>JAOTQQ010000014.1:818195-832307 GCA_026546715.1 Gallinago undulata
CAAGGAGTTGTCTGGACCGCCGCCATCAAGGGAGAGATAGCTCTGCAGCAAACTTTTCTAATTTATGTTGAATGTGAAATTCATGGTATGAACTAATCCTGTTGGCCAGCCTGGGTCAAATGCCCAGGCCTTGCTCCTCCTTGTCCCTGTGCCTGACAAGGCTTTTCGAGCTAAGACCTTGAATCCCACAGAGCCTGGCTGGCTATAAAGTAAATATTTTCACAAATTCAGACACTAGAGTCTTTTAAAAGTGCGCTTTTGCCCAGATTAGAAGAAAAGTTAGTTCTGTGTCTCTCAACCCAGGACAACTTCTGAAAGAATGTAGGTTAGGAGCATCTTCAAGGTCCATATGCTCGGATGTTCCAGGATGTTCCTCCTCAAGAACGTTAACAATACTTGCTTCCCTTGATTAGGAGTCCTTTCACTAATCATCCTGGACAGGCTCAAGGACAGAACTCTCCCTGCCCGTGAGTCTGTACTCAGGGGCTCTGCACATCCCTCACTGTTAACCATTTCAAGGAGACACTTCGGTAAAGCAGCCTCTCCTCTGGGGTGGTCCCCACACAGCCCCATCCCCACCAGCTCCCGAGCGCTGGGGTGGAGGGGACAACCGTGGAGGGGGGAGGTGAGCAAGACATGAAGAGTACACCAGGGTGTGTGGGGGTGTGAGTAAATTCCAGGCAGCCTCCCAGAAACCTCCATCTTGGCCATGAACTATTGAAGCGGGGTTCTTTCCCCCATGGGACCCACTGCATCCCGCAGCGCTGGAGCCAGCGAGCCGCCCACCCAGCCCCCCTCCGGATGGAGGCAGAGGGGCTCAGGGGCTGCCCAAGCAGAGCCAGTGCTGCTGGATGGGGGGCTCCCTGGCCTTGGGGGCCACCCCACGGCTGTTGGTTTCTCCCCATAGCTCAGGAGAATGGCCCTGTCCCACTGCCCTGGGCACCTCTGGTGGGGTTCAGCCCTGCGAAGACAGTGGGAGCCCCCACTGTGGAGCCCTCCCACAACCTGCCACAGCCGTCCCCTGGGGGGAAGGGGGCAGATCCCCAACCATCTCAGCCCCACAGCGGGTGCCCCCTCCCCATCCTGCCGGACATGCCAGGCCGGTGGCAGTGGTGGGACGTGTCCCCCCCCCCGCCTCTCCTTCCGGTAAGTTATTTAAAGCCGATGAGTGGCTGCCTCGCGCGGGGGGGGGGGGGCTGGGAGGGCTGAGCTCAGCACAGGAAGCCTGAGACAGCCAGGCCAGGGACAGCTTTGGAGGAAATGGGAAAAAAAAATCCACCCAAACCCTAAATCCAGTGGTTGGGTGCCCTCCATGCTTAATGCACCCCCACCCCCCCACTGCCTTGCTGTGCCCCTCTCCTTCCTGGAAACACATACAACACAGAGGGGGACTCTCCAAAAACGCCCCACTGTGTCCCCAGCCTGGAGAGGGTCCCTGTCCCTCCCGGGTGCTGCCTTTTTGCTGCACCCTTTTTGCTCCGAGCCCTGGATGGAGCTGCTGACTGTGCCCAAGAGGCTGAACCCCTGGAGCTCTGGCAGCCAGGCACCCTCTGCAGCCAGTTCAGGGGCTGGACTCTGCTGAAGCCCAGGATGGGTTTTCCAGCCCTGGCCACTCTGGGTGCTCTTCACATCTCCCTGATATTTTTGGGGGGGATCCAGTTCTGTTCCTCTGCTTCGTGGTTTGTCTGGGCTGGGTTTGGGAGGCCCAGCTCTTTCCTGCTGCCAGAGAGGGTGGCAGCAGCTCAGACGGGTTCATGCCAGGGTGGTGGCAGCTGGGTGTGAAGCCACCTTCGGCACCCCCGGGTGCCCACATCCTCTGAGAGGCAGCTGCACTCCATGCCCGGATGGCGGCAGGGTCGGCACACCCACCCTGGCAGCATCCGGGCACGGCAGCCGGTGCTGAGCTGGGCTCGCTCGCGGCAGGGGCCACTCCTTCTCCCAGCAGGTTGCCCCACCAAGGCCGGCCGTGGTCCAGCTCCAGCATCCCTCCACCTCCAACCGACTGTCACCCTCCTCCCGGGCTTCTGCTGTGAGTCTCTGCACCAGGGGATGGAGGGATAGGGTCTGCAGCCTGGCGGTGGCAGGAAAACCTCCTGAGCATTGCACGCCCCGGCCTTGCTGGCCTCGAGGGGACACTGGGTGCACGGGATGTCCCTGTGTCACCTGTGGGCTCACATGCCATCCAGTGCTTCCCAGCTGGATGAAGATGCTGGTATCAGGGACGGGCTCTGCCCTCCCCAGTGGGGCATGAAGAGCAGCAGCAGAAGCCGTTGTGTCCCCTCCTGTGGCTCCCGAGGACAGAGCCTGGGGACTGGCCACCTGGGCCACCTGCCACTGGGGCAGCACAGCGACTCACCGAGCTCAGAGCAGTGGGGCTGCGTCCCCCGGGGTGGACAGTGAGGTTATGGGGACACCCAGGGACGCTGCCGAGGGGGGGAAACCTCCTTCTCCTCCGCCCTCCTTCCTCCCCATTGCTGGGTCTCGGGGCCGCTGAGGGGGGACAGTGGTGACGTCCCCCTCCCGGGCTGGAGGATGGGCCCCCCCGCTGCGGTACCAGCCCGGTGGAGCTGTGCGATGCGGGTCCCGTGGGGACAGCGGCAGGACTGACATCCCCCCCCCCCCCCCGGCCAAAGGAATCCGGCTGCGGTAAACAGATGACTAACGCGGGGCGCGCTAAATATAGCCGGAGCGGCCGGGGTGGGGGTGTCCCGGGGGTGGGGGTGGTCTCAGCACCCCCTCCCTTCTCCCA
This sequence comes from Gallinago undulata, assembly GCA_026546715.1. Classification (NCBI taxonomy): domain Eukaryota; kingdom Metazoa; phylum Chordata; class Aves; order Charadriiformes; family Scolopacidae; genus Gallinago; species Gallinago undulata. Next base: position 820,945 of record JAOTQQ010000014.1, read on the forward strand.
TGGCGGGGACAGGTGAGGCCGGGGGACGCGGCGCCTCGTCCCTCGGGGCCGCCGCGGGATCGGGGATGCGGGGGATGGGGAATGTTCGACGGGGCGGAGAGGGGGGATCGGAGGTGGAGGGGGTCGGGAGCCCCGTCCGGAGCGGGGGAGGGGAGCGGATGCGGGGCGTGGGGCGGGGTGGGGGGCGCCGGCAGCTCGGCCCTTCCCCCGCGCCCCCCCCGCGGGGCCGGGCTGAGCCGAGACGGGCGGAACGGAACGGAACGGAGCGGAGCCGGGCTGGGCTGAACCGGGCGGGACCCGCCGGCAGCGAGGTAGGGCCGGGCCGGTGCGGGGGGGGAGGCGCTGATGGAGAGGGTGCTCGGCCGGGGGGAGCTGGCGGGGGGGGGGGGGGCGGTGGTAGCGACCAGAGGGGCTGAGAAGGAGAAAGAGCCCACGAGGGTGGGATGGACAGACGGAGCTGGACGGATGGAGGGACTGGGACGGACGGAGGGACTGGGATGGACGGACGGAGGGGCTGGGATGGAGGGACTGGGATGGACGAACGGAGGGACTGGGATGGACGGATGGAGGGACTGGGATGGACGGACGGACGGACAAACTGCAGGGCTGGGCTGGGGCGATAAGGGCTGCCTCAGCCGCCCGGTTTGTACAGAAACTCGAATGTTTCGGGGCGGGGTGGGGGGGGGGGGTGGGGGAGAAAGGGGTGACCCCACGGGTGGGAGGGGAACGGGGAAGCGGTGCCCCCGCTCCCCCCCACGCTGTCTGTCCCCCGGGCTGGGTGTCCGGGACTGGCACATCTCAGGCTCCCCCGGGTACCAGCATTTGCTTTCGGGGCTCCCCCCGCCGTGGGGGATCCGGCCCCTCTGAGCGACTTGGCCAGCGCAGCCCCCGCGCCCCCGCCCGTTACCCCCCCCTCTCCGCCCCCCCGGCTCCTCGGCGCTGCTGGGAAGGGCCGGGAAAAGGGCTGTTCCGGGCGGGTGGCCCAGCGGCAGCTTCGAAGCCCCGGAGATGCCGCGATGCTGCGGCCGGGGGCAGCCGAGGCACGGGGGGGGCCTGGCTGCCACCCCCCCCACCCAGAGCTGCCACCCCAGGGTGCTCAGGGCGATGGGCCTCTGCCTGCCCTGCACCAGGGGCCCCGGGGACAGGCTGGAAGGAGATGGCACAGGGACGGTTCTAACCCAGCCCAAAGGGTGAGCAGGTTGGGGACCTCTGCCGTGGGCCATAGCAGGGACAGCCACCGTGGCAGGGACCATCCCTGCTGGCGTGTCACTGCTTTCCATGAATGTCCTGCATCCCAGGGATGTCCCTGCTCCAGGGCAGGCCAGCTCCCCCCGCAGTGGGTGCCTTTGATGGTTGTGGGTCCAGGGAAGAGCGCTGGGGCTCTGCCAGGTCCCCATCCTCATGATGTGGCTCTTACCTTTCTCGTCTCAGCTGATGGCCTTGAGCTGATCTCCTGCCATCTCGAGAGCTCCAGCCTTGGGAGGTGTGGGGGGGGGAGGTTGGCAGTGGGATGGTTGTGACCAATGGGGGATGGTGGGACCACCTGCACAAGGGACATGAGGCTGGAGAGAGGGAAGGGACACGGCAGAGAAAGTCCCCATCCTTCCAGGACAAGGTGGGACGGGGTTGTCCCTGGAGAGGTCCAGCACGCAAAGGGACAGATGCAAACACTCTGCAGCATCCTCTGCACAGCTGCCCTGCACCACGTCCCAGGTGGCAGAGCCGCAGCTGAGGGGACACATGGGGTGTGTTGGGGGGGGGGAAGGGAGGGTCACTGCTGTCCAGTTTGGGGTCCCTTTGCAGGCGTGTGGTGGCCGGTGCCCAGCAGACCTTCCTTCCCAGCGCCCCCCAGCCTGATCCTGCTGAGGAAGTCTGGAGAAGCGATGGGCTGGGGCGGGCGCTGTGCTGATAAGGAGCAGCCTCCTGCGCTCCCCGTTAGGCTCTGGCCTGTCCCTCGCTGACCTCCCACGTGGCCGGGGCAGGAAGCGGCACCCGGCAGAGACAAGGTGGCTGCGGTGCAGCTGCAGCGTTAGCGCCGAGCCACGGGCTCGCCAAGAACCCGATTAGCGCCTGCACCAGCCCCTGCCGCTGCTACCAGCGCCTCTAGGCCTCCATTTCGAAGACAGCCCTCCCCCATCAGGATTTTAACCCCAGCACTCTTTGCCTTTACTCGGAGCCAAACCCTCGCTCCTGTGGGATCTCCCTGGGAGAGGGTTTTTTTTGGTGGATGCGGTAACCCCAGACTGCAGCGTGGGGTCAGCAGGGACAGGCACCGGGCTCAGGGTCTCTCTTCCGCAGGACCTGCTGTCCCCATGCACGTCCTCCTGCTGTGGCCACCTGCGATGGAGGGAGAACACGAGTGAGGAGCCCCCAGCCCCCACATGAACCCCTTCCCGTAAGTGCCTCTGGTTTGCTCTGGCGCACGTGGGGTTCGGCTGGCTCCCAGCTCTTTAATATTTGATTCCCTCTAAGTGCTGCGTGGTCCCATGCCGGAGAGCTGAGGCAGCTCCGAGAAGGGTGGCACCCACTGCTCGTCCCCAAGCCTGTCCCAGTATCCCAGCTGGTCCTGGGACAGACCCCTGTGTCCCCAGCCAGTGGTGGGTGAGGGTCTGGGTCATGGTGGTGCCGTGGCAGGACAGGGAGGACATGAGGGTGACGGTGGGGTTTGGGGTGAGCAGCATGGAGCTGCCAGGGCTGGTGCATCCTTGCCTGGCCATGGTGCCACCGTGAGGCATCTGGGCACCATGGGGAGAGGGGTCAGATCCTGCCACACTGAGCCAAGAGCATCCCATGGCTGTGAGTCCCCGGGCGATGGGGACAGCAGGGTGGCATCGCCCCATGGCCACCAGTGAAGGGAGCAAAGGGACCAGCCCGAAACATGGATGGACACAGATTTGAGGACAGGGCAGGCACATGGCAAGGGACAGTAGAGCAGGACCTCTGAGGCGGGGAGGAATTTACCACCTCCCAGGGAACACGGGAAAGGCTGGTGGTTCCTTGGGCGCCCAGAACCGTCACACTGAGGCCTGACCGTGTGTCTCAAGAGGACTGACACCTTCAGAGCCACCGCCATCCCTCAGGGACTGGAGAAAACAAACAGTGGCAAGTTTTTGCCCTTGTCTCATGGAAAAAACCATGGCCGTCATCACGCTACAGCAATGAATCATTGCCACACTCTGCCAGCTTCCCGTGCCAGGACAGGGACGGTGACAGGGATAAAAACATGTCCCTGCATGCCGCAGGCGTTCATGGTGTTGCTGGTGGTGGGGGTGCCACCGTGCCGGATGGGTGCCAGCACCCCCAGCCCAGCCACCCGCCTGGATGTGACCCCGGAGGGTGATGTTGCAATGCCTGGCCCCATCCCAGCCCCGGGACAGGCTGTGGGATCAGCGCATGCCTTGGGTGTGCACAGCAGCTCCCAGCCCCCTGGCTGCCCTCCTCCTGGGGGCTGGAAAGGGGGTGGCGAGTTGGGGGGTGCCAGGCTGTAGGAGACAGCCTAGGGCTCGCCTGGGACATGGGGACACAGAGCAGGGCTAGATGCGGGACCAGCTGCTGTGTTTGGCACTGATCAGGGCTGGCTTGAGGTTTGGCTTGGGGACAGAGACAGAGGTCAGGTGGCAGTGCCACCCTGGAGGAGGGGAAGGCAGGGGTGGCAGGACCCCCGCAGCTGGGGAGCACCACAGAGGGGTCTTCGCAGAGGGAGTGGGCTGGGACACAGCTGGGCATCCCATGGAGGGCACTGCCCCAGGGACACTGTCAGCCAGCGCTGTGGGGACAGGGTAGGGAGGACATCCACAGCCTGGAGAAATGGGTCCCAGGAGGAGGGGACGCCTGTGGTGTCCAGTGCCCGCTGTCACCATGCCACTGCCCCATCGCACATGTCCCTCTTTGCAGCCTGGACCAATCAGTGATGGAAGCAGCAACCCAGGGGCTTTCCAGATGCCGGCTGCTTCTTGGCCCCAGGTCACAGCCCAGCAAGCCCCTGTGGCATTGACCGGGCTGCCCCTGACCACAGCCGTCCCCATGCACCCTGCCCCAGCCGCCGGGCCAACGTCCCGGTGACAGACCCTCAACTCCACGGCCGGGGAAGGGGGGGGAACAGGGGTGTCACACACACGGAGTAGCTGTGTGTCCCCATGGGGCTTGGCTGCGGTGATGGTAGCGGGGCTGCAGCACACAGCTCCGGGCAGGGACATCCCGTCCCGTGCCTCGATTTCCCCACCAGAGTGTGGGAAGGGGGCCTCTCCCTGCAGAGTCAGGGGTGCAGGGAGGAAGGAGCAGGGACGGGAAGGGTGCAGGATCAGGCCCCTGTTCCTGCACACCCCATCCTTCAGAGCATCCCCCCTCCCACAGCAGATGGCAGATCTCCTCAGGGGTGGCTGGGAGTGCCATCAGAGGCAGTGCCATCAGAGCCGAGCTGCCGGTGCCGTGCTTCTCCGAACACCCAGGGTGCCGGATTACAGCCTCGTGGCAACAGCCCCATGTGGCTCGTGGCCAGGGACGGTTAATCCCAGCCAGCTGTGGGGCTGGGGCCCTCCCCAACAGCTGCTGCTGCTGCACCCAAAGCGGTGCCAGCCCGGCACGTGCCATGGTCCTGGCATGGTGTCCCCCTCCCCAGCCCACAGGGTGCTCCGTGGTGATGGATGGGGGCCTGGCCCTAAACCCCCTTCTTCGTCCCTGCAGGGTGAGGCAGGATCAGTGCAGGCACCGGAGGACACCATGGAGCTGAGCCAGGAGGGCGCCTGAAGCAGCTGGAGGGAGCAGGAGGGGGTGGGGGGACATGGACCCCCCCAACAGCAGCATGGCCAGCCGGTCAGACACGTGCTTCGGCGCGTTCAACGCCAGCGAGGGCCGCAACACAGCGCAGAACAGCATCACCTCACCCTGGTTCTCCACCGCCTTCGGCCTCATCGGTCTCTGCTCCAACCTCTTTGCCCTCTGCGTGCTGCTCAGCTCCTCCCAAAAGCTGTCCAGCCGGACCCGCTCTTCCTTCCTCGTCTTCCTCTGTGGGCTTGTGGTCACAGACTTCATGGGACTGCTGGTGACGACCTCAGTCATCATCCCCTACCACTTCATCAAGTTCACCTGGGCCAAGGTGGACCCCAGCTGCCACCTCTGTAACTTCCTCGGCTTCTCCATGGTCTTTTTTGGACAGTGCCCGCTGCTTCTGGGGGCCACCATGGCTGGTGAGAGGTTCTTTGGCATCAACCACCCCTTCTCCCGCTCCACCAGCATCTCCAAGCGCCGCGCCTGGTCCATCGTGGGGCTGGTGTGGGGCTTCTCCTGCCTGCTGGGTCTGCTGCCGGTGCTGGGGCTGGGGCGGTACACACTGCAGTACCCTGGCTCCTGGTGCTTTATCACCCTCCTGCCCAACACCGGCGATGTCATCTTCTGCCTGCTCTTCGCCCTCCTGGGCATCTTCTCAGTGCTGCTCTCCTTCATCTTCAACACCGTCAGCGTGGTGACACTCTGTCGCGTCTACCATGACCGGGAGTCAGTGCAGCGGCGCCGGGACAGCGAGGTGGAGATGATGGTGCAGCTTGTGGGCATCATGGTCATCGCCACCATCTGCTGGATGCCCCTCCTGGTGAGGCTCTGGGTCTTGCTGTCCCCTCCTCCACGTCCCTCCTGGGCCTTGGGGTCTCCCCCCGTGCTCCTCCTGGTGAGGTCCCAGGTCTTGGAGTGTTTTTCCCCCTTGTCCATCCTGGTGAGGCCCCGTGTTTTGGTGTCCCCCCCATCATCACTCTGCACCCTGGGATGGCACCCGAACGATGGGTCTGGGGCTTAGCACCACTCACAGGTGCTTCCCAGCATTGGGGGGTCCCAAAGCAGTCTGGGACACCTCTCCACCAGGCTCAACGCCCAGCCTGGACCCTCATCATCTCCCCCACCCTAGGGCAGCTCATGGACCTTCCCCCACTGATGCCTTGCCCCATTCCATCCTCCCCAGATCTTCATTGTGCAGACAGTCCTGCAGCAGCTGCCGGCCAATGGCCAGATCCAGATGCTGCCCCCCGAGACACAGAAGATGCTGCTCATCTACATCCGCATGGTCACCTGGAACCAGATCCTGGACCCCTGGGTCTACATCCTTTTCCGCCGGGCTGTGCTGCAGCGCATCTACCCCAGCCTGCGCCCGCGCCCCTCCATCTTCTCCCTCTACCCCGTCCTCAACCCCTCCCTGCGCCGAAAGCTCACCCCCGACTCTGTCCTTCAGTAGCGCCCGCCCCTCCCCCCCCCCCCCCAGGGGGAGGACGACACAAGCCATCCACCCAACCCTCCAGGCTAATTAATTGTCCTCATCACCTGCATCCATGGGTTTTCCCTACACCCACACCCCCCCCCCCGAGCCCAGCACCTGAGGGGGGCGCAGGGCTGCTCCTCCTTCCCTGTCACCCCCCCCCCTCAGTAAAACACAGCTTGTACAGCTCCCTGTGCCCATGGGGGGCGAGCACCCCGGGGGACACAGGGTCCAGCCAGAACAACAGCCCTTCTCCAGTCTCTGCTTTAATGAGCCACTTCCCACCACTTTTCAGGAGTGCGCGAGGAGGGTCCCTAGTGGGATGGGGGGAGGAACTGGGTGCCCTGCTGCGCCGAACCCCCGGGAGCTCAGGACCCTCCTGCAGCTCAGGAAGGTGCAGGGGGCAGGATGGGGACCACCCTCCAGGCACTGTCAGCCCCAGGTGGGGTGGGGACGCAGGGAGGGGACATGGGCGAGGGGCACTGCCACCACCCCCACCCCCCCGCAGCTACTCCTGCCCCCCCTTAGGGTGGCAGACGGCTGCCCACACCTCAGCCACAAACTCCTGGGGGAAGGCGAACTCGCCCAGCACCGAGTCCAAGCCACGGGCGAGCTGGGCTGCGCCAGGGCTCTCCTTGGCCGCCTCCACCATTGTCGAGGCTGTGAGGGGGGAGGAGATGGAAGGTTAGTGGTGGGTGAGGGTCTGGGAGGGGGGGGGAGGGGGGCCCTGCCCTCCTGCCCGCTCACCCAGCTCACTGTCGCGGATGCCCATGTAGCTCTCCAGCAAGTCGTCCACCCGGCGGGCGGCTTCTTCCTCAAAAGGGGTGGGCTGGAGGTGAGAGGAACAGTGGGTCGGTGCCAGGGGGTGAGGGGGCACAGCCCAGGGACCACCCCCCACCCCCAGCTCCCACAGAGCCCATGGGTGCTGCGTATGTGGGCACCCAGCAATGCACCCCCATGAAGTTCACCCAGGGGTATGGGGATGCTCGTCCCACCCTGGGCACAGTGTGAGTGACCGTGGGGTCGGGGGGGGAGAGTCTCGGGGCGGGAGGGGGTTGTGGGGTGGGAGAGTCTTACCCCCTCCTCCAGCGTGGCCAGGCCCTGTGCCCGCAGCCGCAGCGTTTCCTTCCCACTGGCCACTCTGCCCTCACCCGGGGACTTGCTGCTCCGCGTCCTCTGCCCGATCATATCTGCACCCCAGGGTTGGGGGGCAGGGGGACAGGCAGGGCCTGGCATCTCCTGCCCCTCATTCCCACCACCCGAGCCACCACCCAGCCCACCCACGTCCCATCACCCATGGGGGGGCCATGCACAAGACGGGGGGGGGGAGGGTGCTGCTCAGGGGCATAAGGGACGCCCATGGGCGCAGGATGGGATGCAGATGGCTACAGGGTGCCCAGAGAGGAGTGGGGGTGCCCACGGGGAGGACAAGCAGGTGTGAGGACCCCCGCTTCCCTCCCCCCGCCCGAGGTGTGCCCATATGGGTCCATGCAGGGCTGCTCCCAGCCTGGGGGGTACACATGGGGTGGCAGACCCTGGGGGCACCCAGTCCCTGGGGAGGGAGGGGAGCAGGGCAGGGGAATCCCCACATAGCCCTCCCAGGGGTTCCCCAGTCTCCAGGGCAGGAGCAGGGATGGACCCCCCTCCTCCGCCGCGACTCACCAAAGGCCTTTTTGGGCTGCACCAGGCGGAGGGTGAAGGGCTGGGCACGGGGCAGCTCCCGCAGCATCCGGGCCACCTCGTAGTGGCGGCAGCCCACGATGGTGTGGTCGTTGATGGCCTCGATGCTGTCGCCCACGCACACCGTCTGGATGCGGTTGATGATGCTCCCCTCCTTGATTCTCTGGGGACCATGGAGGGGGACGGGGACAGACACACACAGAGCAGCATGGTGGCACCACGGGAAGGACAGACAGACATAGCCCCCATCCCACCCCAGACAGATATAGCTCCCATCCCCTATATCCTGTAGGAACCAGGTCAGGGAGGAAGGCCCCCTCCTCCTACCCCGCCAAACTGCACTGTGGTGGTGGGGGAGACCCCCATGGCCCAGGGGGAACACTGATGGGACGGGAGCCAGTGAAAGACCACAGTCCCAGGGACAGGGTGCCAGCAGGGGATTTCGCCTATGGGATCACAGCCCCCTGGGCTGCCCCCAGCCCCAGCAAGGCCCCACGGAGGTGGGGGTTCACCTTGATGAAAGCGTAGCCGGCCCCGTTGTCTGTGATGGTGAGGCCAAGTGCATCCTCCGTCTTGGTCACCTCCACCTCCTTCGTCTCGCCCCGGACATGGGCAAAGATGAAGTCCTCCAGGCCGATCTGTCCCCCCAGCAGCTTCTGCATGTCCACTTTGTGCGTGTTGAGCGTGCAAAAGAGGATCTGCCCCAGGGAACCCCCCCGTCAGGGTTTGGGGATGCCCCGGTGGTGCTGGGGCAGGTGCCGACCACGGGTGAATCCAGCCAGGTCTGGGCAGGAGGGCAGAGGGGTCCAGAGACCTCCAGCTTTCCCAGGGACCCAATCCCTGTGCCCTTCCCTTGGCTCCCAGGCTACGCAGCTGCCGGCATCGGCCCACAAACAGGGAGCCCCGGACCCTGCCTGCTTACTGGGGGGGAACTGAGGCACATTGTCACCCGAACACTCCCCAGAGGAGACAGAGACTCCCCTAAGATCAGAACACTCTTCTCCAGGTCATTTTGCAGGCTGCATCTGCAAGCAGCCAAGGACCCACGGGGGGGGGTGGCCACGGACAGTGCCACAGGGTTGGTGTCCCCACACTTTGGGTGCAAAGTCCCCTCCCCACGCCCCAGCAGCTGCAGCCCCCTCACCTCGGTGGGCGAGATGCCGAAGACCTCAGCGATTTTGGCGTAGAGCTCCTTGACGTTGGTGAAGCCCTCGATGCGCCCCGTGGGGCTGCCGTGGGCCAGCTGCGTGTGAAACACCAGCCTGGGGCGGGCACGGGGGGGGCGGGGGGCCGGGCTGCCCTCGGTGGCGGGTGGCTCGGGGGTCCCCGACTCCTGCCCCACGCCGTTCTCCATGGGGCTGCCCTCCTGGACCTGCCTGCCGCGCCTGCCCGCCCGCCGCATCCCGCTGCCGGTGCCCATGAATTATAGATGGGCGCTGGCTCCCGTAAGGTGATCCCCGGGCCCAGGAACCCGATCCCGTGGCGCAGGTGACCCACTGGGATCGGGTGAGCCACGCAGGAAGGGCCCAGGGGAGGCTGAAGGAGGTACCATCGTACCCTCCCCAGCTGGGGCCAGGGGCTGCAGCGGTGAGTTTGGGGCCACCACCCTACAACATCCCAAAACCCCTGGGATTAGGGCTGGGAGCGGTTCTGGAGCTGCCCCTGAGCACGAACACACGGAGCCCAGGTTGGTTGTTTCTCCCACATTTATTTGCTCCCATCTCCATCCCAAGCCAAGCGGCCACTAGGAGATGGCAACCAGGAGACTCAGCTACAGAGCATGGACATTGCAGGTGAGAGAGAAGGAGCGGTCGCGCAGCAGCTCCGGGTTAAACCCAGGGCCGGATCAACGTAGTGCTAGTAAGAAAATAAGACACTCTCTAATTACACAGAGATTAGTGACGGGCAGCCCCTGGGACAGGCGACCCCAGCACAGCACGGCCAGGACGTGGCTGCTGTCACAGTGGTCCCACAATGGGCTCAGGCAGAAGCCAAAAGCCTGTGCGCAGCCCCACGGGGGGACAAAGGGGTCGGTCCTGGCTCCAGCATGAAGATTTGTTTTGCCTTCACTGTTGCAGAGGGCGGGAGCTGCCCTGGCTGGTCCCAGAGAGGCACAGGAAGGAGAGGTGACAGGCAGGGTGACACAGACAGGGGATTGAAGGCACCCATGGGGGAGCAGCCAAGGGGAAGGGGGAAGATTAAATAAAGCAAGAGGTGAGCAGAAGGAAGCTGCCCCTTCACCTGCTGCAGGACAGGGGACTAAGAGGCTCCCTGGGCTGATCCAGGGGCCAAGAGGCAGCGCTGAGCCCCAGGGGCACCCAGCTGCCTCCCTCCCATCACAAGGCCAGTTAACACAGCCCCTGGAAGAGGCCGGTTCCCTCCATGCCAGTAACCCCCAGGGACCTCATCCGCCACGGGGCAGCCGTTGGGGGTCTCTGGTTTAGGGAGGAGGAGCTACAGGAGCCAGGGAGCTCACAGGAGGCGGGGGGGACAGACACTCAATGCCCACTGCTGACCATGCCACCCAGCACCATGTCAGCCACGGGTCCCCAGTCCTGTCACCACTTGGTCCCCAGAAGCTCGAGGTCCTCGGAGATGGTGCAGCGGTGGGACCTGGCCGCAGCGGGGCCAGGGGGGTCCCAGCTCACTTCTCCAGCAAGGGACACAGGGTGGAGGGGGAAGCAGCCGGACCACCAGCAGAGACTGTCCCTTGTGTGAGCTCCAAGGGACAGGGCCGTGGTCCGGCTGGCCCTGGGGTCCAGGAGGGACTGGTCCAGTTCACAAGTGTTCGCTGCGGAGGGAGGAAAGCAGGGCTGGGTCTCAGGGGGTGGCTCCTTTCCCACAACTGCCCGGAGCAGCTCTGAGCCCCTCTCTGCCCCGAACATCCCCGCTCAGCTCCCATCACCCCCCAGCATGGGCTGACCCAGTGGTACCGGTGCTGGCAGGAGCAGGAGGGCCCGGCTCACCTGGCTATCCGGGACAGGATCTCCTTGATGCGCACCACAAGCTTCTCGTGCTGCAGAGGGTTGCTCTCGATGGCGCTGTGCAATTTGGCCATGTAGAAGTCCAGAGTGCTCAGTGTGGGGGTTTCCCCAGTGCCTACGAGGCAGCAACCCAGTGAGCAGGGCCAGCAAGTCCCCACCCAGCCCTGCCTATCATGCTGGTGGCTGGGAAAGGGACCCTGAACACTCGGTGCTACCTCCTGCAATAGGAGAGAGCCCCAACCAACACAAACCCAGGAACAAAAGGATTTGGGCTCTGGGGAGACCTTGGAGCCTCTTCCAGTCCCTAAAGAAGGGGGGCTCCAGGAAAGCTAGGGAGGGACTCTTGATGAGGGAGGGGAGCCATGGGGCAAGGGGGAAGGTTTTGACACTGAAAAAGGGGAGATGGAGCTGAGATGTGGGGAAGAACTTGTTTGGTGGGAGGGTGGTGAGAGCCTGGC
>JAOTQQ010000014.1:854303-869086 GCA_026546715.1 Gallinago undulata
GCTGGGTTGGGGGGGGGGGGAGGACGGGACACCCACCCCACCCCACCCCACCCCAACCTGCTGTGGGGACTGTCCCCCCCACCCAACCTGCCCTCTCTCCCCCAGCTGCATGGGGACTGGTCTGTCATGGCGGGGAAACTGAGGCACAGGGGAAAGGGAGTGCTGGAGGAGAAGCAGTGGCAGAGCCTGGAGGAGAAGGGCAGTGCCCAGATGGAGCACCCTGTGCTGGCCAGGTGGGTGCTGACCCCCCACCCCACCCCGGGGACATGTCCCCTCCCTTCCTGCCACTCTGTGTGGCCATGCCCCCCCCCGGGTACTCCTGCCTGGGCGAGAGGATATGATGGCCACGTGTGGGGCAGCCCCTCAGTTCACCCCCTGCCTGCTGCTGCCCGACAGATCCAAAACGTGCGACCCCTCCTTCTGCAAGGGGATGGAAGAGGCAGCAGCCACACAGGGACACCCGTCCCCCTCGGTGAGTCCGGGGACACTGGAGCCCCAGGACAGGGGGCACCCCCAACCCCGCAGCCCTGGTGGGACGCTCTCCGTGGGGCAGGTGCCGAGGGAGTGGCAGAGGTGACAGTGGAGCAGGGGGGGCTGTGGGGTGCCCGTGTGGAGACAGGGATGTGCCCCGAGCACCACCCCCACGCCCTGGTGTGTCACCCCCCTCCCCAGCTGAGCAAACGTGCCACCAGCTACCGCAAAGCCTTCGGGGAGCTCGCCGAGCGGGATGTGCTGCTGGCCTGCTTCTCCTGCGCCTGGCAGAGAGAGGTGCCCTACCACGGCCGCCTCTACGTCTCCTCCCGCCACCTCTGCTTCCACTCCAGCCTCCTCCTCAAGGACATCAAGGTGGGCAGGGGACAGGCGCGGGGCCCACGGCTGCGGCGTTGGGGGGCACGGGCAGCAGCTAGAGACATGGTGACATTGCCTGTCGTCATGTCCCCCCCCGCCCCCCCCAACCTGGCACAGGCGGTGGTCCCCGTCGCCTCCATCTCGGCCCTCAAGAAGACCAACACGGCGCTTCTGGTGCCCAATGCGCTCAGCATCCGCACGGCCGAGGGGGAGAAGGTGAGAGAGTGGGGACGGGAATGGTTTTGGGGGGGGGCAGCTCAGCCTGGGGCTCTTTGGGATGCCCTGGCCCCCACGGCTGGGGGGCTCCAGGCTATGATTGAGGGCACAAACCCTCTTCCTTCTCCCTGTCAGTTCCTCTTCGTGTCGCTGCGCCGGCGGGAGGCCACCTACCAGCTCCTCAAGTCGGTCTGCAAACACCTGCAGGTACGGGGGGGGGGCAGGCACCCTGGGGCTCTGTCCCCACCATTGCAGGGCCATGGGGGTGGCTGCCCCCTTCCCCCCCCACCCTGCACCCCTTTTCATCTCCCCTTGTCCAGGACAACAACTGGAGCCCTCCGGACTCTCCGAACACCAAGGAAATCCTTAGGAAGTCTCTGGTAAGGCCGGGAAACGGTCAGCAGGAGGAGTTCCCTGTGTCCCTGACTGGGGCAGGGCATGGAACTGGATGATCTTTAAGGTCCGTCCAACCCAAACCATTCCCTGATTCCATGATTTTGGGAGAGGGAAATGTGACCCCCGGCCCCTGGGCTGGGATCAGCTTGGCTGTGGTGGCAGCATCAGTGCCTGGTCCTTGGGAAGGCTTTTGGGGGGAACACGTCGAATTGAGAAGCCCCATCCTGGGCTGGTGAAAACCCCAGGACCCTCAGGGGCTGGCACGAGCCCCGTTGGGTCTCACTCGTGTCCCTGTGGTGGGTGCCCTGGGGACATGCAGCTCAACTTGTCCTCTTTCAGACCTCGAGCCAGTTGGACCTGCAGCAGAGCACCCAGGGGACCGACAGCCTCCAGGAGCTGCCGGGTAAGTGGCGGCCCCACAACCTGCCCGTCCCCCTTGCACGCTCAGAGCCCCCCTCCCTGTGCGACCCCCGTGTCTCTGCCCACCCTCGCCTCTGCTTCCCACCCATAGAGGGTCCAAGAGGGACCCCACAGCCCTCGGCCACCTCAACAGTGTCTCCCGCGGCGCCAGGGAACACAGGATGGGCTCCTTGTGGCCCCGTGTGCCCTGCTGGGTCCCCAGGATGCCCTGTCCCCTCCCTGGTGCTCATGGAATGTCACCCGGTGTCACACAGATGGGCCAAGCCCAACACCCAGGCAAGCGGAGGAGGATGAAGAGATGGCGCTGATCAGTGGTGAGCAGGTGCCCTTGGCAAAGCCACGCAGCCCCCAGGGTGGTTCGGGGGGAGCCTGGGGAGGGGGACACTGCTAGGGCTTGATCCCAGGGCTGGCCCCTGGCCCCATCAACTGCAGGGGCCAAACTGGGGCTCCCAGCAGCCCAGAGGCGCTGACACCGCTTCGTCCTGACAGGGGGACCCAACACTGCGCTGTGGACCCGGACTGTCGCGCCGCTGAGCTCCCTCAGCACCATCATCCTCATCTACCTCCTGCTGTGAGTCCCTGGGGACCTGCTCGTGTAACCCCTGGGCCCCTGTCCCCACTGCAGGCTCTCCTGTTCCCCCACACCTCCCTAGCCATGGGGGTGTCCCCGTCGCCCTGCCCATCTGTCACCCTGACACTGCTCTGTCCCCCAGGATGGTGGCCCTGCTGCTGTCCTCGGGCTACATCGGTCTGCGCATCGTGGAGCTGGAGCAGCAGTTGGCATCTGTGGGGGCTTGGCCAGACCTCAACCTGTCGCACCAGTGAGTGGCAGGGTCCCTCTGGCCCTGGTGCAGCAGGGGACCCCCCCTCACCCTGCCTCCCCCCCCACCAGGTACAATACGACATGAGACCAGCAAGGACCCAGCCATCATGGGGGCACCAGGCTCAGCCCCAGCTGGGGGGACAGGCTTGGGGGGTGGGGGTGTCTTCCAGCTCCCCCCAGTACACCTGGGGACCCCACACAGGTTGTGGGGCTCTGTCTCACCCCCCCCCCAACCCAGGCAGCTCCCAGGGGGGGAGGAGAGATACACGGGGGTGGGGGGGAGCTGGCTGGGGCCTGGCACCTACCACCCAATTGTCCCCAGCCCTCCCCCAAGGCAGGTGCGGGGGAGGGGGCAAGGCAGAATTATTTAATTAATAAAGATGTGACCCCGCCTCTGGGGGCACTCTGGGCTGGAGGGGCCCCACAATGTTCCTTCCCCAAAGACACACGGTTGCCTTATTCATTGGGACAAGAGGAGGGAGGCTGTGAGCTCCTGACCCCCTGCAGGATCTGGAGGGTTTGGGGAGGGGGATCAGCACCCAGCCAGGCCAGATGCTACAGGACCAGCACCAACCAGTGCCCCACCCTGCACCCCTCCTGCGCCCCCCCCCCCCCCTCCCTGCTCCCCAGGCAGCAGGACCAGTGGCTGTTACTGGTGGGTGGAGGGGGCTCCAGGTGCTGATGTCCGTGGTGATGATGGGGAAGGGGACAGAAGAGCATGGGGATGGACCCTGAGCTGCCCCCCCCAGCACCCAGGGGCTCTGACTGTGGGTGACAACGGGAAGGTGGAGGGGAAGAGGGTGGGAGCTTCCACCAGACCACCTTCCCACAGGTGCGGGGGGGGGGGGGGGGGGGCAGAGCAGGACCTGCACCCAAACAGCTCTTGAGCTCAACCCCATCCTGAGCCCGTTGAGGGGCCCTGGGGCTTCAACCCCACCCTTGAGGGGGGAAACCGAGGCATTGGTAGCTCCTCACCCCCCTGTTTTCTCCTCCCCAGCCTCCTGTGCCATCCCCCCTGCCCCAACCCCCCCAGCTCAGCCCCACACCTTGGGGCTGGGGACTCTGCTCCCCCTGGGCAGTGGGCGATGGGGGAGGCGAGGCTGCACCCTCTGCCCCATGGCCCCCCAGCCCATGGGGCTGGCCTTCCAGCACAGGGCCTGCCTCAGGGAGGGGGCCTGGTATGCCCCTCCCCCAGTTACATACTGGTTGTTGGGGGTGGGAAGGAGCTGTCAGGACTTCACATCCCCTCCCCTCCCTCCAGCAGCACCCCAGGGGTCAAGCAAGGCAAGGAGCACACGTGGGGGGGATGGGAGGGTGTTGCATTCCACTTATGGGGTGTTCTTAAAGGCAGTGGGGCTGGAGGGGAGTGTTGGGGACCCCCCCAGGAGTAGGACTGAGCTAGCACAAAGGCTGCTACATTCCCTCCCCCCACTCCACCCCAGGGAAAGAGGGGCCCAGCCAGGCTGCAGAAGCTGGGGGCAGTGGGGGGAGCGGGTCTTCTCCCCACCTGCAGAGGGGCAGCGGGAGCCCTGGGCGGACGGTACTCGGGGCTGCGCTCCCCCAGCCCCCTGCCTCGCTGCAGCCACCCCAGTAACCGCCCCACAGCGAGGGGGTGAGCCAGGGGTGTCACGCCAGGCCGGGGGCACCTTTGACCCCTGCCTATCCCACAGAGGGCCAGGACCTGGGCAGGGGGGGGCTGGAGCTGCATGTCTGTCGTGTGTCGCCTCCCCCAGTGCCAGCAGCAGGAAGGGCTGGGAGCCATAAACCCAGGGCAAGCACCGGGAAAGGTGGTACCTCTTGAGCTGGGGGGGCGCACTCCAAACCCAGGGCTGGGGGGGGGCAACTACACTCCCATGGCCTCCCTGCACCCCTCCCTTAGAAAAGCAGAGAGGAGGCCCAGAGCCATAAACTCACAACTTGTTTAATGCCAGTTAGAATGATTTACATGGAAAAGTTACATCGCTCGCTCTATACTGAATCCCCCCCAGCCCCCCCCCCCCCTCCCCCCCCGGTACAATGCCGCACACAGAACAACGCCCCACGGCCGCAGATTTTGTCACACAGACTCTGGAAGGACCCTTGGCTCCACCCGCCCGCAGGGCTCAGCGCTGGCCCATCGCACCCCGAGGATACCAGTTTACCCAGTTTCACACAGCACAGCATCCCCCAGGCACCGCCAGCGTCCCCCCAGCGCTGCAGGGAGCACCTCTGGGAGCCCCGCTCCTGCCCCGGCAGCAGGAAGGAGTTTGGGCCATGCTTTAAGAGCAAGCTCAACCTCAACGGCTCGTTGCGGCCACGCTCATTAGCCAGGGGGCTCAGCCACTGGCCAGCCACGGCCCGGGAGTCGCCAGCCCTCCCTGCCAAGCCCAAGGAGAGAAGTCAGGATGAGCCAAGGCAGCTCCGAAGTGAGGAAAAGGGAGAGATGTGGTTTGTGGAATCCCTGGCCAGAGAGGAGCAGGGTGTGGGGACAGAGCAATGGGGGCTGTGTCCCGTCCCCCCCATAGTGTCCCACTGGGAGCACTGGAGCTCCCACCATCCCAGGGCTCTCCTGGAGAACGCTCCCACACCACTGGACAAGAGGCAAACACCCCTCTCCTCCGCCATCCCCACAGGGCAGTGGGGAGTCCTGGCAGCACCGTGCTCACCCCACGTCACCTCGTGTCACCACTGACACCACCCCCTGGCCTGTGCCCCCACCTCAACCATCTACTCCTGCCCCGGGGAGAAAGGAGCATCTCCTGGGGTCAGGCTTTAGGCAGATGATCCCCAGCGGACAAAATCCACAGCAGCAGCTTCCAACCACCTCCCCGCAGTGTAACCACCCCCTGGGGCAGTGTCACCCGGACAGACACCCGTGACAGACCACGTCTCGCTGTAGGTGTCCCTTCCCTCCAAACCTTCTCACCAACTTAATGATCCGAGTTAATTTTACCCCCCCTCACTCCATGCTCTGTGGCAACACCTCCACACCATGACATTGGGAACAAGTGACAAGAGAGGGGCTGGGGGGGCCACCAGCTGGTTTGAAACCGAAGCCCCTCGCTCCTGTGGCAAAACCACGATAACCTGGTTGTGCTGAAACCACATTTCAGTAAAATTATGCTGAAATTACATTTTTTAGGCAAGTGAGGCTGTAAGACGACGATGCGGCTGCCAGTTTGGGCTTAGGAGACCGGGCGCTGCTGGCCAAGAAGCGGGGAGCCCCCAGAGTCCTGTCCCCCCCGCCAGCACCTGTGACACATGGAGGGAGGCCCCGGAGCCCCCCAGGCACTGGTGTGATGGCACATGAGGTCAAGGCTGTTGTGAACAGATTGGCACCTCATGGCCCCTCTCCCCACCAGCCCTCCTACCCCTCAGCAGCTCCACCGTAAGGACACTGGTGGCACCGGGGGGGACAGTCCTATCCTACCACCACTCCTACGGTCTGGTTCCAGGGAAAGGAGGAGGAGGAAGAAAAACAATAATAATTAAAAAAGAGAAAGTATTGCCTATGGAATCTACAGAGAAGAGGTGAAAATCTATATACACAGCTAGGAGAACACGAAGAGGAAGAGGAAGGAGCCCTTGCGGGCAGCGGAGAGGGCAGGGGGCTGGCAGGGCCACATTGGCACATGAACAGGGTCGGGCAGGAAGGGGCTGCTGCAGCAGGGGAACAGCTTCTCTTTAAATTAAAAGCACCACACACACTCAAGTGCTTTGCACCACATCCCATGGCACCCGCCACACAGGCTCCAGACACACAAGCAGGCACTCTTCCGATACAACTTAAAAAAGAAAAAAAAAAAAACACCAAAAACCCAAACAAAACCAAAACAAAAAACCTCAACAACAGGTCCCTGGCATTGACTTGGACATAAAAAAACACAATCAACTGAAAGCAACACTTTTTTTCCTTGCTTTAGAAAAAGAACCCCCCCTCTTGCCTAGCCACAGTGCTTCCCCCCTTCCAGACAGAAAAGGCCACTCGCCCCCCAAAACCACAGATCCACGGGAGCTGTTGTGTTTCTCAAACACATCTCAAATGCCTTTGTCCTCAGGAAGAGACTCCAGAGCAACCAGCCCCTCACAAATGGCACTGTGGGAAGCTCCGCACACGCAGTGGTGGTTGGTTGTGGGTGGGATTTTTGTTAAAGCCATTGTTTTTCCTCTCCATTAATTAAAAAGATCAGCCCAGAATGTGCAATAGCAATTTCAGACCTTCGTGCGTGTGCTCTATCCAAGGTGGAGCCTCTTCAAGTCTCCTCCAATGTTTAGAGCCCCAAAATGTGTTTTATTGGAAGGCAGCTGTCAAGCACACCCCAAAAATCAAGGTGTCTTTAGGGAATGATTGTATAAAGTACTACAGTACCCATTTGGAAAAGAAAAAAAAGAGTAAAATAAAAAAAAAAAAAAAAAAAGGAAAATAAGCAGTTCTCCGGTTTCTTCACATATGGGGGATGCCAGGCTGTAACCAATGCCCTCAGGTACTCTGAGAGTCTGGGCTCCCTGCTCCAGTGGTATTGAACAAGCCTGGCTGGCTCCTACCTCCAGAGGCGGCCATCCGAGGACAGAGGGAAGGACACTCATCTCTCCCGAGAGGGGACAACACAGCAGCTGGGATGGCCTTGGTCCAGTCTCAGTGGTCCGTGTCACACAGGTTTGCTCCAGTTCACAGCACAAGGGTTGGAGGATGCTGGTTTGACATTTCTCTTGTACCCGGTTTCCCTTTATGAAGGATGAATCTGTAAACCTTTGGCAGTTCCCCCCCCTCCCCAGCCCCAGCCCAAATACTTTCTAGCGGGGTTCACAAGCACGTATTTAATTAACATCTGCTGGGTCCATCCTCCAGTCCTGATTCTCCCTCCCCTTCTGGCCGATCATTCGGGGTTCCATGCACACCCAGGTACTGGTTTTATCCTGGTCCATCAGGCTGTGGTCTCCTGGGCTGCAGTATATGGGGTTTATCGTATCCTGGTGAAGAGGTTGAGAACAGATACAGACTCCTGGCAAGAAAAGACAAAGTGAGTGCTGAGTTGTGCTGCAGCAATTACTCCCTGTGCTTCTGTTGTGGGTTTTTTTTTTTCCTTTTAATAAAACAACTACTAATCTGATGAGGTATCTCAAGCTCAGCACATGATCTGAGCTCAAAGTCCAATACCATAAATATTCCCATGTTGTTTTTTTCCCCCCCAAGTGCTAACAGGGAGCGTGGAAGGCAGGTGTGCCATCCCTGCAGCTCTGCAGAAAGCTGTGTCCTAGAGCCCTCAGGAACCAGGGGACACCCAGGACCAAACAGTGCCCGCTCCCCACAGCTCAGTCCCTAAGATCACCCTGCCAATCTCCACTGCCTCTGCCAGAACACTTTCCAGCATCTGGCACAACCTGCTCTTGGTGATGGAGAGTTGTCTGTGACAGTGTCCACTGGCCCATCTCCACCCGAGCCACCACTTCAAGCAATTTCTTAAGGATCCAGGGGATAAATAGTCTCTGAGGACTGAGATAGTTCATAGCAGCATGTTACAGGGAAAGACTCTTTGTCGGGGAGTGTGGTGACAGGACAGGGGACAATGGTTTTTAGCTGGAAGAGGGTGGATTTAGATTGGATGTTAGAAGAACTTTGCTGTGAGGGTGGTGAGAGCCTGGCCCAGGTTGCCCAGAGAAGCTGTGGTTGCCCCATCCCTGGAGGGGTTCAAGGGCAGGTTGGAGGGGGCTTGGAGCAAGGTGGTGTGGTGGGAGGTGTCCCTGCCCAGGGCAGGGGGTGGCACTGGGTGGGCTTTAAAGGTCCTTTCCAACTCCAATCATTCTATAATTCCATAATTCTTAACGATGGTGGGCTCAGGAGAGCTCCCCAAAATGCTGACACATTGGAACAGCTGGGAGAAGGACATTCTGTCACTCTGCCTTGGGCACACAGAAGCAGCCTTTTATTTCATCTGATGGCTGCAAATCCCTTTTTATCTCAGCCAAGTTTAACCCTTCACTGCATTCAGCCCTCAACCTGCAGGACGTGGTGAGGACGCCAGGGGAAGGCAGCTGAACAGAGCAAGCCTGGACGGGATTCACCCCCGAGGCTGAGCCTCCTGCAGGACACAGCTACAGCCCCCGCACAACGCACCCGTACCTTGGTCGAGCGAGTTTTACTGAAGACGTTCCAGAAGCGCAAGGTTTCATCTCCAGCTCCTGTAACTATGGCCTCCCCATCAGGGGACATCGCCTAAGGCCAAGAGAGAGCAACCTTTAGCATATGTCACATTTTTGAGGATGAAAACAGATCTTCATTGTAATGAACGAGAAACATTTAACTCTCCCTCCCACTTGGCTGGCAGTGAGAAACCCAACAACTACCTCCACCTTCATGTGCCTTATCCAGTCTCAGTAGGTGCCAATTCCAGCACTTGCATCTTACTTATGCAGCCATGGAAATATCATCAAAGGGATTCCCGTGTTAAGAAATCCAAGCCATTCATAATGGAGGCTATTACTCCCCAGATCATAAATACATGTTAAGGCAGGAAGTGTGATATAACTGATATTTGGCACCTCTATTAGTCACTTACATTGAAATCTACCTCAGAAACATCAGCATAATTATAATCTCTTATGAATCCGCTGAAAGCCCTACGTAACAGTAACGAAACAGGTATGAGATCAACGTGGATTAACTGCAGCAAGCATTTTAATGGCAAATTAGGACTGGAAGCATCAAATTCTTCCCCTGCTGGCAGTCACCACTGAAAAGTCTTAAGGGAACAAGAAGAGATGCTTTTGCTTCCTCAGAAGTTTTCTGGCAGGCTTTGCTATTCATTAATAAAGCCTCACATTTCCATAACAGCAAATCAAAGCATCCCTCGCGGGGATACAGAGCATTTTTCACTGCTTGAAGTGCAGCCCACAGGCAGCTGGCAGTGCCACCAGCACCATGGCTTCGGGTCTCATCTCAGCACACGTGCAGCCAGAGAAGCGGCTACAGAAGTTTGCAGAGACGTGGCCATTACTTACCAGATATAGGACTCGGTACGAGTGCCCCGTGAGTTTTGCTACTTGAGTTAATGAGGGGTATTTCCAAACAAGGATCTGGTTCTGCGAGTATCCGTGGGTACTCACCTGGAAGGGCAAAGGGAAATATGCATTACACCTCCTAACACAGGGCAGCTCCGCAGCAGGACAGCACAGGGAGGAACTTACCAGCTCGTTGGCATGTTTCGACCAGGCCAGGTTGCAGACTTGTGACCCGGTGTCGATGCACTGCAGGGGCTGCCCCGTGAGCGTGTTCCAGAAGCGTATGCAGCGGTCGGCAGTCCCACCACCGGAGGCGAGGAGTCCGTGCTGGTGCGGAGACCAGGCGATTGCTTTTACTGCTGCAAGATGCTCTGTGTATTGCTGGACAGGACTCAGGCTGGAGTGATTCCAGACAAGCAGCTGGCAGAGAGGAGAGACGTGATCAAACTTGCACTGCAGTCATGTGTCCGCACCGCCCACAAACCACGACGTTGCACGGGGACTGATGAGGGCAGTTGGGCAACAAGAGGGTTTCCCACAGCTCTGCCCCAGCACAGGCATCTCTGCTCTGCACTTGCAGCCCTGAAGCCAGTTCCACCGGCCACCGCGCTCAGCCAAGGAGTCGCTCTACAACTCGGCTGCAGGGAAGCTAACGGTCCTTAAGTTAAGCTTGTGAAGCCAAAACCACAGCATCACTGAACATGAACTCAAAGCCTTCTTTTGTCTTCATGGCTGTATTATTCCAGAACATGTTTAGAAATATGCTCCAGTTCACTAGAAGTGATTCCAAGAAGGAGGAAGTCGGTACAACCATGCTGTCACACAGACAGTGGGCAAATTCACTACCTAGCAACCCGCTCCGAAAGGCTCCGAACACTGCTTCTCCCCAACAGATGCTTCTCCCATATTGTGCTCAGTGAGTTACAAGCCTGTGTTATAGGTATTAGAAAGTATATAGCTCTAAACTCAGTTTCCTTCTGCATATATAAACATTGTTGCAACAAACTTCACTGTACCTAAACAAAGTCAGGAAGTAAAGCTCAACAGTGGCTTTGCTGAACTCCAACCCCTGAGTCAAGCTGTAGATTTAATTAGCCAAATGCAGAAGCAAAACTAAGTTTGCCTTTTTAATGTTATTAGAGAGACAGAGTAGAAGCTCAGCATGATTTATGTTTGGACACAGTCCAACAACTGAAAGTCCCTCTCAGAGAGGCTGAATATCCTTAAAGAAAGGGAGTCTCACATTTCTTGGTGGAGATCTAGAGATGTTGAACCTCCTATGGCTCCTCAGAAGTACTCTACCTTATTATCATTTCCTCCAGAGGCCAGGAGCTGGTGGTCCGTAGACCATTTGAGCCCACAGACCTCCTGTCTGTGGCCCTGGAGCCGCCGCTCCGATTGCAGGGGTGGGGTCCGGATGTCCCTCTGAAGGATCATCCTGTCACGACTCCCAGAGGAGAGCTGGTCTGCGTTCCACGCCAGGGCACCTGTAAGGCAGGCAGAGCACAGGAGGATGTCATAGGAGTCCTGCAGAAGCAGCTGGGCAGAACTCAGCCACCACAACCGCCAAAGTTTTAAACAATAAATAAATAAATAAATCAGTGCTTAAGGACCTCCAGACTCCCCACTGTCTGGAGTCCTAGAACAGCGTACAAAGAAAGGTACTGGAGTGATCGCTAAATCACATTTCACAGTGCAGCAAAGCACAGAAATAGAAGGTGCCTTGAGTTCCCAAATCTCACTCCGGCATTCAGATTCACAGTGCCTCTGGGCAAAAAAAATAACAGCCCCCGCAGAATAAGAGAACTGGAAATCTCAGTGTAGAGCAGCCTGTCTGCAGTGCTGAAACCGGAACCAGTGGCAGTGAAAAAGATGTTGTAACCAAACCTAAAATGCCTCAGATACAGAGGAAACACCTGCTGCAATACTCAAATACCACCATGCCCAAGATCAGAACACCCCAATTACTAGATGATAGCATTTTGAAAGACTGCTCGAGACATAGCAGTGAATAAATATTGATTCTGCTACTTTTTGAGTTCTGCTATTTCAAGTAGATCCCTCGCTTACAAGGAAAATGTTCAATCATGAAAAAATGAAACACGTGAAACCTCTGCCTCCCACCTCCTTACCAACTCTGGCCGTGTGCCCCTCCAGCATGGAGAGCTTTTTTCCTGCAGCTGCATCCCAGATCTGTACAAAGCCCTTGTGAGTGCCAACGGCTACCAAGTTCCCCTGAACAAACAGAAAACCACCATTAGTAAGTAAAGGCAGACTTGAAACAAAAGCTCGAAGCAGAGGAAAACACTTGAGAGAAACCTCACAAGATGGAAAATATCCAGAGTTCTTCTATCTTTCCTCTTTTCCCTACTGAGAGGGCCAAGCAGCCTGGCTGGAATATATTTATTGGAGCATTATATTGTCAAGAGCTGGAGAAGTGATTTGCTCCTCTCCCTCCCACACCTCTTAGCAAATGCCTCGAGAACCTCAAGATAGAAGAGGTTGCTCTCCATCCTCTCTCATTTAGCAGAGAAAAGCAGTGCAGACAGGAAATAAGGCCAGAGGTAGGGACAACCCAATCTGGCAAATAGACACATGGCTACAGGACCAGTGCCACAGGCAGGGGTTTGGCCACTTAGACCATGGGACTTGCTTTGAGAAACCTGGTCTGCAGGCACCTGACAGGGCCCCACCTGTCAGAGAAGGGGACGAGCTTCTTTGGTGAAGAGGGCTTTAAACCAGAGTCACCAGGGGAGAAGAACCTCAATCCATCCCACTCCTACCAGTGGGATGCCAATAGCAGTATTAGAGGCTCAGAGCCCGGGGAAGGCTCACAAGACAGCAGGAGAACACCCAGGGTACAGCACAAAGGCATTCCAGCCACTAAATTGGTTTCATCAGGGCCCAACTTCAATGCCTCTGTGCAAATACACGTAGCGTGGAGCACGGGGAATAACAAGAGGAGATGGAGACATGCACAGGCCTGCAGGGCTGTGATCTTACAGGCATCACAGAGATGTGGTGGGATGGCTACTGTGACTGGAGTGTTGGACTGGAAGGACAAGCAGGGGAGATGAGGAGGGGGTGTTACCCTCTATGTCAGTGACCAACTGGAGCGCATGGAGCTCCACCTGGGGATGGATGAGGAGCTGACCTCAGGGTCAGGATTAAAAGGAGGGCAGGGACATTACAGTGGGGTCCTGATACAGGTCACCCGACCAGGAAGACTGAGTGCACGTGGCCATCTATAGACAGGTGAGGGCATATATAACATGAAAGCAGCCTCATGTGAACCAGCCCTGGTCCTCATGGAGGACTTCAATCACCCCAGTACCTGTTGGAGAGGCAACACAGCAGGGCATAAGGAATCCAGGAGGTTCTCACCAGGACCATGATCTCACCAACAAGGAAGGACTAGTAGTGGGGAACACGAAGCTCAAGTGCAGCCTGGGCTACAGTGACCATGAGTGGAGTTCAAGATTCTTAGGGTGACAAAGAGGGTGCACAGTAAGCTCACTATCCTGGACTTTAGGAGAGCAGACTTTGGCCTCTTCAGGGATCTGCTCAGCAGAGTACCATGGGATAAAGCACAGGAGGGGAGAGGGACCGAAGAAAGCTGGTTAATGTTCAAGGATGACTTCCTCCAAGCTCAGGAAAACACCAGAAGGTCTGCATGGATAATCAAGGAACTCCTGGATAAAGTCAGAAAAAGGAAGCCTACAGAGGGTGGAAGGCTGGGAGGAGCACAGAGAAATTGTCCAAGCAGCCGGGAAGCAGGTTAGGTAAGCTAGAACCCAGACAGAGTTAAATCTGGCCAGGGACATCAAGGGCAATGAGTAAAGCTTCTATGGGTATGTCAGTGACAAAAGGAAGACTAGGGAAAATGTGGGCCCTCTCCAGGGGGAAACAGGAGACCTGGTCACCTGTGATATGGCTGAGGTACTCAGCAACTGTTTTGCTTTGGTCTTAATCAGCAAGTGCTCCAGCCATACCACCCAAGTCACAGAAGGCAAAGGCAGGGAGTGGGAGAATGAGGAATTGCTCACTGAAGGAGAAGACCAGGTTCAATACCATCTAAGGAACCTGAAGGTGCACAAGTCCATGGGACCTGATGAGATACATCCACAGGTCCTGAGGGAGCTGGTATATGAAGTTGCCAAGCCAGCATCCATCATACTTGAGAAGTTGTGGCAGTCCAGTGAAGTTCCCGCTGACTGGAAAAGGGGAAAGATAACCCCCATTTTTAAAAAGGGAAAAAAAAGAAGACCCAGGTAACTACAGGCCAGTCGGTCTCACCTCTGTGCCTGAGAACATGATGGGACAGGTCCTCCTGGAAATTCTGCTAAGGCACATAGAAAATAAGGAGGTGACTGGTGACATCCAACATGGCTTCACCAAGGGCAAATCAATGCCTGGTGGCCTTCTACGATGGAGTTACAGCATTGATAGGGAAGGGAAGAGCAACTGACATCTACCTCCAGCTGCGCAAGGCATTTGACACTGTCCCAGATCCTTGTCACTAAATTGGAGAGATATGGATTTGACAGATGGACCACTTTCTGAATAAGGAACTGGCTGGATGGCTGCACCCAAAGAGTTGTGGTCAACAGCTCAATGTCCAAGTGATGAGTGGTGTTCCTCGGGGGTCAGTACAGGGACCAGCACTCTTTCACATCTTTGCTGGCAACATAGACAAGGGGACTGAGTTTGCTGATGACACCAAGCTGTATGGTATGGTTGACACTCTGGAGGGATGGGATGCCACCCAGAGGGACTGGGACAAGCTGGAGAGGTGGGCCTTTATGAACCTCATGGAGTTCAACTAGGTCAAGGACAGGGTCCTGCACCTGGGTTGGGGCAATTCCCAGCACAAACCCAGGCTGAGCAGAGAATGGCTGGAGAGCAGACCTGAGAAGGACTTGGGGGTGTTGGTGGGCGAGTGAGAAGCTCAACATTGAGCTGCCAACCTGCACTGACAGCTCAGAAACCCTCCACCCCCTGGGCTGCATCCCCAGCAGCGTGGCCAGCAGGGCCAGGGGGGGGATTCTGCCCCTCTGCTCCGCTCTGGGGAGACACCCCCCAGTGCTGCCTCCAGCTCTGG
>JAOTQQ010000014.1:887451-902295 GCA_026546715.1 Gallinago undulata
TTCCAGTGTCTCACCACCCTCACAGCAAAGAATTTCTTTCTGGTGTCTAATCTAAATCTCCCCTCTTCCAATTTAAACCCGTTGCCCCTTGTCCTGTCACTGCACTTCCTGACAGAGTCCCTCTCCGGCTCTCCTGTAGCTCCCTTCAGATACTGGAAGGCTGCTGTGAGGTGGAAGTTCCCAAGAGGCTCCCCATGGCTGTGTGGGGCCTCCAGAAGCGCCACCCCCCCGCCCCGGCGGGCTGTGGGGCAGCTCTGGGCCGAGGGCCGGCCATGGGGCAGGACCCCCCCGCCCGCGGCTGGGCCTGCGCTGCGCCGCCACCGCGCATGCGCCGCCGCTGAGCCACCTCGCCGCTCCCCCGGCCGATCCCACTCGGCGGGAGCGGGGAGCACCCCCCCCACACGCAATGCGGCCCTCCCCTACCCGGAAGTGCAGTGGTAGGAGCCGCCGGCAGGGTCACGTGAGCAGCAGCATGGCGGCGTGCGGTGAGTGCGGGCCCAGTGCGGCGGCTGCGGCCCAACGGGGCCGGGCGAGCGCGGCCGTGTCGGTGTTGGTCCGGGGAGCGGGTCAAGTCGGGGCCGGGCACTTCCTGCGGGTCGGTTCCGCTCGGCCAGGGCACCCCCTTCGCCCCCACGGTAGCTCCGGGCCAGGCCGCGGCCTTCTCCGTCCTCCCTGCCCCGGAGCGGGGGACCCGCTGGCGGCTGAGGCTGCTCCGGGCCCTCTGACCGCTTTCCCCTCCGCAGGAGTGTGACCGGAGGGATCCCCGCCAAAGGCCTGCGTGCGACCAGGGCCCCGTCTGCCCCGGCACCATGGTGACAGCGGAGGAGGTGGCGGCCATCGGCCGGACGCTGGTGGACGCGGCCCAGCCCCTGCCTGCCCGGTTCCGGGCCCTCTTCACCCTGCGTAACCTGGGTGGCCAGGCGGCCGTGGAATGGATCGGCCGGGCCTTCGGGGATGGCTCTGCCCTGCTGAAGCATGAGCTGGCCTACTGCCTGGGGCAGATGCAGGAGGAAGCGGCCATCCCTGTGCTCATCCGGGTGCTGGAGGACACCAGCCAGGAGCCCATGGTCAGGCATGAGGCAGGTACGATGGCAGCTCCTGCAGGGAAAGGGTTGGGCCCACCAGTGGGACTTGCGTGTCCTTCCCCACCTCTACTGAACAGCTCATGGTGGGTCTGATCCAGCCTGGGTGTTGTGGGTTGGAAAAATCTGAGGTGTGTAACTGCCTCACCGCATCCCCTGGCTGGACTGGTTGGCTGAGTGTTCCCCTTCCTGCTGGCCAAGCTGGTTCCCGCCGTGTTTAATTACCTGGCTGTGTCATTTAGGATTGGTCAGAGGCAGGTCTCTGTCCCCACTTCAGAGCAGGGTGAGGCTTTGCTGGAGGACACAGCAGGGTCCTCCTCACATAGACACTTTGGTAACGTCCTGACACGTCCATCCTTCTTTCAGGTGAAGCCCTGGGTGCTATTGGTAATCCAAGTGTGCTGGATATCCTGAAACGCTATTCAGAGGATCCTGTGGTTGAGGTGAGGGTCTTGAAGGGGTCATTTCCTCTGGGGTTTAGTGCTACTGGTCCAGGAGC
This sequence comes from Gallinago undulata, assembly GCA_026546715.1. Taxonomy (NCBI): domain Eukaryota; kingdom Metazoa; phylum Chordata; class Aves; order Charadriiformes; family Scolopacidae; genus Gallinago; species Gallinago undulata. Next base: position 889,033 of record JAOTQQ010000014.1, read on the forward strand.
CGGTGGCAGGTCTCTCCTGGGCAGCCCCGGCTGTGGACAGGGCCACCGTGAGTGGCATCCTGCTGCGTGCTGGTGCCCAGCGTCTGAATCCCTGGGTGCCCTCCCAGCGCTGTGTGGTGCCGTCCCGCAGCCAGGGCTGTACCCCCATCCCTGCAGGTGGCGGAGACCTGTCAGCTGGCAGTGAGGAGGCTGGAGTGGCTGCAGGAGAACAAGCAGGAGCCGGGTGGCAGCCCCTACCTCTCTGTGGATCCTGCTCCCCCTGCTGAGGAGACAGACGTCACCAAACTCCGCCAAACCCTCCTGGATGAGTCACGCTCGCTGTTCGACCGCTACCGGGCCATGTTTGCCCTGCGAAACCTAGGGGGCCAGGCTGCTGTGCTGGCGCTGGCGGACGGTAAGGGCCTGCCTGAGGCTGCCTGCAGTCTGTTCAGGTTAATCTGGGATTAGTCCTTCCCAAATCCAGGGCTTCTAGAGCTGTGGGGCTCCTCTTGGCCTCTTTGTGCATTTGTTTCCAGAGCTGTTCTCCCCCCTGCTTGCTTGCAAAAGCCACGTAACAAAGTGCTCAGTACTTCTTGGTGTTTCACAGCCCCATCTTTATTCTCTAGGCCCCCTTTCTTCATGGGTCCAGGTAGGAGAGGGCACAGTTGTAACCTTGGATTGGGACCAACCAGTCTGACCTGGTGGGACCTCGTCCTGAGGTGCTGGGGACCAGCTCTCTCATCCTGGAAAGTCAGAGGCTGCCAACCTTGTCCTGGGGTTTGGCAGTGGCTCTGGAGAGGGGAGTGAACGTCTCCTGAGTGGGGAAGGGGTAGATCACAGCCCAGGAACCCGCTTGGAGCCAGCCCAAGGGACATGGACGAGGCTCTCCAGCCGTCTGGGACAAGCTGGGGGCATGTCTGCAGCGTGAGATGGGGCATGTGGGGATCTGTGAGCTCCCGCTGTGGCTGTTTGAAGCCTCCCACAGCACGGGAGAGCTGGAGGCTGTGGCTGTGCTGCCAGCCTGCCCCAGGCATGTCACGCTGGTGGGGCAGGGCACGTGGGCAGCGCAGACTCCCCAGGGCAGGGGGGGGGTGCCAGTGTCTCTGTGGGGAGGGTGGGTGCTGCTGTCAGGAGAGGGCGTCCCTACGCTGCTGGGGCACAGCTGTGCGGGGTCTGGGAGCAGGGTGGGACAGCCCTTCCCATAGGTTTTTTTTCCCCCTTCACCAAAATCCCCCACAAGTCTGGGGTGGCGACCGCCAGCTGTAACCCCTCAGCCAGCCTGCCCCCCCTCTCTGCTTCTGTGTGGGGAGGCTCCGGCCAAGTGTCCCAGACACTTTGGGGGCCACGATGGCTCACTCTTGCCTCCTCCCCACAGGACTGCACTCCGGCAGTGCCCTCTTCCGCCATGAGATCGGCTACGTGCTGGGCCAGCTGCAGGATGAGGCCTGCGTCCCGCAGCTGACGGCCGCCCTGCGGGACCGCAGCCAGAGCCCCATGGTGCGCCACGAGTGTGCCGAGGCCCTGGGCTCCATCGCCCACCCCTCCTGCCTCGAGACCCTGCGCACCTTCGCCCGCGACGAGGAGCGGGTGGTGAGGGAGAGCTGCGAAGTGGCCCTGGACATGTACCAGTATGAGAACGGCACCCAGTTCCAGTACGCCGACGGGCTCTGCAAGCTGCAGGCCTCTGCCTGAGTCCTGGATGAAAGTTGGGGGGCCTCCCACCCCCACCGTCTGCGCTTTCAGGGCCGCCTCCATCAATGTGGAGCTGTGCCTCGCAGTGGCGGAGGTGGAGGAGGAACTGGATTTGCTCTTTGGCACAATTACAGCCGCCTTCTCCCTCCAAATCCAGGCTGAGCTGCTACATGCCCCCTCCCACCCCCTGCCACCCCATTTCCTGGTTCTGCCCCTTTTTTCCCTGCCAGGATCAGCACCCTCTGCCCGCAGCCTGGCTCAGGGCTTGGACCAGGTGGGCTCTGCTCTGCACGTCGGAGCCTGTCACAGCCGCGCAGGGCCTGGGGCTGCTCTGGGCTTGTGCCGCCGTGGCGGCTCGGTGTGAAACACTCCACTTTACCCACCTGAGCTTTGCTGGGGGGCCAGGGCTGGCTTTGGGCACTGGCTCTTCTAGGCTGGAGTGGTGCGGTGCCTCGAAAATAGCCCTTGGTGCTGGTGCCGAGCCGGGTCCCTCCACACCTCTGTGGTGGAGACGCTGCCGTGGGTTTGGCCTCTCCTGTTGGGACAGGCCAGGGCTCTGCTCGCGGCAGCCTTTGCCCTGGGATGGGGGTTGTTTCGTGGCAAAGTTTTGGAAGATTTGGCTGCGCTTTTTCTTTCTGCAGGGAACGGTGCTGCCATTAGGGCTTACAGGATGAGGCAGAGCCTGCCCCGACTTTCCCTCCATGTTTAACCAGCCCTGGGAGGGCCGAGGCTGGTGCCTGCCGCTGGCACCCAAACCCCCCAGGCAGCCCAGTGTGGACACTGGGGGGGGCTGGCAGGGAATAAAGTGTTGCTGGGGGGAGCTTCTGTGCGAGTCAAGCTGTTATTTAGCCCTTGCCTGGATGTGGGGTGCACCCAGCACCACGGAGTCAGGCCCTGTGGGGAGCCCTGGGGCCACCATAACAACCGTGGAACAGAATCATTTTAGGTTGGAAAAGACTTTGAAGATCATCAAGTCCAATTGTAAAGGGGGGAGAGGGGACACGGGGACAACCTGATGTTGTCGGGGTTAAACCCTGCTCCTCACAGGCCTGGGGAGGTGGGCACACATTGCCCAGGGGGTACCCCAGGAGCCCCCAAAGTGCTGCCCAGGGGGGGACTGGTGTCCTGCTGACGGGGCTCTTCCCCTGGACCAGAGTCTCCCTGGGAGTTGCTCCCGGGCTCAGTCCTCTTAGTCCCTAAAGAAACTGCTGTGGGTCCCTGGGGCTCTGGTGCCTGGGGACATGGCTAGTGGGGAAGGAGCCCAGCCCGGCCCAGTTCAGGACCCCATGGAAGGGCTTTTTACTGGAGACGTGACCGGTTCTGCTCGCCTGTACATTCTTACTGGAAGTGGGACATTCTCAGGTGCCGGATGGGGTTGGTTGTGTGTGATGCAGAGGATGAGGGGCACCGAACCTCCACTCCTCAGTACTGGAGACAAAGACCTGATGTTTTCACACTGGCTTGGACTCAGCAGCATTATGGGGCTTCCTGACCCCCTTCCCTCACCCCCCTTTAGCCCCCGGCAGGATGATGGCAGCGATGGGCAGGACCCAGCTGGCACCACCGAGTTCTGGGGGCGTCAGTGCCCCTCTCTGTCCCCCGTGGGTGATGGGGCAGGGCAGGGGAACGTGCTGTTTCCCCCTTCCCACCTCATTGGTGTAAGGCGGCTGCCAGCCCCGCACGGGGCCTCGATGGGCACGGGGGCCTCAGGGTGCTGCCGGGGCCTTTCCCCAGTGTGTCCCCCCCAGTTTATCACCCCAGCTCCAGCCCTCGCTCCCTGTTCTTCTCTGGCATTTCCACATGTGACTCACTCGGACAATGCAGGGTTGTTTCCAAACGTCTCTGCGCCAGCCTTTGCCTCTGCTCTTCCAAATGCCTTTTAAGCCCAAATTGGAACGAAAATGGCATTTTTTGTGGCCAGGATCTGGCCAGGGACAACCTGGGGTGTAGCAGAGCTGGGCTGTGTGCCGGGAGGGCATGAGCGCTGAGCTCTGACTTGGCACCAAACCCCACGGGCACCATCATCCCTCCCTGGCCAACCCACCATGGGAAGGGTTTAGAGGTTGTTTTTTTTTTCCAAGGCTGTTGCTGGTCCAGGCCAAACCCTGCACCCTCCTGGTGGGGAGAGCATCAGTTTCAGGTGGTGCCTGGACCCTGCGCTCCTCTGGGGGCTGCTGGGCACCGGGGTGCCACGTGGGGTGGCCAACGTGAAGCTGCGAGAAGGTGGCAGCCTCTTGCTGTGGGCTACTTTGTGGTGGGTGGGCTCTGTGCCGCAAAAGGGGCCCCGTGGGAGCCCCCTCGGCGTGGGGCTGCGATGCCTGTCCCCCTCTGCCCGTTGCTCCTGGCTCAGAGGGCACCGTGTCCTCCGGGGCAGGGCGCTGCCGCCAGGATTTCACACCATCTGCTCGGGGGATCCAGGGCCTGCGCAGGGATTTAACCGAGGGAGTGGGGGGAGCTCTGGGGTGGGGGGCGTGATGTCCCTCCCCATCCCTGCCTTTGGGGATTCTCCGGCTGCAGACGGGTTCCCCGCTCCCGGGGGGACGGGGGAACTTGCAGTGCTGCCAGAGGGGCAGAGTTTGGGGACTCCAAGTGGTGTCAGAGCTCACTGGTCCCCCCCCCAGGCTGAGCCCGCCGGGTTTGCCCGGATTAGCCGGCACTAAGCTCCTTCCTGCGGATGCTCTGTCCTTCGGCAGCAGTGGGCGAGCGGCTCCCCATCGCACGGAGGGCAAGTGCCACCGCCACCGGGCATGGAGACCCTGCTGTCCCTGTGAGCCATCAGCACCAAGGAGCCTCGCAGACCCCGATGCCACCTCTCCCCCACAGCCCCTGGCACGGCAGAGGGTTTGGTGGCTCTGGGCTGGGGCGCGGGGGGAGCTGGCAATGACCCTGGCAGGGGGCACCCCGCTCCCTGGCAGCGGGGGGGCGGAGGGGCTGCGGCACTTGCTGCAGTCCCCCCCCGAGGAGGAGGGGGTGCTGTACGTGGACTACAAGCCTCCCGCCCTAGACAGCATCCGCCTGCCCCGCTATGTCCTTTACCTGGTGATGGCGGCCACCCTGGTGCTGGTGGTGGCATATGCCATCGTGGGGCATCTCATCAAGGACCTGGTGCACGACTTCGCCGGTGAGTGCTGCCCGGGGCAGGGCTGAGCTTTGGGGCTCCTTACGGGGCTGGGTGGGGGGCAAGGGGGTCCCCCAGACCCTCTGGCCTTTGCCATGGCAGCTGATGGCTCTGTGTCTGTCCGCACAGACTGGGCGTTCGGGCCCAAGCAGGAGGAGGAGAAGGCGGTGATGGCCGAGGGGACGGTGCCGGAGGTGGAGTGGCTGGAGGAGGACGGGGTGCTGGCGGAGAGGAAGCCGGAGGGCGAAGGCACCAACATCCTCCCTGGCATGGACATCCCCCTGGAGCTGCTCACTGCCCCCCCGCGCAGCTCCATCACCTTCGCCGACCCCCACAAGAAGAGTTTTTTCTAGGGCCGGGAGACCCACCCCCTGCCACCAGCGGGACCCCCAAGCAGCCACCCTTGGTCCTCAAGTCCTGGCACGGCCACCAACCCCAGACTCGGGCGCAGGGGTGACGCTGCCCGGTGCTGGCACGTGGCTTCACCGTCCTCAGCACGGTCCCCCACGCTTATCTTGGGGCTGCTATCGCTGCCCCCCAATAAAGCAGCCTGCCCCTGCCCCACTTGCTTGCCCCACTTGCCAGGCATGGGGGTGGTGGCAGGGCTGGGACACCCCGACCTTCTCCTGGGGACAGCGGCAGCCCCTGGCGGAGCCACACCAGCCCCCAGGCGTGTGGGGAGGGACACACGTGTGGGCTCACACACGTCTGGACACGTGTGGGTCTGTAGAGGTGGGTGCTTGGGGGGTGCAAACCCCTGGGGTGGGTGTGGGCGGGTGTGCACACAGACATGGGTGGGTGCCAGGGGCACGTGCACGTGAAAACGTGAACGCACGCGCCCGCGGGAAGTCTCACGTCAGCACAACCATACGCAGACACTCAGGGATGGACGGACAGATGGACGGACAGCTGTACACTGAGGCTGGATTTGCCCCCGCCAGCCCCCTCGGTGCCCTGATGCTGCCAGGACGTGTCCCCCCACTGGAGCACAGCTCAGTGGCACCCACAGGTGTCCCCAAAGCCAGTCTTGGGGGGGGTGAAGCACCCACCAGCCCCACTTAGGCTTGGGGTGGGGGCACTGGAGGTGGGGGTCACATCATACAGACCCCCATCCCCTCCATTAAACCCAGGCAGGGGCTGGTTTCCCCCCCACACCCTTCCAGTAGGGACCCTGTCCCCATGTCCCCACGCCCCTTCTTCACCCCTTGGGGAATGGCCATGGGCAGGGTGCCCCTGCTGGAGCCCACGGTCCTTCCCTGAGGGCCACTGGCCACCCCGTGCCTCAGTTTCCCCTGTGCCCGGCGGGTGGGGGCTGTGAGGTGGCGTGTCTCCTCCCGCCAAGGTCTCACCGATAACACTGTTAATATTTAGCTCTTCACGGTACCTGGGCACCTGCTGGGCACGTCATGGGGTTCTGCTGGCACCAGCCACGGCATCTGGGGCTCAGCTGGTCTGGGCATGGCATGGGGGGGGGGAGGGAGACTGGCACTGTCTACCCCCCCGCCATGCTGCCCTGTCCCCGCGATGTGGCAGGGTAGAAGATGTGTCTTTGGGGACGGGACACTGGTCCGGATCTGCCCCAGCTCTGCCAGCGGGTGCCCCATGGGCAAAGGGGGGAGACTGGATGGGACAGCAGGTGGGGGGCACGTGTCTACACATCTGCCTGTCTCTCTGTCCTTCGTTCATCCATCCACCCACCCATCCATCCATCTGTCCGTCAACCCACCCACCCGTCTGTCTGTCCCTCCCTCCACCCACCCGTCCATCTGTCCCTCCATCCACCCACTCATCCGCCTGCCCGCCCGTCCATCTGTCCATCCCTCCCTCCTCCCATCCACTCACCCACCCCAGGGTGGACCCCAGACACAGCCGTGGGGCTGCCACCGCAGTCCCCAAGGTGGTGGCCGCTGGGTGCCACAGGGTGGGTGCCAGTGGCTGAGCTGGGGGAGAAGTGCCACCTCCCAAGGGTTACGGGAGCTGGGTTGCCATGGCACTTGGTGGCACTTGTCCTCTTGAGCCCAATAAAAGCTGCTCCTTGGCCCCGGGTGCAGAGAGTGGTGCCAGCAGCGGTGCGGGAGAGGAGTCCACCTGGGAGTGCAGGACCCGGCCGTGCCCCAGCCCCCGCCCCCAAAATGCTGAGGGCCCTGCAGCCCCTCTCGATCCTGGTCCTGCTCGTCCTCATCGCCACCACCCAGGCACAGGCAGGTAGGTGTCCCCACGGTCCCCTGATACCCTGCGCCCCAGGGTGCCCTGGGGGGTGGTGGCTGTGCCCATCCTGGGACATTGGATCAGCACCTGGGAGACCTTCCCAGTAGGACCAGTCTGTCCCAGTGCCCCAGTGGTACCCAACCATTTTGGGTGCAGAACAAACAGATCTGGGGGCACCTGCCTGCTGTCCCCAGTGCCCCCCACCCACGCTGGGAGGAGTTGGCTGTGTCAGCGACGGCTTCCTCGGCACCCAAGGGACAGCGGGGAGGGAGGGTGGCAATGAGCACTTGACAATGTCCCCCCCATGTCCCCAGCATCCCTCGGTGCTGGGCTCAGCAGCGGCTGGGACCCTGTGCCATGGGATGGGGGCTGCTGTCCCCTGTGGGATGGGGTTCCCTGAACTTCTCCCCGTCCCCCCTGCCACGCAGCCGTCGGTTCCAAGGTGCTGGAGCCCTGGCTCCTCGGCCTCACGGCCGTCGTCGTCTTCCTCTTCATCGTCTTTGTGCTCCTGCTCGTTGGCCGGCTCTGGCGGATCAGGATGCGCAGGTGGGACAGAGGGACGGGGACATGTCCCGCACCCGCCTCGGCGGGGAACGGGGGCGTGTGGGGGGTGGCGGTGGGCCACCCGGGGGTGGGGGTGGGGGACACAGGCTCTGGCTGTGCCCAAGTCCGGGTGCTGACGGGTGGAGACCCCGGGCACCGCTTACCCCCTCTCTCCCCTCGCAGGAAGCAGGGTGACATCCAGGACACCCCGGGGACTGGCAGGTACCACCCCCCCGGGGACGGCCACGTGCTGGCGCTGCCGTGCGTGGCCCGGTGTGCCCTTGGCATGGCCGGGGGCGACAGTGAGGGCCGAGGGGACAGCGGCCATGCCCGGCTGACACCTCCTTCCCCGACCCCCCCGCAGGCTGGAGAGCGTCGGCCACGTCAACCCGGCGGCCGAGAGCGACGAGGAGAGCGACGAGGAGAAGCGAAACAAGGCCACCTCCCTCTGAGGCCACCCCCTGCCCCCCGCCCCTGGGGACGCCCCGTCGGGTCCCGCGCCCTCCGCCCCGTCCGCGGGAGGCGGATCCGCTCCGGGTTTTGCGGGCGGGAGGTGCCGCGGCGGCCCCGGCTGCCGCCAAGTCCCGGCGTGGATCAGCCGCCCCACGGAATGGATCGGAAAGGGCGGTGGCCGGCGGCAGGAGCGGGACCCCCCCCCCCCCCTTCCTCATCCCGCACTCCCTGGCCCGGGGGGACCCGCCCGTGGGGTGCGGGGCGGGGGGGGGGGACACGACACACCGGCTGTAAAGTCCCCAGTAAAGGTCCCCAGCCTGTCCCGGCATCGACTGCCTGGTGTCACCGCGCCGGCCTGGGGCCCCCCGCGGGGCTCCGCACCCCCGGGATGGAGAGGGGGGGGCACCCCTGGCGGGTTCCTGGCATGTGATGAGCTGCCAGGCCTCAGCTACCTCGGCACGGAGAGGGGATGGTGGCGGCCAGGCTGCTGCCCCCCCACCCCTCCCCTCCCACCCCGACCCCAGTGTCCGGCCCCACACCCCGGGAGCTCGGGGGCCGGAGGGTGTCACAGGGGGCTGGGGACCACGGGGCAGCAGCCGCCCCGAGCAGCTCTTTGGGAGGGGCACGATGGGGACTTTGGGGTGATGCATGGCTTCGGTGCCGATGATGTCATGTGGGGGATGATGTCATGTGCACGAGGTGGTGATGTCACCTGGACGAGGTCTTGATGCAGAGAAGGTGGCGGCAGCGTCGTGTCCCCAGGAGCCCATGGCTGCACCCACTGTCCCTCCCGTGTCCCCTCCTGCCACCCCATCACCCCTGAGTGGGGCTGCAGGGGGGGTCCCAGCTCAGTGATGGGCACCCGCTGCTCCAGTACAACCCAGTACATCCCAGTGCCCCCCCCTGCACCCCCAGCTGGGACACCCAATTCCTCCCCAGGGTAGGGGCCGTGCCTCAGTTTCCCCAGGGGTGACCTTGGGACCCCTGGCTGCCCCGAGCAGCTCTTTGGGAGGGGAGTGCTGGGGACCTTGGGGTGACGCATGGCTTTGGCACCAACGATGTCATGCGGGTGATGATGTCATGTGCACGAGGTGGTGATGTCACATGAACAAGGTCTTGATGCAGAGGAGGTCACAGCAGCAGCATGTCCCCAGGAGCCCACGGCTGCACCCACCCCTGTCCCTGTCCCCCCGTGTCCCCTCCTGCCACCCCATCACCCCTGAGTGGGCCTGGGGGGGAGGGGGTTGTCCTGGCTCAGCCCCCCTCATCCAGGCCAAGAGCATCCACGGGTGGGGGGTACCCCCTCCAGGGTGATGGGCACCCACTGCTCCAGTACATCCCAGTATACCCCAGTGCACCCCCCTTCCCACTGGAACACCCGGTTCCTCACTGGGAGGGGGCTGTGCCTCAGTTTCCCCGGGGGGGGGCAGCGAAGGATGGACGGAGGCGGGCTGGAGTTGAAGCATAGCTTGTTTAATTTTTATACATTTTTTTTTGGTCTTTTTTTTTTCTTTTCTTTTTTTTATCTTTTTTTAATTTTTTTTCCCCATGTGTCAGTTTTTTTTGTTTTTGTTTTTTTTTTTCTTTTTTGTCTCTTTTTTCTCTTTTTTGCATAGGGGAGGGGGGGGACACAAAAAAAACCAACCAAGAAACCAAAACAACGACAACAAAAAAAAAAAAGGCAAAAAAAACCCCAAAAGCAAAACAAAACAAACTGAAAACCCCCAAAAAAAACCCAAAACAAAAGAAACAAAAAGAAAAAAAAAAAAAAGGAAAATAAAAAGAAGAAAAAGAAAAAAAAAAAACAAAAAACCCCCAAAAATTCCATAGTCACGGTCGGTAACGGGAAGGGAGGCGGGAGCGCGGCTATCGGTAATGGCTGCGTACAATGGTATAATCAAATATCGTGAAGCACCAGGGAGGCGAGTTTGGGGAGGGGGGATTAAGGGGGGGGGACATGGGACATGCAGAGGTGTTGGGGGGGGGTCACAGCCCGGAGCTGGGGGGGTCCCATTCCCCTGGCTCGCGGCCCTGGTGCGCTTGGCGGGTGTGTAACGGCTGCGGCAAGCGAGAAGCGAGAATCCGGCTATAACTAGTAAAAAATATAAACTGCGAGGGAGGGCGGGGGGGGGACACCCATCGCCCCCCCCCCCCCCCCCCCCGGGGTTTGGGGGGGTTCTGGGGGCTGGGGTGGGGGGACACACCCCCGAAAAGGCGGGCGAGGGCAGCCGGCGGCGCGGAGGCACTGCGGCGGGCTTTTTGGTATGGGATTGAGTCGTGGTCCTGCCGGCTGCCCCCCCCTCAAGGCCTTTTTTGGGGCGGTTTCCTCTCCTTTTTGTTGTAAGTTTTTTGTGGTTTATTTTTATTTTTATTTTTTTATTTTTAATGATTTCTTTCTTTGCCGCTCTTCACCCAAAGTCTCCACCTCTGGGGCACCCATGAGTGCTGCTGCAACGGTGGGTGGAAGGGGGGGACACCGAGGGGTTGGGAGGGGGACGGGGGGGACAGAAAGCAGCAATTCCAAACTCGCAGTACAAAAAGGAAAAAAAAAAGGGGGGAAAAAAAAAAGAAAAGAGAAACAAACCACCAACAAACAATACATATATATATATATATATATGGGATTTATATATATATATATTTTCCTTTGCGCTTTAAAGTACCTTAACTGTGTGTCGGCCCCCAGGGACCCCCCCCCCCACCTCCGGCCCCTGCAGCCCCATATATATATATGTGGAGAGATATATATATATATGTACAGGTTATTTTTTTTATTTTTTTTTTTATTATTTATAGGTCACAAGGACTATTTTTAATTAATTTTTTTTTTTTTAAGCCGACGCCCCCGAATAAAAAAAAAAAAAAACCCTCTAGGAGAGACTGTAGTGCATGAAACCCCCCCCCGCGGGAGCCCGGGCACCGTGATTGTCGAGTGGGGACCCTCCCCCGCACTCCCCCCCCCGGGTGCTCATCCTGCTCGGGGGGGGGAGGGAAGGTGGGGGGGTAGCCCCCTCGGAGCATCCCCAGGGATGGGGGTGTCGTGTCCCTCCCCCTCCCCAGCTTAGCGTCCACCCCGACTGCGGCCACCAAGCCCAAAGGCCGGGGGGGGGGGGGGGGGGGGGGGGGGGGGGGGATATTAAAAAAACAGGGAGAACGCTTAAAAAAATAAAAATAATAAAAATTAGTGGTCGTCCCCCCCCCCCACATCCCCGTGCAGCCGGTGACCCCGGGGGAGGGGGGAAGGGAAGGGGCAGGGAGGGGGTTTGCATATTCCCTTTGGGCAGAGCGGCCCCGGGGGGGGGATGTCGGGGGAAGCAGTGCAAAGACCCTCAGGGGCAGTGGGGGGGGGTTCCCCAGACCCCCAAGGAAAAGCCTCCGGCCCGACCCCCCCCCCCCCCCCGCTGCCACCCTCCGGGCTGGGGGGTGTCAAGTTGATTATTTTTTGCCTTTTTTTGTTTTAACATGGTTTTTAAGGTGCTTTTCTTGTCGAGGGCGGGTTTTGGGGGGGCTGCAGCTGGCCCCGGGGGAGGGGGGGGGGAAGGCAGCAAAAGGTGGGGAAGGGGAATCCCCCCCCCACGGCCGGTGTCCCCGTGGGGCTGGGGGCTTCCTCAGGGCGGGGGGGGACCCAGGCCTGAGGGGCGCCAGCGCCCCTCGCCTCCCCCCGGGCCCCACACTCACGGGGGGGCTGGACATGGGGGGGGGGGGCTGGCCCAGGTGCCCCCTCCCTCCCTCCCTGCCCTGACTCCGCTCACCGCTGAGAAATGCTATTTTTTGATATTATTTTTTGCTTTGAGCTAATCCTTTTCTACCTTTAAACCCCTTTTTTCTTTTTTTTTTTTCTAATTTTCTCTTTTTTTTTTTTTTCCTAAAATTCTAATTTTCTACAATCTCTTCCACCCTCCCCGCCCCCCCCAGACGCCAACCGCCCCCTCCCCGTGTTGCATTGTCCTTGCAGAAATCAATACTGCACCTCGCAGGAGGAAGAGTCTCCCAAGCATGTTCCCCCACCCCCAGGGACCCCCGAGACACCGTGTGGGTGGGCAAGACCCCCCCCCCGGCAGGGGACACCCGCCCCCCCCAATCCTCCACTAATACTTTTGAACACCACCAAAAAAAAAATTTAAAAAAAAATAATTAAAAAAATATGTTGACGACGACGTTTCTTCATTACAAAGCAGCAGCGACGCGCGGTGCCACCTGCCCATCGGTGTCACTACCAGCGTCAGTCCTCAGCCTGGGGGGGGATGCTTAAGGGGAGGAGGGGGTGTCTGTCTCTCCGGCTGGTGGGACGCTTGGGTTTTAAGGCAAATTCTGGATATTCTGGGGCTGTCAGGACCCCGCTCGGTGGGTGGCACGGCAGGGAACAGGTGAGGTGACAGGGAGAGGGGATGTCCTGCCGCCACCCTGCCTGGTCCCTGCTGCGCCAGCCAGACCCCCAGAGATGAAGCCGATGAGGATGGGGATGGGGGGGGAAGGGGGGGGAGGGGGGCGGCTGTGACACCCCCCCGACACCAGTCCTGGGGTTGAGGGGGGGGCACAGCTACATTCACACAGTTCCATTCCTGTCACGAGAGCAGCTGGGCTCAGCCCTCCCGGCCCTGCGCCCCATTGAAAACCAATTCAAAAGGTGGGGGGTGGGGGTGGGATGGTGTGACCCCCCTCATAATGGCTCAGCCATGGGGGTCTCCATCCCTGGTGCCCCCCCCGCCCGTGGTGACCGCAGCCTTGTCCCTCCTACCGCACCCCGGTACTCGGGTTCCCCCAAGCGTTATGGAGGGGGGGGAGGGAGGGGGGAGACACAGGACAGACCCGGGGAGGGGGGGTCACTTCCACCTCCCACCTTGCTGCCTTTGGTTGCTGAAATAAAACCCCCCAAAAAGGGAAGGAAAATTAAAAAAAAAAATTAATAAATCAAAACCAACCAAAAAAACCAACAACAAAACCCCAACAAACGAGAGGCAAAGCAACAGGGTGGCTGGTGGGCCCCCCCGGCCCCCCCCCCCCGGCCGGCCCCCCCTCCCACCGGCGCAGCTGAGCGGCTATTGCATATTCTGGTGTGTTGGCGCAGAGGATGCATCGGTTATTACCAACTGGAAGACGTTTCCGAGAGGCTGGGGGGGCGGAATATTGGTTTAAAAAAATAAAAAGAATAATCGAGAGAAAAAGGGAATTTTTTTTTTTTTTTTCCGGCCGAGAAGAAGCCATGCAGGAGGCGAAGGGGGGGGGGGGGGCGGACCCCCCCGGCCCCCCCCCGCCCCCCCGGAGCCCCG
>JAOTQQ010000014.1:903843-917029 GCA_026546715.1 Gallinago undulata
TTTTCTTTTCTTTTCTTTTCTTTTATTTTCTTTTCTTTTCTTTTCTTTTCTTTTCTTTTCTTTTCTTTTCTTTTCTGTTTTGGTTTTTTTTTTCTTTTTTTTTTTTTGACAATTCCCTCTTAAAAGTGCATTTCCTACAAAATGTGCAACACGAGCGCACCCCCCTCCTCGCCACCCACCTGGTACCTGTCCACAGGAATGCATAGCTCAGACCCACGGACGCACGCCCCCCACTCTCCCCACCCTCCCTCCCCCCGGCGTGGGGACACGCAGGGGGGGACACAGGGACGCACGTGGGGTCGGCGCACGCCGGGGAAGGGGGTGCGTGGAAGGCATTGCAGAGAGACGGCGACCGGTGTCACAGCGTGAGGGTGGCAGCCCGGGTCCTCATGGGGCTGGCGTGGGAGTGTCCCCATGGGAAGCAGGGTGACACCACTGCCACCACCCTCTGGCCATGCTCTCCACGGCCCCAAGCCCCCTCTGCCTTGTGACACTTGCTCGTGCTGTGCCGAGCCGAGTGGGCCACCGTGTCACCGTGTCACCTCACCGTTTCATGGCGTCGCCCATCCCTGAGGTGCTTTCACGGACACAGAGCGTTCCACTGCCCCAACGGCGAGTGCGGCCGCAGCCATTGGGAACCGGCGGCAGGAGAGGTCCCCCCCACCCTACTGCGCATCCCCCCCCTGCCCCCGGGGCCCCCCCAAGAGTCTGTGTGGGGCTGGGGGGGACGGTGGGGAAGGGGTGGATTTGATCTTTTCTACTCACATAGAGGCAAGAATGAGAGAGTCAAGAGCTGTTTGCATATCCGACCCTCCGGCGAGCGGCCGGCAGGGCTCTGGCACCGCAGCCCCGCTGCCACTTCGGGAGGCATCGCTGGCACGAGTTGTGTCAGGTCTCAGCACAGCACCGGCCGATGGGACAAATAATAGTGTTTGTTTTTTTTCTTTTTTTTTTTTTTTCTGTCTCTTTGTTTCCTGGCGCATCGCTGGGGGTAGGGGGGAAGGTCCTCCTGGGGTGGGTTGTTGTTTTGTTTGTTGTTTTTTTGTTGGGTTTTTTGTTTGTTTTTCCTTTTAAAAAAAAAAGTTTGACCCTTTTCCTTCTTCCTTTCCCTCGCTCTTTCCTTTGGGTGTGGGTTTTGCTTGTCGTCGTCGTCGTCGTCGTTGTCGTCATCGTCGTGAGTCCGCGCTCTCCGTCGTCACCGCAAGGCTTGGCCTGGTGCTCGGGGACGGGGATGTTCCTCTGGGGGTGCCTAAAGCAGAGGAGAAGGGAGGCGAAGGGGCGGCACGGCGGCGGTTATCCCAGGTACCAGGACTGCCAAGAGAGAAGAGAGAGGCTGCCGTTAGTGCTCTGCTCAGTGGAGCCACTCCATCCCCCCTCCCCACCGGCATGTCCGCCCCCCCCCAGGGACAGCTGTCACCCGAACAGGAGCTGTTGTCCCCATTGCTGCACTGAATTTGTCAGTCCTCTGCACCAGCTTCACCCGTGTCCCTCTTGGTGGCTGGTCCCTCTGCACCTCCACAGTGAAGGTGGGGATGGGCGCAGGGGGTGGCAGGGCTGAAGACCCCACGCGGTGGTCCCCTGCCACCCTCCCATTGTCTGTCTCCCCCCCCAGCCCCAAGTTCAAGTTCGTCCCTGATTACCTCATGTCTGGTTTCCGTTGGCAACGAGACAGCTCGGGGCCGCTGCTTCCCTTAACCCTTCCCAGCCCCACCACACATGACCCGAGAGCAGCAGGTCTCAGATACCCCTCCCAGGGACACATGACATCACTTAATTCCCTCCCCCCCCCGTGCCTCAGTTTCCCCACGCAAAGCATCCCTGAGCCCTGCGGAGGTTCCCGGAGCGTGACCGGACACACATGCACAGGGACCCTGGGGACTGCAAGCAGCTGTGACCCCCGGGGGCTGGGGATGCAGGGACCTGGGTACCCCGCTCCCCTGGGCTTCTCCCGGAACTGCCCCACATCTCCTCTTCAGGGACCCAAAGGCCTTGGGGCGCCCACCCCACCATGCTCTGCCCACGTGTAGGACTGGGGAAACTGAGGCAGGGTGAGGGAGCTGTGTCAGAGCCAGGCCCCCAGTGTTTGTCCCCCACTACGGCACAGCCCTAGATCATGGTCCCCAAAAGTGCCCACACCCAGGCACAGCACAGCACCCTTGGGTGCCCCATGGCACAGCTCATGGTCCCTGAGCGCTTGCACCCTGGCACAGCACAGAACCCCTGGGTGCCCCACGGCACAGCTCAGTGCCCTGAGTGCTTGCCCCCAGCAGGTGCAGCACCCTGGGGTGCCCCCGGCACGGCGCCATCCACACACCCATCCCACTGCCCCGGCACTGGCGTCACCCCTGAGCAGGGCTACAGCCTCCTGGAGCTGCCCCTGCTGGGACCGCTGAGGCCGGGCAACTCATGTCACAAGTGAGGCAAGGTGCTGGGACTCCTGCCCTGGCCCCGTGGCACTGCCCACGGCGCTGGTGCCAGCTCACGAAGTACCAGTTAAAAAATAGCCAGGACTAAGGAAAAGGTCCTGGAAAGACGCATGCCACATCCTGCTGCGGCTGGAGAAGCCGGCGGGCACAGTCGGGCGAGAGCAGGGGATGCTGTGGGCACCTGGGCAGCCCAGCTGTGCTGCGGTGCCAGGCATGGGCACGGCAGTGACCCCCCTCTGCCCTGGGGGACCCAGCGCCTGAGGCCTCGGCACAGGGTGCCGGGTGGCAAAGCCCAAGGTGGGGATGCCAGGGCAGCAATGCCATGGTGGCAATGCCAGGGCAGTGGTGCCTGTGGTGGCAATGCCCACAGCGTCGATGTCAAGGCAGTGATGCCCACAGCACTAATGCCTGCAGTGGCAATGCCAGAGCAGCGATGCCATGGTGGCGATGCCCATTGCTGGCAATGCCCACAGTGGCAATTCCCACAGTGACAATGGCCACGGTGGTGATGCCATGGTGGCAATGCCCACAGTAGCTATGCCCATGGTAGTAATAACCACGGCAGTGATCCCACTGCAGCAATGCCACGGCACAGATACCCACGGCAGTGACGTCACGGTGGTGACGTCCGTGGTGGCAACGGCCACAGCGGCAATTCCCACGGTGGCAATACCACGACAGCGATGCCATGGTGGGGATGCCCATGTCAGCAGCGCCATGGCAGCAATACCCAGGATGGCGATGCCCGCATCGGCCATGCCCACAGCGATGCCACGGCGGCGGTGCCCGGGGCGAGGGCAGGAGGGTCCCCCCAGCAGCATCCCCGCTCTCACCTGTGCCTGATAGATACTCCCAGGATCCCTTGGTCCTAATCCCACGAAGGAACGGTTCGCAGGGGGCGTGCCTGGTGCAGAGTAGGCTGGGGAACAAACGAGAGCTCGTTAACGGGGCTGCCGGTGGCACCACCATCGTCCCCCCGGGACCAAGCCTGGCCCGCTCCCTGGTGCTGCTGGGACGGGCATCCCGGGCACCCAGAGCTGGTGGCCAGGTGACATTCCTGGCTGTGCCCCGGCGGCGGGTGAGCGGAGGCCGGGGAAGCTGCGCCCAAGGCGGTGCCGCCCGTGTCTGCGCCCTGTGGCGGGGGCAGCTTCAGGGTGACGGCGGGTGGGGGGGACGCGATGCCCCCAGGGTGCGGGCGCAGACGGGTGTTCCCCACCCTGCCGTTGCCGTGACTCCCTGAGCGGAGCTGCCACGGGAGGAGCGCGGTGGGAGCCACCAGCTCCACATGGCCACTTCTCCTCCTCTGTTGCTTCCACCCCCCCGCTGGGGGGCCAGCAGTGGGAATCCTGGTCCCACTGAGACCCTGGGCTTAGGGTGCTGCTGGGGCGCGCAGGAGGCTCTGGGCCAGCTGGCCTCTGCACGCCTTGGGGACAGCCAACGCCCCCGTGCGCGTCCTTCCCTGAGCCTGGGGGGGGGACTGGCACTGCCCAGTCCCTCCCTGTGGCCGTGGCTGTGTCCCCATCACTGTCCAGGTCATGCCACCCTGAGCTCTCCCGTCCAGATCAGCCGAGCTTGGATGCGTCACGCCGCAGAACCTCGACACCCAACGGCCGGCTGGCACCACGCGCCTGCGGCCTGTCCCTGGGGACAGTGTCCCCCGCGCAGAGCCCAACCCTGTGGGGACGTTGGCAGCTTCTCGGGATACCAGGAGGAGTCCCATGGGAATAATGGGCCAGGGACAGCCCTGTCGCAGAGCCTGGTGACGGCACAGCACCCCACCACTGCAGCACATGTCCCGATGCCAGCCCAAGGGTGATGCTGGCATCTCCCCTCTGCGGTCCCAAAATCCTCCTGGCCAAGGTGCGAAAGCCCCCCCCCCAGCTGGAGCTGAGGGGGGAAGGAGCTCATCAGCCCCCGCTGCTAACGAAGGCTCCCCGGGCGCCTCCCGCCCAGGGTGCATGCAGTCCTTGCACCCGCGTTACTTCATAGCCCCTGACCAGAGCAGTGTCCCCAGTGCCAGGGACACCCAGGGCAGTGAGGGGATGGCAGCCCCGTGCGGCGCAGCCAGGCACGCTGCCACCAGTGCCACACACACACCGGATGATCCCTGTGTCACCGGCAGCACCGCCGCTGCCGGCCAGTAGGGAAACTGAGGCACGGAGAGGCAACAGCCTCCCCTGCAAGCCCTGCACACACTGGGGGGGTTTGGGCAGGATGCCGGTGTGTGGGAGCCCCATTGTGGCTCTGCTCCCCCTCCCCTGGCCACCTCAGAGGGACACAGGGCTCGGGCCGGTCCCTGGGACCAGCACGGGACCCGCCGGGGGGGAGGGGGTTGGAACCCAACAGCCACCTGCCCAAACCTTGCCCGCTCCGACCTGCCTGAGACCCAGCAAACTCACTGTGTGCTGGCTGCCGCCCTCGCCCCGGCTGCGGGGAGGCCACCTCCGCCAACATCCCCTCGGCAGCACCGAGACTGGGGGGAGGACTTTAGGGGGGGCTGCGAGAGGAGGAGGCCGGCCGGGCCGGGGAGAGGGGTGGGCGCCGCGGGGTGCTTACTGGGTGATGTCGGTGAGGTCGTCCCTCCCTCGGTAGTTGTCGTGGTGGATTTGGTGTCAGGAGAGACGGCCAAGCGGGGCATGCCGGGGGGAGGTGGCGGCGCCAGCATCTGCGTGGGCAGGTAGTGGCTGGGCACTTTCACTTGACCACTTCCATTTAACTGGGGACACAACACAGACAGAAAAACAAACAGCACAAGCCATTAGGAAGCACGCGCAGCACCGGCAAAGCCGGCCCGGTGAGCCCCCGGTGCCGCCCGGCACGGGCACGCAGCATCCCTCACCGCTGACACGAGTTTGATGGGTCTCAGAGCAGCCCTGAACGGTCGGCGCTGGCAAAAGGGAAATTACGGCGGTGCAGGGGGGCTGGGAGGGAACTTGGCGGGGGGGGGGGGACACGCCATGCCCCACGGCGGTGTGTGCCGGAGCTGGGAGCGCTATGCCCCCCTCTCCGCGGCAGCGGGAGGCCTTTGAAGCGCTCACCTGCGGGGAAGGGGCACCCCGCAGTGCCGGCTTTCAAAGGCTCCTGCCTCTGATCCCCATGCCTGACCTGGTGGGGGGGGTTCCTCCAAATTGGTCCCTGCCATCCTGGCACTGAGCTGCTGCGTGGGGGAAGAGCCGCGGTGGCATCAGGCCTTGCCAGTGAGGGGCAGCAGGCGGGTGCCAGGCAGAGCTCAGAGACCCTCCGCATCCAGGGAGTGGAGCAGGGCCCAGGGCATGGGAGGGGAAATGTGGCTACCCACAGCCCCCAGCTTCGGGCATGAAGGGAGCCCAGGAGGGTGGGTGTGTGGGGTGCTGTGTGTAGGGTGCTGGCTGTATGGGGTGCTGAGTGCACAGGGTGATGGTTGTGTGGGGTGCTGGGTGTGTGGGGTGCTGGATGTATGGGGTGCTGCATAGTGGGTGCATGAGGTGGTGCGTTCCCAGGTTGCGGCATGTGCGGGGTACTGGGTGTGTGGGGTGTTGGGTGTGTGGGGTGCTGGGTACATGATGTGTGGGGTGCATGTGTTGCTGGGTACAAGGGGTGTGGGGCGCTGGGTATGTGGGGTGCTGGGTGCATGGGGTGCGGGGTGCTAGGTGCTGGGGTGCAGGGGTTGGTGTCTGTGTGGGGTGCTGGCTGTGTGGGGTGCATGGGTTGCTGTGTGTGGGATGCCAGGTGCATGGGGTGTGGGGTGCACGGGTTGCTGGCAATGTGGGGTGCTGGGTGCATGGGGTGTGGGTTGCAGGGGTTGCTGTGTGGGGGGTGCTGGGGTGCACAGCTTGTTGGGTGCGTGGGGTGCATGAGTTGTTGGCTGTGTGGGGTGTTGGCTGTGTGGGGTGCTGGGCAAGGGAAGGCACACAGCTGTGCCACCCCCATGGGGACGCTGGGGGACATGGCGCAGCGGCGGGGCTGACGGGTCACCAGCCGCCTGCACGGGCGCATGGGGCACGCTGAGCCCATCGCTCGCCCAGGCACGCTGGTGTCTATCTGTGGCGACAGCCACGCGATCCCTGCCGGACACCCTGCTCCCAGCACACAACCCCAGCCCCGGCTGGCGGCTCAGCCCCGGCACCCACTGCCCTGTCCCCGCTGTGAGGCAGGTCCCGGTGCCAGGGGCAACCACCTCCATTGCCAGAGAAATGAGGTGCCAACCCTGCCCAGGCGCAGTGGCGCTCCCCAACCGATGCACGGCGCCGGCCAGAGGCGCTCAGTCCCCACCGCAGCGGTAAGAACACCCTACCGGGCTGGGTACGGGCACCGGGGTGCCATCGGAGCACCCCAACCACTCCACATGCGGCGGCAATGACGGCGGTGACGGCAGACGATACGGGGGACGCCCTTCTGGCAGCCCGGCCGGCAGCAGCCCCCCAGCGCCCCACGGCGAGGTCAGTGATGGGATGTGGGGATGGGGCCGCATCCTTACCGGTCCGGGCTGCTGGTTGGACGGGTCGCAGGCCAGCGAGACGAGATCTTTCAGCGGGTCCTGCGGGTTGAGATGAGGCGGGTACCGAATGGCCGTGTGGGGGAAGTAGGTGGAGGCCGTCTGGGGGAGGATGGAGGTGGTGGGGAAATGCAGCGCAGACGACGGGTGCGGGCTTCGAGCGATACCTGCAGGCAAGAGCGGAAAGGGTGACCCACGGCGTCACTGCGTGCCAGCCCTTGCTCCCCTACCCGCTCGCTCACTCGCCCCGTGCCTCAGTTTCCCCACCGGGACACTCACCGCTGTGCACCGCGATGACGGGACGGTGGTGCTGCGTGAAGCTGCTCAGCCGGGGCGAGGAGTCCTGGGGCGATGGGCTGTTGAAGGGGGACTTGTCCATCTCCGTCTTCTTCACGGTGGGGGAGATGCCTGGGGAAAGTGGGGCGCAGCGTCACACCCTGGCAACTGCCATGGGACCCCAAAGTCCTGGGGGTGCTGCCAGCCCGGCCTGGGGTTGGGGTGCTCCTTCCTGAGCCGAGGGGCACCCCGGGGACAGGGAGAATGAGTGGGTGTGACGTGGGTGTGCGTGCACACCTGTGTGCGTGGGCAGGAAGCTGGGCACCTCTCGGGGTGCACTGCAGGTGTGCACGTGTGTGTGCACCAGCGTATGGGTGTGCATGGGTGTGCGCACACCTGTTTGTGTGTGTGCACGTGTGTGTGCACCAGCAGGACTGTGCACACCCGTGTGAGTGTGTGTACATGCACACGCGTGTGCAGGCATGTGTTCATGCACAGGCATCAGCTGCAGGGTGCGTGTGTGCCTGTGCTCTCATGTACGTGCATGCAGATACATGTGTGCGCATGAGACCACCCCAGGGGCACCAATGGGTGCCCCCACTGGGACCCCCCCCTCCCCTGGCATCCCGGGGCTGGGGGCCACATCCTGCCAGCAGAAGGAGCTCTGGGGGAGGCAGAACGATGCCCACTTAGGGGGTGGGACGCCCCTGCAGGGACCCACAGATCCCAGGATCCCTGGCCATTGCCAGACGCTCGGGTACCTGTGGGCCACCGCAGGGCGCAGGGTCAAGCGGGAGGGGGCAACGGGCACGTTAATCCCCCGCCACCGCCATGGCTTTAGCTGTGGCCATTTGGCCCAGGCCCAGTAATGGGTTTAGCCCCTTCTCAGCCGGGGGTTAGGAGGATTTCCCAGAACATCCCGTACGGGATTGTCGTCACCCCCCTGCTGCCCTCCCTACCCTGGATCAGGCCACCGGCGGGGGACAGGGACATCCCTGCACAACTCCCTCCTGCCACGCACACCAGCGTGCAAGGCTTCAGGGAAGGGGTACATCTTCCCTTTGGAACCTTCCTGCCCCCCAGCAGCCCCGGCCCCATGGAACTGGGCCAGGGGCAGCATGGGACACAGTCCCCTTGCCATGTGGGGCACCATTGTGGGGCAGGACTCGCTTTCCCCAAGCCTCCTTCCGACAGGATTGGTGCTTCCAGCCCCCGAGCTGGGCACCCCCTCGAGCTCTGGCAGGACTGGGGGGCCGGGATAGATCCTGCCCCACCGTTGGGGGCACAAGGAAAATCATGAGGGGGAGAAAGACCAGCGGTTCCTTTGCCTGCAGCTTGTGCAGGCGCCCTGGGGCATGGGAGCGCCATGCCAGCCCTGCAGCATTGCTTTAATTAGCCCAGCCCCCCCCTCTTCTTAATGAACAGCTAATTGGGGCTGTCTAGACAGGAAAGGGAAAAAAAACACCAAGCAAGAAAGCAAGCTGTCTGTAATGCCAGCAGCTGCCGTGGGGCTGGGAGAGGCTGGTGTGGGGCTGGGGCGCTGGGCTGGCCCTATAGAGAAGACCTATAGAGAGAGCCCCTGCCTAAATGAGGGTGTCCTACAGCAACATCACGGCACCTATAGAGAGCCCGAGCCTTGATGGGGGGCCCTATAGCAACACCACGGCACATACTGAGTGCTTGGGCTTTCACAGGGGCAGTCTGGAGAGAACACGTGAGCCGGCTGGGGGCCCTATAGCAGTAGGAGGGCACTTATAGGGCACCTATAGGGCACTTATAGGGAG
The DNA here is from genome assembly GCA_026546715.1 of Gallinago undulata. Classification (NCBI taxonomy): domain Eukaryota; kingdom Metazoa; phylum Chordata; class Aves; order Charadriiformes; family Scolopacidae; genus Gallinago; species Gallinago undulata. The sequence goes on from JAOTQQ010000014.1 coordinate 912,804, forward strand.
GCACCTACCCCCTTCCATGTCTTCTGTCCAGTTGCGGCTGCTGCTGGTGGGGGAGTTGGAGGAGGTGTAGTACTCGCCCCCTGGGCTGGTGTCGATGTCATCCTCCATGGACCCCGACTTATGCCGTTTGCTCCTGGGGGGCGGGGAAGGGGTCAGCGCCCACCCGCGGCAGGACCCAGCCCGCCCCCCACCTCCCCCACTGCGAGACAGCCAGCGACCCACGGCTCTGCTCAGACTCGCTCTGCCATCACCCTGGCATCGCCCAGCACTGCACCGGCAGCACCCCAGCAACACTCCAGCATCATCCCAGCATTCCTCAGTATCACACCAGTATCGCCCCGACATCACCCCGGCAGCACTTACCCACTGGAGGAGGTGCTGGGCAGCGTCCTCCTCATGCCGGTGCTGGAGGGGTTCAGGTCGTAGGCCAGGTGGCCCTGCAGCTCCCCCAGGGAGAAGTTTGGCCCCGTGCCTGTCACCACTGGCGCTGCGGGGAGAGAGGGAGGTCGGGGGGGGGGGCGGCATTAAAGGGAGCCCCAGCCCGCAACCGGGATGAGGGAGCTGTCGGGACACTGCTGTGCCCTGGCAACCGGGAGTGGAGGGGTGGTGGCATCATGGTGGCACTCACTTCGGGACACCTGGATGAGCTCGGTGACACTGAACACCCCCGAAGTGACGAAGCTTTCCTGGAAGTCTGTCGAATCTGTGTGGGAGAGAGGAGAAAGCGCTAGGGGTGGGGGGGGGGAGTGGACGACACAGGACCACCCCCACTGCCCTGCACTATCTTGTGGCAATGCTTGAGGGCACCCCAACAGCCTCAAATGCCCCGTAACGCCTCCTGCCCCCTGCCAAACCAGCCAACTTCGCTCCCCCAGCAAGGGACCACCCCAACTGGTCCCCTCTGCCGAGGACACTGTAGGGATGCTCCATGCCTCAGTGTCCCTGCGCGTGAGAGAGCTGTCAGGGCTGGGGGCTGTACTCCCCTGGCAGCTGCTGTCCCCAAGGGACACGGTCCCAGCAGGGCTCTGCCAGCTGTGGGATGAGGCTGAGGCCATGCCCAGCTCATTGCAGGTGCCCAGCAGCAGTTGGCTGGGGGGCACGACCACACATCGAGGGCACCACCTCCACTGCAGGGACCTCAGGGACGTGCTCAGGTGTCCCGTGACCCCTTGCCCGAGCCCTGCCCACGCTACTCACCCAGGGTGATGGGTTTGCTGTCCTCCTGGTCCGAGCCAATGCCCGTCCGGGGGCTGCTGCTCTGCTCTGCATCTGTGGGAGGGAAAAACCACCGGGGTGAGCCATGCATGCCAGTACAAGCCAGGGATACTGAGCATCCCTCCCCGCGACCCCCCTGCTGGTGACAGGAACGGGGATGCCCCATGCAGGATACAGGCACTGCTCCCCCAAGGAGGAAAACCCCCAGCGATCCACCCGCCCTGAGGCAGGGTGATGGCCACCCAGTCCCTCTCCTGCTTCTTTGCCTCCTGTGCTCCCTCCAGCCCTCACCCATGCCTGCCCTGGCAGTGTCACCATGGCTGGGCGTCACCCTCGCCACCCCGTGGCACCTCATCTTACCTCCCCCAAGCTCCCCCAGGGCAGCAGAGCTCTGGGGCAGCACCCGGTTTGACGCCCGGTGCCCCTGCTGTCCCGGCTCCATCTTTGCTGAAAATAACCCAGCTCAGACGCTGAGCTCAGCGGCACCGGCACAGCATGGCATGGCACCGGCACTCCCTGGCATGGCATACCCCCCATCTGGCCTGAGCCACACTGCGGAGCATCCTTCCTCCCCAGCACAGCCTCGGCCTGGCATGTCCGGAAGCCCTTCCAAAACTTTCACCATGTATTTCCCTCCCTGCTCCTCATCCTTCCTCCCGCTCCTCCAGCCTCCTCCTCCTCCTCCTCCTCCCGCTCCTTGGCCTTTGGCGTTTCTCTTTCACAGCTTTGGCTGATGCTGGGAAAGGGCCGCGACAATCCAAACAACACCGTCAAAACAGAGTGGCTGTGGCTGCCAGCCTGCCTGCTGGGGCTGGGGCTTTTTGCCCTTTCTTTCCTTTTTTTCCCCCTTTTCCCTCCTCCCCTCCCCCCCGCCCCCTCCCCCCCCATTCTGCCCCCCAGCCCCTCGCGCACACATGGCTCCTGGGGGGTTTATTTTTGGGCAGACAGGCCAAGCCATGCGGGCAGTGGGACCGCACCGCCCCCCACCCTGACTCCCCCGTGCGCCTCCCGCGCCACCCCCGGGGCCTCTTGATGTCGACGCCAAACGCAGCCATTTTGTCTCCCTCCCCAATTGCCGCCGTTCCTCCCCACCCTTTCCCCACGCCAGCCTGGCAGCCCTTCTATGCCAGCGGCCCCATGGCATCCAGCCCTGACACCGCATCCCGCTGCCAGCCAGTCCCGTGCCTGTGCGCTTGTCCACGCTCTTGCCCGCACACTTGGCTTCCTCCAGGCAGCCATTTTAGGGAGCAGAAATTCTCCCAGCGACAGGCGCGGGGGGTTTTCCCCCCTTCTCTCCATTTTTTTTTTCCCCTTTTTTATCCCCTCAGTTTGAAAGCTGCCGCATGCCCGAGCCTGTGGAAGCGGGTGCAGGTGGTGGGAGCCAGGGGGGCACAAGGGAGGCAGGGCAGGGGGGTGAGCGGCAGTGGGGACCCCCCGTGCGCCCGCGGGCACCGCGCGGCCGGACACGGCCCCTCCTCGCCTCTTAAAACAACAAATCTCGCAGCGGCTCTGGAAGTGGTTAGCGATGGAGCCCAGCCAAGGCACGGGGCGGTGTCTCGCGGTTGCAGCCCCGAGGCCGGCCTGGCTCCCCCGCGCCCCCCCCGCCGTCGCCTCAGGGCTTCCCGGACCCCCGCTCGCCCCCCAGCATGGCACCCAGCTGCCCACTCCAGGGGGTGTTTGGCCATTAGGAACCCCCCCGGGCTGTGCCCTCACTCGGTGGCCTCCAAGGTGCCCGGCACGGCCCTGGGCTCGGCCCACGTGGCTTCCCCCCACTGCTCGCCCTCAGATGGCCCACATGGCCCCTGTTCGACTCAAGATGGCCCACATGGCCCCTGTTTGACTCAAGGTGGCCCATACGGCCCCTGTCTGACTCAAGATGGCCCACACGGCCCTTGCTCAACACAGAATGCCCCACATGGCCCCTGCTCACCCTGAGATAGCCCACACAGCCCCTGCTCCCCCTGAGATGCCCTACAAGGCCCCTGCTCACCCTGAGATGGCCCACACAGCCCCTGCTCACCCCAAGATACCCCACGCAGACCCTTCCTCACCCCCAGATGCTCCACATAGACCATTGCTCCCCTGGGAGCACATGGCTCCCACTGGGCACAGCCCTTTCCTTCTCCCCGAGCCCCCCTAGCCCAGCCCCTGTTGCCCCCAGGGCAGCCAACAAGGTCACTCGCTTGCCCTGCGTACCCCTCACCCCCCCTGGGTGTCCCTTGTGCCCCCCACACCCTCTTACCAGTGTACCCCAGCACTGCCAGTTCCCCTCTTGCCCCCCATGTTCCCGGGGGGGGGGTGTCTCCCGCCATCCCAGCCCCAGCCACGGCACCCCAAGGAATACCGGGGACCTTCCCGAGCTCCGAGGTTTGGCAGCAGGACCGTCCCCCTCTCGGCACCCCCGTGTCCCTGCTGACACAAGGTGCGAGGACGGGGGGGACCATGGGCTCGGGGTGTGTGTGTCCCCCCCTCAAGCTGGCAGCCATCCTCACAGCCGGGCGAGCTCGCCAGCAGATTTCTGGCTGCCGCCTCCGGCACGGTGCGGCCAGGGCCAAACTGCTCTCACCGCCACGTGACAGCTGCCTGCAGCCGGCCCGCGTGCGCTAAAATGGCGAAGGCATCACTGGGCTCCCACCGTGGCCTCGCTCCCCCCCAGGGGCTGGTTGTATTTTTTAGGGGGGGACACACTGAAATTCAGCACCCAACAAGTGGCTCGCTCACACTGGGAAGGCAAAAGAAGCCTGGGGAGGGGAAAGAAGCCCCCCCCCCGTTCCCTCCAGCCACACTGATGGGGGACATCCTGCACCCTCCACACTCCGTAGGATTGGGATAGGGGATGGAGGTTTGGGGGATGGAGGTTTGGGGGGTGGGGGGGAACCCTGCTGCCATATTGCGGGGAGCCTGGTGTGTGTGGGGTTCAGTGCCAAGGCTCTACCCTGGTGCAGAGGGGGAGAGCACTCGGTGACTGAACAGGTCGATCCGATCACTTTTAAAAATAGCAAAGTGTGTGC
>JAOTQQ010000014.1:918989-941488 GCA_026546715.1 Gallinago undulata
AGAAAGAAAGAAAGAAAGAAAGAAAGAAAGAAAGAAAGAAAGAAAGAAAGAAAGAAAGAAAGAAAGAAAGAAGGAAATGCAAGTGGAGAGAAAGAAAAAGACAAAGAAAAAGAAAAAGAAAAGGAAAAAAAGAGAAATAAAAAGAACAAAAGAGAGAAGAGAAGAAAATAAAAATAAGAGGGAAAGAGCTGACAGGGAGGAGGGAGGAAGGGAAGGAGGGAAGGGGATGGCAGGAGGGTAGATGGGGCACAGTGGGGCCCTGGGCAGCTGCTGGGGGTTGCCAGCGTCTCGCTGCCCCACCAACCCACAGCACAGCCCCATGGTACGGCACAGTCCTACAGCATTACCTAGCCCCACAGCAGGGCACAGCCCCACGGCACAGCCCAGCCCCTGGCTGTGGCACAGCCAGACCCTGCCCAGAGTCCCCGTGGCCCCTCTGACCCCTGTCTCCCCCCCGACACTGACCACAGGCATCACTCCCAGTGCATCGTGGGAATCTCCCGCCCCGGGGCTGAAGCCACACAGGGCTGGGGGGGGCAGGTTCAAGCCCTCCCCTGGGATGGCCGGCATGGGGGCTGGTCTGGCAGGGGCCCCCAGCTGTCAGTGCCAGCCTGGTTTGGGGGCGCAGTGGCATGCCGGGAGGCTTCAGCTGCGTCTGTTCCCCCACTCTGTGCCCACAGCCGGCAGCGGGAGGGAGTGCCGTGGGCATCTGCCACCCCAGCTGTCCTTTGCCAGTGCGGCACGGAGCTGGGCGCCCGGCCAGGATGGCAACTGCGGCCCTGGGGAGGGCATAGTGCTTGCCAGCGTGGGGAGATGGCGGGTGGCAAAGGCGGGGGATGGCAGGTGCTCGCGAGACGGAGCCTCGCTCATCTTTTATTCATCGGGCACAAACGGTGCAGGAACCACTCCTGCCCCTTGCCCTCCCCCTTACCCTGGCACCGCAGGACATGGTACCCATTGCCAGGTCCCTGGCAGGCACAGCTCACACCGGCCAAGGCTGTGGCGCTGAGCATGGGGCAACTCGCTCCGCTGGTGAGGCGGGGCTGGGGCTGCCCCCCGCCAGCCGGGCACTGCGGGGAAGCCGGCTGGCTCCGGCGCACTGCGGGAGAGCCGGGGAAGCCCTGACCTCCCCAAGGTCACCGGCGCATTGATTTCCAGAGCTCCAGCGCACCGAAGCCATCCTGGCTGCTGCTGCTGCCACCGGGCTTGCAGCAGGGCTGGGCTCGGGGATGGCGGGTCCCCGGGGCGGTGACGCTGCAGGGGACAGGGATGGCTGGGGTCACTGGACTTTCCACCCGGCCTCTGTGGCGCGCACCTCTTGGGGTCAGGAACCCACCCCCTGTGGATTCTCTGATGTCTCATACCCCTGTGCCCTTTCACGGGGGGGTGGGATGGTGGTGAGGGTGTCTCTCCTCCCACATTCGCTGGGCTCTGCCTGTCTCGCTGCCCTTAGCCCCGGCCTCCCCATTTGATGGGGAGTGGGGAGATACCCAGAGTGGGAGGAGGGTTTGCACGTCTTTATCTGCGTGCCTGGGGGTTCTCCGGCCGCCTGCCCACTGGTGCCCAGCTCTGCGAAAGGCAGAGCCCAAATATTGTGGACCCCATCAATCTCCTCGCCACCCTGCCGATAAATATTTGTGCGGGGGCCGGCGGAGCGGTGCTGCCCGGGGAAACGCCTGCTCCTCCATCTGGAAGGGACCGCGCAGACATTTGGCACGGCCGGCCTGGCACGGCCGCAGGCGCGCTCGGGACAAGAGCCCTGGCACGGGCTCCCCCGGCAGATTGGTGCCATCTGCCTTGCACCGCAGCCAGCGGCGAGGCTGGTGAGGGGAGATAAGGGGCTGCCAGGCGGTGGGAGACGCAGATGCTGGCACGGTGTGGAGGTCCCTGCCTCCCCCCGACTCCTGGCCCCCCGCCGGCAGCATGGCTGGCTGCACGCGGTAGTGTGCCAGGGGTGCCGGGAGCGGGATGCCACCCTGGGGCCTGCCGCCTGCTTGCCCTGGGCACCCATCTGCTCCCACCCTGCACAGCCCTGGGGAGGGGGCAGAGCCAGGCTCAGCTGCCAGGCACTGTCAGGGGAAGCTCACTGCAGGGCAGAGCCTTGGCCCCTCTCACTGAGCGCGTTGGCTGCGCAGGCCCTGCCAGCCCAAGAGCACCCCAAAGGGTGCGAGGGGCCAGCACAGACCCCATCCTGCCTCCCCCCAGCTCCTGAAGTCCAGCTGGAATGGGGTTCAGGGATGGGGGTGGGTACCAGGATGGGGATGTAGGGCTGGAAGCATGAGGAGGGGGGTCCAGGGATGAGGGGTGCGAGGATAAGGGTCCAGGCACGCGGGATGCAGGGCTGGGAATGAAGGGATGGAGGCGCAAGGGGGAGGGTGCAGGGAGGAGGGACCCACAGATGAGGGGAGCACTGAGGTGAGGGTGCAGGGAGGGGGGCACCAGCCCCCCCCAGACTGGCTGCTGCTGTCGGGAGCTGCTGGGAGGAATCTCTCTGTAATGCTTCGAAGGTCCTGGCACCATCGACTGGGGAGATTGATTACCATTTTACTGCAATGCTTTTGACTTTCACCAGCGACCTCCGAGCTCCCCTCCCAACCCCCCCCCACCGCTGCACACCCAGCTCTGGGCTGCAGCACCATCCCCTCCCCCACTGCGGTGTGCACAGCCCAGCCCTGCTCCCACCCAGCACCCACCTCTGCTCCCACCCAGCATCCTGCTCCCAGTCCTGCATCCAGACCTGCTCCCATCACCCTGCTCCCACCCAGCACCCATCATCCTGCTCCCATCCCGCTCCCATCCCGCCCTGCCCGCAGAGGTACTGGGGGCCATGGGTGCTGGGCAGAGAGCTGCGGGGGCTGGTGCTGCGCTGCTGATCGCTGGGCATTGGACCCAGGCGTTCAGCTCTCCCCTGCACCCCACAGCGGCGCTGGCATGGGGCCACCCCCCAGCCCCGCATCGCTCAGGCCTCAGTTTCCCCAAGTGCACCTGGGGGCTCGGAAAGCCGGGTGGGTCTTCCAGGCAGAAGGATGAGGGGCAAGAAAGAGCCCAGAGGTAGAGCTGGCCCTTGGCATCAGTCCGGGGTGGGGGGAGGGGAGGGGAAGGGGGGCTGGGAGTTCAGCCCTCCCCACCCCAGACTGCCCCCGACCCCAGGTGGGGAGAGCAATGCCGGGGGGGGGGGGTTCCTCCACCGCCTCCCCTCCCTGGCGTTGCTAGAGCAGCGGCTGGGAAATTGTGCTGACACCAGCAAAACGGGCCGGGCGTAGGCGGGGGAGCTGAGAGCCCACGTGCTCCGGCCTGATAACGGGGGGCCGCGGGGGCTGCGGGGAACCAGAGATGCCCGGCCGGGGGGGGTTACATGTAGCCAAGATCCCCCCCAGCCTCCTCCCACACTCCCCCAGTCTCTCTGGGGCTGGGGATGCTGCAGGAGGAGGGGGGGGGGGCTCTGGCTGCAGAGCGAGATGTGCAAAGGGGGAAAGCGAGCGGGAGCGAGCAGGCAGTGTGTGGGGCAGGGAGATGGCCAGCAACCGCGGGGGACACCCAGGACACCCCAAGCGGTGCCATCGCCTGCCCGGGCCATACAGCCCAGGGTCCCACCGGCTGCTCCGTTGGCCCTCCTTGCCTCAGTTTCCCCACCGAGGCAGCAGGCCGGGTAGCCCCTCGCTAGCCACAGCCCCCACAGAAGGTGCCCGCTGCAGGCTGGGACCGGGGCAATGCTGAGCACCCACCCCACCGCGGCACCCTGCACCCTGCAGCACCCCGGGGCGGGGGGCATCCCACCCCCCGTGCAGCCGGTGTCACCAGCCCATCCCAGTCCCCCTTAAGCGGGACACGGAGCGACCTTAAGAGGGAAAGTGAGAGGCTGCCAGGCCTTATCAGAGAGTATTTACAGCCGCTGTGTTCCCAATTAGACAGTCAGGTGACTGCGGCTGCTGGGGACCCAGACGCCGGGGTCAAGGTCGCGGGTGGGGGGGTGGGGGGTGGCAGAGGGGCAGCCACCTCCCTGGGGACACCCGCCAGCTGTGGCGTGGCCGGGAAACCCACTGGGGTGGGCACCCCAACGCAGGGCACTGAGCGGCGCAGAGGACCCTCTCGGGGCTGCAGAGGGTCCCTGCCATCAGCACAGCCGCCACAGGGCTCCCGGTCCAGTGGGGGTGCTCCCAGTCCAGCCCAGTACAGGGTACCCCCCAGCCCAGCTTGACACCGTACCTCCAGCCAACCCAGCACACGGTGCCCTCAATCCAACCCAGTACGTAGTGTCCCCAGCACCCCAGTTGAGCCCAGTACCCCATCCCAGTTCAGCCCAGTACAGCCATGTCTCAGCCCAGTACACGAAACGCCCCTACCCTGCCCAGCAGCTGCTGCCCTGTCCTGCACAGGGTACCCACGCCCCCTCGGCCAGTGCCTGGGCAGCATGGCACCCAGTGTTCCCAGTGCACTGCTGGGACCCAGCCTGCCTCTGAGCCACGTGCACCAGGCGTAATGGCGCTAGCACCACGTGTGCGCACATTGGCACCCCCCCAGCTGATGGTCAGTGCCCCCCTACCTGGGCCCTGGGGCAGGATCTGGTCCCAGCTACTCACTGGCAGAGGCTGTGCCCTGCTTGTCCCCAAAGCCACAAGGGCTTGGTGGTTCCCCCCAGCACCCCGCCGGGCACATGCATCTCCCCGAGGACTGGGGTGGGGTGGGAGGGGTGTCACATGCCTGATGTGCCTCAGTTTCCCCAGTGAGACCCAGCACACCCCACTGCTGGCTCTGGCGCCCTCTTTGTTGGGACTGTGGCACCGTGATGCCCTCTGTGGTGCCACTACCCATCCCTGGGCCCTGGCCAGCACTGGACAAGGAGCCCCCTGCTCCCCCTGCTGTGGTGTTGATGGGGCTGGGGGGCATGGCTGGGGGGCATCACCCAGCGCTGTGGGTCCGTGCTGCCAGAAGGGGACCGATGTCCTTGTCCCTGCACCCGGGCAGCTTGGCTGGGCTGTGGAGGGCTGCGAGCCCCGTGGCTGCCAGTCCCTCAACCGTCCCTCGGGGCTGCACATCTCAGCCCCCCCCCAGCTCTGCATCATCCCTGCAAAACCCACCCTGCTCTCACCCTCAGGGCTCCTGAAGCATCTCCCTGGGCTCCTCCCCCACCTGGGGGTGCTGGGAGATGTCGGGGTCCGTGGGGGACCCCAGTTGCCGGGTGGGTGTCTGTGCCAGCACGTCCCCAGACAGATAAAATAAACCTGCCTGGATAAATTAAGATCTGACCCAAGCTCCTAGGAGCTTCCCTTGCCCGACACGTGAGGAGGTGGCGTGAGTTGGCAGCGACGATGGTGGCTTAGGGACCTAATCCTCTCAGCCTGGGGACCGCCGTCTGCCCTGCCCGCTGTGCCTCAGTTTCCCCCTTTCAATCATAAGTGAAACCAGCCCAGTTCTCCCAGTTCTCCCAGCGGGTCTGTGGGACCCCTCCGGGCAGGTGAAGGGCAGGGGAGCTGCACCCCCTCAGCGCGGAGCAGAAGCTGCTGGGGTTTGCCCCTGCTGGCATTATCGCTGCTCCCTCCCCAGCTGGCCTCAGCCACTCCTGTCCCTTCCTCGGTCCCCCTGCCGGGCGAGGGGCTGGGATGCCAGCCCACGGCAAACTGGCACCGCTGGACCAGCTCCAGCCCTCGGGGGACATGCCAGGAACAGGCTGTCCCTTCCCTGCCCGCGCCACCCACCCGCTCCTCCAGGCTGGCAGCACGGGCAGCCACGTCAGGCAGGTGTGGGACACAGGGGTAACCCCCTAAGCCCCCCGCCTCTGGGGATGCCTGGGGACAGGAGCATCCTCAGGGATCGTTCACCTCCTCCCCTCCCTGGCACACACCTCCGGGGGCAGCCAGGACGCATCCAGGGGAGAGCATCTGTGTGGGCAGGGTGGGGGGCACCCACTCCTCTTTGCAAAGACTGCCAATGGGAAACGTGTCCCCAGGTGGTGTCCCCAAGCTGGAGATGGGATGGGAAAGGGGGGGATGGGAAAGCTAGAACACCCCCCCTCCCCGCCCAGGGAGCTGGATCTGGTGGGGATGCATCCTGGCACTGCCCCACAGGGACGAGCACCCACCGAGCACCCACCGAGCACCCACCTCTCTCGCGGACGAAGTACGCCAGGTAGAGGTCGAGCTCCTTGACGGAGACGCTGATGTGGTGGGGCTGGACGCAGAGGATGGGGTTGGTGCACTGGCCCGACTTGACCAGGCGTTCACCGTCGGTGCTCTCCAGCGGGATCCCTTTGAAGAGGATGACCATGACCAGGTCCAGCCGCCACACCTTGTCCGCCTGCCGCAGGCAGTCGATGCGGCGCATCTTCCCCTTCTGGTCGGGGTTGGAGAGGACGCAGCACGAGGGCTTCTTGCCCGTGATGGAGAGCACAAAGTCCTCGCGGCACTCGGGCCGGATGTCCTTGCGCAGCTTGGCCAGGAGGCGCGAGGCCCATTTCTGCTTCACCTCCGGCTTCTCGCTCAGCAGCTCATCCTTCACCGCCCTCTCCTCGTCCTTCGTCATCCTCTTCTCGTGCTTCTTGAAGTACTTGCGCTTGCGGGCCTGCAGGTTGAACCAGGTGTAGGCGAAGGCCCGGACGTGGGGGAGCAGCGCCTCGATGAAGGGGTGGAATTCATCCTGGGGGAGCAGAGGGACAGGCGGTCACTCCCAGCTCAGCCCCCCCCAAACCCACGCTGGGACCGTTGGGGTGCATATGGGGACCTGCTGGGGACATCCTTGCTGGGCTGCATCCCAGCACAACTAGAAGGAAGAGCTTTGGCACGTGTGCCCACCACGGATGGGGAACCCGTCCCCACGCAGAGGGATCGCCCCCATCCCAGCAGCCCCCCATAAGTCCCCTCAGCTGCAAGGCACGTCAGCTGGGCAGCACCCAGACCCTCTCCCCCTTCCCACCCGCACCTCCCGGGATCCACTCCCGACAGAAATTCCGCCTGCCATCACAGCCACCATGCCACTGCCAGACCGCAGCACCCAAGGGACGGGTCCCCCACACCCCAAGCATCCTGGGTGCTCCTGCAGGGGCTGCGGGTGCCTTGGACCTCTCCGTTCCCTCCGGACCAGCGGGAAACTCCCCCAGTTTGCCCCAGTTGCGGCCAGGCCGGCAGCTGGCACCCGGCCCAGCACACAAGGCGTGCTCTGACTGCCTTTTTCCATTTGGCAAGCGCCGCTGGACGAGTCTGGCCCCAAAAGAAAACAAGGCAAATGCATCTTCCCCCTCCCCGGCCCCTCCTTCATGCATCCCTTTTTCTTTTTTTTTTTTTTTTTCCCCCAGTTTGGAAAATCAGTGCTTCCTGACTGGAGGGGACCACAATTCCCCCCCCGAGGGATGGAGAGGTGTCAGGGCATCTCCTGGCAGGGCAAACGGCAGGGAGAGAGCCAAGCAATCCAGTGCATGGCCAGGCAGCAGCAAACTGGTCCCCGAGGGCAGGATTTGGCCCCCGGGGTCCCTCGTGGCAGGGGATGATGCGGAGGGGGAAGGAGCCCGGCGCGGTGCTCGAGTCCCACCAGAGGCTGCCAGCGCTGGTGCCAGAGGTGGCAGCTGCCACCACCATGTCACAGCCCCTGTTTGCAGGGTCATGCCTGGGTTTGGTCACCCCCCCAAGCAGGGAAGGTGCCAAGGGCAGGCGCTGCTCCGGGGAGGGACCCGGGAGGTGGTTGCAGGCAGTAGCCGGGGGGGGGACACACAGACACAGCCCAGGCAGTGGGATGGAGTGAGCGGTTCCAGAGACGGTGACTGGCCCCGCTCATCCCAGGGCAGTGATGCCATTCGGCAGCTGAAGCAGCCCTGTCCCCAAGTGACCCTGCTTGGACGGACAGTGTCCCCTGAAGCAGGGTCCCAGTGGGGACTGGCCCCATAGAGACCCACTTGGCCCCACATCCAGCACAGAGCCCATTAACCCCAAATCAGCCCCTATGAAACCCCAAACCCACTCCTCAGCACAAATCCTGCTAAAAGCCAGAGCAGGTCTCCCCGGCGCAGCCCCTGCTGTCCCTTGGGCCCGTGTCCCCTGCACAACCCCTGCTGTGACCTGGCACAAACATCCCAGCACAGCCCCTACCACCCCCTGAACCCCGCACAGACACCATAACCACCAGCACAGCACCCACTAACTCCCCCAAAAGTCCCCCCCCAAGCACAGACCCCGTTATTTGCCAGCAGCCATCACCCCAGCACAGATCCCACCGACAGCCACTGCTCCGGCCCCAGCTGTGTCCCCCCTGGTGTCACCCCTGACCGCACAACTGAACAGGGGACCCACCCTTGCTGGGGAAGCCATCCCACCCATGGGGACACAACCCTGCCTGGGGGTCTCACCCTGACCTTGGGGACCCATCCCTGCCGGGGGACTCATCCTGCTGGGGAAATTGGTCCCTGCCTCGGTGGACTCGTCCCCGCCGGCTGCTCCCGGGGCGGCCGCAGGGTCTGGTTCCCTCCCCGGCAGCAGCCGCTAATTCAGTGCAGCTGGGCAAGGGCTGGGCATGTGTCTTAAATCAGGGAAGAAGGTCAAAGAAAAGTAAGACAGGAGCCGAAAAAAGCAGCAGCGAGTTCCAAAAACAATACTTGGCCGGGGCGGTGGGCGGCTGATCTTCCTTGGTGGCCGGTTATTCAGACGAGCCCTACAAATTGCTGCCATCCCCCGGCCCCGCCACCCTCCCCAGGCAGCCGGCAGCAGAGCCGGCCACAGGGCCGAGGACACCGCACCATTGTCCCCATCCCTGCCCACCTGCTGGGCACTGCCACCCCGGGCACCGCTGCGGGGACGCGGGGCAAGAACCAGGTTATCCGTGTTGGATAAGCCCTTTCTGTGGGGGCCAGGTGATGCTCGGTGCCCTGCTGCAGGGCGGCAAGTGCAAGCCCTGGTTTCTGGGGGGGGGGGCTCTGAGCAGACGCTGGCTTTGCCTCCCCCCTCACCATGGTGTTTGGGTCCCCCTTGAACCCACAACTGGGACCCCCAAAAACTCGCTGCACGCAGAAGGCCCTCGGTGAAGCCACGGTGGCCACGGTGGCCACCCCCCTGCCCAGGATTAGGGTGGGATGGGAGCGGCACCGAAAGCCGATCAGGCCCTCACCAACTTTCCCTCCCGTCTGGCTTATCCCACGCCGAGATGCCGCGCGGACTTAAGCCGCTTTAGCCAGGCCAGGTGAGGGCAGCCGGGGGGCACCGGGACAGACGGTTGGATGGGGGGGGGGGAACGACAGCCAAGGGGACAAACTAGAGGATTTGGGGACCATCCCTGTGCCCTCCATCCCCACCACGCTGCTGGCACCGTGCAGCCAGAGAGCCCCTCGGCCCGGCACCCCAGCCCGGCTGACTCTGTCCAGCTCCACGGCCAGCACCACTCGGGGAGAGAAGAGGCAGGGATGCGCTTTCCCTCTGTCCCTGTCACCAATCCCTGCCGTCCCCTCAACCCCGGCCGGCAGCGAGGAGCAGCCCCGGCAAAGGGCTGGTTAAAGTGTTTCTCCTGCTGTTTTTCCTTCGCGCGGCTGGGAAGCGGAGACGTGCTGCAATACCCCAGACGAGGCTGCTCCTGGGGCATTTCCGGACGGGAATCTGGCAGCAGAGCCTGTGCTTGGGCCCCATCCAGCCTGGGCTTGTACAGCCCCGCGACCTGGGGAGGAGCGCGCCTGCATTGGGGTGCTGCCGGCCCCGGCACAGGGCCCCCCCCCGACCCTCGTACCCTCCTTCCAGAGCCCAGCACAGCGCTGGCTTTCCCTGCCAGATGCTATGAAGGGAAACTGAGGCACGGGTCCCTCCTGGTGTTGGTCCTGCCGCGGAGCAGGGAGGGGAAGGAGCGATGCTCTGCATGGAGCTGGGCACACCGTGCCAGGGTTAACTCCTCCTGCCCCTGCTCCTGCCCGTCCTCACCGGCTGGACCGGTGCTGGAACCCTGCACCCCGGCTGCTCAGCCCTGGAGGCGGCTTCGCCCCTGGGGACAGTGGAGGATGCTCTGTGCCACACGGGGACACAGCGCCAGGCACAGGACACCGCGGCCGGGCACCACGGCATGGGCTGGCCGGGCCTCTGAGCATCCTCCGCTCCAGCGCCTTGTCCAAACAGGTCGAGCTCGGCGAAACAGCCTGAATTTTCCAATGAAAAAAACGTTTCCTCAGGAAATTCCCGAGCAGTTTTCATGGGGGAGGGAGGACCATGGGGAGGGAGGGTGGAGGAGGAGGAGGAGTGGGACGGGAGGGGTCAATCGCCTCGGCAGCGGGTTTTGCTCCCCACCAGCACGGCCCCAGTCCTGGGGAGGAGCAGGATGGCATCCCCGCCGTGGGCAGGCAGCCGTGCGGGGGACCCCGCCGCATCCCAGCCCTGCAGGGACCACACAGGGATCGTTTTATGAAAGGATGCTCAGCCTCCCCGCCAGCCAGCCACACACCTCCAAACCGCTGCCGGCTCCCACCGCCGCCGCTCCTGCCAGGTCCCCGCTCCCTGCAGCCGCGCGAGCCCAGGCAGGGGCTGGCAAGTTGGGTTCTGGGTGCCGTGCCCCCCACGGGAAGCCTTGGCACGACAGCGGGTGGGGGGGGGGAACGACACAGCCACAGAGATTCTGGTTATCCTGAGAATCCTGAAATCCCAGTACCGAGAAGGGGCACGGTGGGGACTTGCTCTTTGTCCCGACCTCGGTTTCTCCTCGCTGGAGCCCAAGGGCAACCTCGGCATGGACAAAACACTCTCGTGTAGCCCCAGCAAAGCCTCTGGTAGCCGCTTCTTAACTGTTCACCAAAGTGGCTCTGGATAATAAGTTAACCTGGTAATGAGACCTGTTACCGAGACAGATGCAAATGACTGGGAAGTGCTCATTAGAGGGGATGGAAGGAGGCACTTAGGCCCTGAAAAGCACCCGGCCTTTCCCGGGGCGGCCCCGTGCCCTATTAGAGCCCATTTTACAATAATTGCTCCAGAGGAGGAAATCTATTTGGATTCATCATAAAGTATTTATTAACAAAAGCTTATTCATAATTTTTGCTGCTCGCCGGCACGGCGCGGCCAGGCTTCCCAGCCGGCTCGGCGACTCCTGACGAGGCCTCCTGGCCGCTGGTGAGCGGCATTGCCGTGCTGGGACGGGGGAAACTGAGGCACGTCGGGTGCAGGGCAGCGGGAGGGAGCGCGGTGGCCACCAAAGCTCCCAGCACGGCTCGTACCACACCCGGCCCCACGCTGGAGCTGCCGTGCTGCCCCACAGCTCCCGGCAGCGGCAGCTGAGCCAGGGTGGGAACGACACAGCCCTGCACTTGCAAAACCCCCTCTTGCAGCCCGCGCCGGGACACGGAGCCGCGGTGCCCAGGGCAGCCTGGCTGGCACCACTGGTGCAGGTGGAGGTGAAGGCAAGGACACGGTGCCACATCCCTGCAGCTCCTCTCGCCGCACCTTGGGGCTTCTTTTCCCCCCTCCCAGGGAAGAGAGTGTCCTCCAGCCAATGTCCCTACACGGCTCAGGGCTGTGTACGGGCTGGACCGTACCCTCAGGATGCGGCCACCCTGTTGGGAGGGTCAGCCAGGATGGACGCACGGCCAGAAACGGTTTCATTTACCGCTGCGATGCTCAGCCCTGCTCAGGATGGGACCAGGAGGCGGCGGACAGGGTAATAAAACACTGGGACCGCATGCACCCGGGACCACAGTGGCCTCAGACTCCTTGCTGAGCCCCCCTGGGCTGGCCAGTATCACCCCGCCCCGCGGGCGCCATGAGCACCCCGCGCCGTGCCGGTGCCCGCGCCTGCCTGCGCCTACGTGCCGGGGCGGGAGGCGATGCCGGCGCTCGCCCTCGCAGGTGGTGTGGCTGCGAGCGGGGGCGCGGGGAGCGCGCCGGGGCTGCTGCCGCAGGTCAGGCGAGGCCGCGGCACAGAGAACCTGCCAGTTGCTTTGGAAAACAGCAGGAAGAAAAGCAGCTCTCTTCGCAGCCCCGGGCTCAGGTGCCAGCACCGCCTGGGCCCACGCCAGCCGGCACAGCCCTCCCCGGGGAGGCAGCACCGCCGGCAGACGGCTGCCGGGGGTGGCCCAGGTGGGCTAAAGCCGGGGGGGGTGGAACTCTTCCAGCAGCGTGGCACTTGCCCGAACCCTGAGCCCATCACCCCACCTCTGATCTGCCTGCACGCACCCTCACCTCTGGCAACAACCGGAGCTGATGGTCCCCGACTTTGCTAAACACACCCCAGAGCAGGGAGCGGCGTGCCCAGGGCAAGGGGAAGGGGTAAGGATGCCCCGGGGATGGTACCCCGTGGCGGCACAACCAGCACCAGCGGGCGGAGGGGCTGGGAGGGCACTGGGGAGGGAGACGTGACGGTGGGAGCACCTGGAGCTGCTCGCTGCCTGCCTGCAGGCACACTCGGGTCTCTCAGGTGCCTCAGTTTCCCCAGGGGTCCCAGTCCCCTCAGGTGCTTCAGTTTCCCTGGGTGCCTCACTTCCCCCAGGTGCCGTCTCTGCCCATCCCCCTCGGGGTGCTCCTTTCCCGGCGTGACCCCGCCTGTCCCCAGGTACAGTGCTGGCTGTCCAAAGACAGGGAAACTGAGGCACGGCATCCACCAGGACAGCCTGCAGCAGAGGCAGAACACAACGGTGGCTGCTGGGGTCTGAGAAGCACATGGGGAGCACGGAGGGGACCCGGCCCATGGTCAAGGAGATGTCCCCCCGCCCCGGGAAGCATCCCGTGGCCGGCAGTGCTGAGGCCACGTGGCTTCCCAGCCGAAACCCCCCTGGGGCTCCAAGGAAGGGAAATGTTTTCTGGAACTGGAAAAAAAAAAAAAAGCTTTGCCAATGCTGGTGCTGCCAGCTCCTCCGCCCGGCCCTGCGTCAGCGCGGGGCCCCGGGGGTGGCCCGCTCCCCCTAGCCCCGCTCCTGGCACACGGCGGGGACCACAGCTATGGGGGTGGCAGGGCTGGAGCAGCTGCCTGCCCCACACCCTGGGGTCCCAGCCTGGGAACTGCCGGCATCTGACATGGGGATGCTGGCAGGAATGAGGGAAACTGAGGCAGGAGAGATGCCCGGGACCAGCAGCATCGCGTTCGCCCTGGGGAAGACAAGCAGCCCCAGCTCAGCATCTCCCCCAGCACTGAGGAAGCTGGGACCAGCCAGGCTCCCCCCCCTCGGCCCCCACCTCGGCTCTGAGCTCGGCTTTAGTCCCTGACGCAGGAGGTTTTATTTCCCTCCATACATATTTTTAGCCCTGCCTGCTCCGTCCTGGCCTTTCCGAGGGGGATTAATTCCACACACCCCCCCCGCCCCCCGCCAACATACACCATTAAAGGTGTGGGGGTGCAGAGAGAGGTCCCCAGCTCTCTCCCGGGGATGCCTGCCAGGGGGCGGGGGAGATGGCACTGGGGGTGTCTCCGCACCCCGTGATGGGGAGTGCCACCAGGGGCTGGCGGTGCTCACCCCATCGCAAATCCAATCCCCGGCGGGTCGGAGCAAGTCACCGGTTAAAAATAGCCCCGGCCTTTCGCCGAGGAGCCGGCGACCTTGCGGGAGGATCGGCCGCCCCCGGGGCTCTGGCGGTGAAGAGTTCACGGCCCCCCCCCCAGCCCTGTCGCCCTCGCTGCACCTTGGACGTGGCCGGGGTTCAGCCTCCGCCCCTGCTCCCCGGGGGGCTGGGGACACCCTGCCAGGACCCTCCACTTAGGGATGGGGAAACTGAGGCACGGGGCAACAGGCTCTCCCGGAGAGCAAAGGGAGGGGCGAGGGTGTCCCCAGATTGTCAGCAGTGCCCCGAGCACTGAAGGACAGGCCTGCTTTAACGGCGGCGGGGGGGCGGGGGGGCGTTCATCCGCTTTCGGCAGCTCGGCAGAGCCTTCCTGGGGACATTCAAAGGCTGAGCCCGGCCGGGTCCTATTTCGGGAGGGTTTTGGACACCTCCCAAGCAGCAGGAGTGGGGACAGGCCCGGACAAAGGGACTCTGTTTGGGACGCTGGGCTCTGGCGGTGCCCGGCGCGGAGGCTGGTGGCTGTGGCTGGTCCCCTTGTCCCCTGCATGAGGAGTCAGCGCCCAGGGCCAGGGCAGGGGGTGAATACTCCTCTCCTGCGCTGGGTGCTACACCCATCTGGAGGTAAACTGAGGCACGGGGTGGGATTGTCCTTGCCTCCTGAGCCATCGCTGTAACCGCTAAGTGACACTGCTGTACCGCAGAGACAGCCGTGCCAACCTGCCTCGTGACACGGAGTCCACCAGCCACCCGCCCTGGGCCACCTGCCCAGGTTGGCCCCCAGCCATCCCCTGGGGGAGTCCAAGGTCCCTGAGTGGGGCCGGGTGCTCCGGGAGCCAATAGCCCGGCCACCAGCTTCACGGCGGAGCAGAAGGAAAACCCCCATCAGGCCGGATCCTGCCAGCTCCATGCGTTGATGGGATGCACCGGGGCGCCAGAGGGATGCAGTGCTGCCAGCACCGCTGGCCCTGGGACCGGGGGTGGGGGGGCTCTGTGTCACCTTCCTGCCACTGCCTGCCTCAGGCCCTGGGGGGGTTTTGGAAAGCCCCAAAGTTCGGGATCCATGGCACTGTTACCAGCCTGCTCCCCGTTACACGCAGAGCTGCAAGTGCCCACGTGTGCACCCATGGGTGCCAGGCACAGGAATCCCGGGACAGGACTGTCTGAGTGGGCAGGGTCCTCACCGTGGTGATGCCGGGCAAGCTCTGATCGGCTCCGGTCCCTGTCCCCACACAGGACATGGCGTGGCTGCAGCTCAGCCCTGGCAGCGCCGCTGGTGAAACCCCTCTCCACCCCATCCACCACCACAAGGCGAAGGGACTGGCGAGCGCGTCCCGGTTCCCTGCGGCGGTACCTCAGGATGCGATGCAGTCATCGCTAATGCATTTGGACTCATTTACGGGGATGAGAAAATGTTTCCAGGTTTCCCACAAAGTCCCATTAAGATCCCAGTCCCACTCTATTTTTAGTGCCCTCATCAACAACGCCTTCCCCAGCCACCCCGGCGGCTCCAAGGCCCCGTGGAGCTGGTGGGGGCACCCCGGGGACATGCCTTGCCCCTGGGGGGGAAGCTGAGCCGCACCAGGACTGGGTGGCTGGAGGGGGCAAACCCACACCCCTCGGTCCAGCAGCTTTGCACCCAGGGGTGCACCCCGGCGGTGGGGACGCCCCAGCCCAGCTTTCGCCCGAGAGCAGCAGAGGAAGGAAACGTGGTGGGAAACAGCAGCGAAAGCCGCCCCCGGTCACCGCGCTGGCCACAGACCTCGCTCACCACTGAGGACACAGAGGGGACGGCAGCACCGGTCAACACTCGGTGGGGCTGGGCACGCCAGTGGCACCGTGTCCCTGCAGGTGCAAGATCACAGCCTGCAGCACTAGTTTGTCACCTGGCAAAAGCCCATCCAACCCCCCCCGTCCCCTGCCAGCAACCCCTGGAGCCCTGGCATCACCTCCCCCCCGAGGCAATGGGTGCCCACGGGGCTCCCGGTGCTGCTGGGGAGGGCATGCACAGCCCCTGCCCTCAGCCCTGTGCCCCCCCCCGGGCTATCTATAGCCATGACCTCAGCAGGAGTCGGGGCAGGCGCCTGGCCACGCATCCTCCCTACTTGGCAGAACCGCCGCCACAGCCCCCACCCGGTAAAGAGCCGCCGCCAAGCTCAGGCTTTTATCCCATACGCTCGCTAATCCGATGGGATTCGGTGTCAGGGGCTGCCCACGGGAGGCTCGCAAAGGCCCCTTCCAGAGGGGGGGCTCAGCCAAGCAACAGAGAACGCCAGCCGGCGAGGGCAGACGGCAGTGCTGGGTGTCACCGCGTTAGGTGACAGCGTCTGACCCCGGGGGCTGGAGGAGGGGGGGACGTGGGTGACCTGGCTCCAACAAGGTCGAGCAGGGGGATGTCCCCGCGCGGGCAGGGGTGACTTGAGGACACCCCGCAGCTGCACCCCGCAGGCATCGGGGTCGCAGCCTCCCGCAGAGCCCCGGGGCGGGAGGGGGGTGCACGGGGAGGGACCCGCTCGCTCTGCGCCGGCTGCCCCCGGGGGGAAGTGGGGAAGGGGTGGCCCAGAGGAGGGGAATTTCCCCAGCTTCTTTTCTCCGACAAACTCCTCAGCTTGTGCAATTAAGAGAAATTTGTTTAACAAACTCCTGGGGGAGCGGAGCGGGAAGGTGGGGTGGCGCGCGGCCAGGGGCGCTGCTCGCACAGGCCCAATCCCTCCCCGCCCGTGCCTTTGATCAGCGGGCGCTTCGCCGGGGCCAGAGGAGCGGTTCCCCGTGGCCAGACGGCGGCCGGAGCCCTGCCATGCCGCGGGAAGCACCTCGACCCCTGCGGACGTGCCACCCCTGGCCATGCAGCCCCCTCGAAATGACCTTCCGCAGCCCCCTTCACCCGCATCCCACCGCCCTCACGCTCGCCAGGTGGCACAGCCCCGGCACCCCACGGCACGCGGCCCCCAGCCTCCCCGTGCCACACGTGCGCACCCCGGCGTGCACCCCCTGTGTGCGGCCTCAGCCGGCGGGGAAGGCGCAGGCCCGGGGCGCTGGGCTGGCTGGCTCTCTCCCGCTCGCTCTCCCTCTCTCTTTCTCATGCAATGCCATTTCCATCAAAAACCCTTTACTCGGCACTTTTTCGCCAGCGCCGCTTCATTGGTATTCAGGCCGCGGCGCTCGCCTGTCCTGGCACACAGGTTACTAAAGGAGATTTTTGCGGCGCAGCGCGGCGAGGGGTCACGTTTCAGCCCCCGCCGTCTCGCTTTCCCCAACCGCCGGGCAGGAGCCGGGGGAACGGCGGGAGGGGATGGGGGGGCACAGGACGCGGCACGTCCCAGCTCCTGCCCAGCAACCCTAGGATGAAGCGGCATCCCTGTCATACTGGGGCGAGGAGGGCTGGCAACGGGGAGCTCTGCAGCGACGGGTGGCTCCCTGGGGACAGCCAGGTCACCGGAGCCCTCCATCCTCCCCGCAGCCCAGGGTGCTGCTGCAAGTTGGTAGCAGCCACCAAAGGGGGGGGGAGGGGGGAAGCAGAGAGCAGGGCACACGGTTGGCACTGCCATCACCCTGGCCACTGGTGCCCAGATGAGTCCCAAGTGGCACCCAGTGCCCCCAGCAGGACTGCGCCCCCGGGATGGCGTCCTTGGGTGAGGAGGGGATGGCGGCGCCTCTCGTTTCGGGGCTGGTTCGGGGAAAGGGGAAACGTCTGGGTGGAAAATCAACATTTGTCTCTCTGGGTTTTTGTTGGGTTTTTTGTTGTTTTTTTTTTTTTTCCTTTGAAAGCAAAAATATTTCTTGGTTTTTTCGTGATCAGAAACATGTTGGGGGTTTTTTTTGGACAACAGCCGGTCAAATACCGTTTCCCCGCGAAGGGAATGCAGGGGCCCTTTGCAAGGAGAGCAAAGCCTTCTCAAAAAACAAGGTAAAACCCCCAGTTTTTTAAGAAATCCACCTGGCCACGGACTCGAACAAACTCCTGTGGAGGGGGGGCTCAGCATGGGCCTGACCCTGGCATTCCTGTGCCCGTCAGCGCTGCTGAAGGGTGCTGCGGCCCCTCCGGTGGCGGTGGCCGGGAGAGTGATGCCCAGAGCGGGCAGCCCGAAGCCCAGACCTGGGGATTTTGCCCAAAATGCTGATTAGAGCTGGCTGCCGGCCGGGGAAGGGAGGATTAATGCGCTTTCAAAGCAGCACTGAGTTAACCGAGAAATCAATCCTTGGCAGGGGCCGGCCGGCGGGTCCCCCGGCGCGTGAGCGCTGCCGCACCTGGGCCACGGGATCCTTTCCCAGCTCCTCTCCAGGACTTGGGAAGCGCCGGGGCCTTGGCGGCCGGCGCAGGGTGTTGGGTGCCGGCCAAGCTGGCACAGGGCGGCGCAGCTGCGGGGGATGCCTGCCCAGGGCCAACGTGACGGATGGCGAGCCCAGCCACCCGCCAGGGTGCGAGCCAGGCCCCGGGATGCCTGCAGGGACCCTGTGCATCCCCACCCGGCAGCTGGCACATCCGGGGGTCTGCATCCCCTCCCCGAGGGTGACACTGTCTCAGGGTGCCCAGCTGGCCAGGGCAGGGAGGGACGCTGAGCTCAAGCTCTTGCCTGTGCCCATTTGGTGCAACCAAAGCCTCCGAAGGTGCTTTGGTACCCAAAACCCACCGTGGTTTGGCACTGGGCACCTCTTCCCCCCCTGTGAGGCTGTGCCCATCTTGGGGCACCCATCAGCAGGCCCCAGCCATGTGGGGGGGGGAGAACATCACCGGTGATGCTGCACCGTAGGGGGGACGTCAGCGCTGATGCCACGCGGTGCCAGCCCAACCAGGCAGGGCTGAGCAGCCATCGATGCCCCAGCCGCTCCCCGTCGCCTTTGCCGCCCTGCCCCGACCTGCCTGGCACACCCCGAGGTGCCACGGGAGAAATCCCCACCCCGCGGGTCCCCGAGGAGCGGATCACACCCCCGCCACCCCGAGGCCCTGCCTGCCCCCCCTGGCTCAGGTGCAGGGACCGGGGCGGGGGGGGGATGGGAGCTCACCCCAGCCCCCTCCCACGAGGCTCAGCCCCCCCGGTGGTGCTCAGCGCCGGCATCGCCATCCGTGCGCAGGAACAGCCACAGCACGGCCGGGGGTGGCAGGCAGCAAGCCAGCATGGCAGGAGAGATTTTGCCTTCCCCCCCCCCCTCAGCCCTCATTCTTCCTCTCCAGCAAGGGACCCCCAGGATGCTCCCCGTCACTGCCACCGTCCCCACCCCTCCATCCAGGGCTTGGCCTGTCCCTAGGACGGGTGCAGCCACGAGTGACCGGGGGGGGACAAGGGACACCCCTCAGGCTGCGAGACGTGTCTGGGGGCCAGGCCCAGGGAAGGCTGGTGCAGGCAGGACGAGGAGGCCATCCTCATCCTCCTTCCCCCCCAAAGGCAGGGGACACTGTCCCCCCCCCCTTTTCCCTCTGGGTGCCGAACCCCCCTCGGGGCCCTCCCCACCGCAGGCAGCCCTGGCCCAGGATGGGTCTCTCACCGCCACCGTGGCAGTCTTCCCCCGAGCTCCCTGGGGCTGCTGCCTTTCACGTGCTCCAAGGGGAGGGTGCCCGGCTCAGCGTGCCCTGGGCATGGCTCCTCTGCCCGCCCAGCCTCGCCGCGCCGCTACGGCCCCTCCACACCCAGAGGGGAAAAACCACCAGAGGGTCAAAGCAGGCTCAGGCTACAGCTCCCAGCATCTCTCCATCCCCCTTCCCCCCCAGCCTGTGTTGGGGGGAATAAAAAAAAAACCACCCAAGAGACCTACTCCCCGCTCGCTCCAGCATGGCTGGGCGGCGAGATGGGCTTTGCCCGGCGAGCCCAAGCATGTGAGGCACGGGGCAGGGGGGCGGGTGGGCTCCCGGCCCCCCTGGGGAGGGCAGGGCAGGGCAGGGCTGGGGGCCCGAGCTGCCTGGGGAAGGTGGACTCTCGCTGGAGGAGGGCGGCTGATTTATTGCGCCAGGGCCCCGGTGAGTTCAAGGTGACGTGGTGGAGAGTGGCGCAGCGCGGCCACCCGGCTCTCACCGACGGCCTCTCTCCTGCCGCTGTCCCCCCTGCCCGCTGTGTCCCCTGCCCATCCCAGCCCTTCCATCCAGCTCCAGAAACGCCGATTAAAACTCGATCTGCTGTTCCCGGGCGAGGATTTAAGATGGGAGCGGGGCAGGAGCGGCGGGGTCGTCGGCGGTGGCACGGGCGAGCGCGGCAGGGCAGGGCCGGCCGGGGCAGGCGGGCACGGGGTGGCAGGCGCCTCGCGGGGAAAAGCCAGGATCTCCTGAAGGTTGCGTTTAAAGAACGGCCTCATTGTTTTTCTCAAACAATACTCAGCAGATGGGAGAATTGAAAGTGTGTTGCAACCTTCCCTCTCTCCCCCCGCTGTGCCCGGCTTGCTGCTCCCATCCTTTGGCAGCTGATCTGAGCTTCCCGGCTGGAAACCAGTTTGCTGGAGCTACTGGTGGAAGGGGGGAGGAGGGGGGGGGGGGAACACCGGTGCTCCCCTCTCGCCCCAAAAAGCCGCCGTGCTTTTGGGAAGGTGGCTTGCCAAAGGATGCCCTGGTGGGATCTGCCCGGCGGGCAACTCCCAGCTACAGCCACGTGCCCAGCCAGCGGTGGCAACGGGGTAACCTGCAGAGTGACCGGCAGCGGCCGGGGAGAGGCGGGATCCCCCTCCTCGGCACCCCGCGGCTGCGAACGGGCCATGTGGCCACAACGACTCTCTCCCAGCCTGACCACGTCCTCTGGGCACTGCGGCATACCCGTGTCCTCGGGTGCTGCCGGCACAGAGGTTCATGCCAGGCCGGCCTGGCCGTGCCGCTCCCTGGTGCCCCCGGGATCCGGTGCTGCCGGCTACAACACGCGCGGGGCTCCTTGCCTGGCTGCTGGCTCTGGGTCGGGCAGCACAGGCCCGTTGGCTCTCTGCGCCAAAACCGGGCTCTGAGGATGCACCCGAGCAAAGTGGTGGGAAACAGGAGCTCGGCCAGAGACCCCCTTCCCTCCCCCAGCCCCCAGGGCCAGGAAGAGGGTCTCTGGCAGGACCCCGGTGGGATGCCCAGGTCCCGTCTCACCTCACAGCTGCCCACGGGTACCGGGCTGGGGGGCTCAGGGAACACCGGGGAGACTGCCAGAGAGGAGCCAGAGGGAGCATCACCGGCAGAAAACTTGCACATCTCCCACCCGGGAGCATCCTAAATCCCCTCCCAACCCCGCTGCAGATCCGGGAGCCGGGGATAACTGTTACGGCTCCAGAAACTCTGCTGGCTCCCGAGAGACATCCCCTGCAGGGCCAGCGCTGGGTGCATAACACTGGGGTTATTTCGGGGTCCCAGCAGCCAGATCCCCCCCCAGTTCCCCGTGGGCAGGGTGAGGCCTCGTGCCGCTTCCCCACCAACCCGGGCAGCTCCCTCTTGACTTCCCGGCCTGTCCCCGAGCGGGGACGGCAGGAGCGGGAGAAAGTCCCCAGCAGTGACAGAGAGCCGAGGAGGACACAAAGTCACCCTCCTCGCCCAGGCCCCTGGCAGGAGCGTGTGGTGGCCGATGCCTTGTGCCAGGGCTATTTTGGGCTGCCAAGCCCCAACTTGGACCAGGCTCTGGCTGGCAAGGGTGACCGCCCGCGCGGTAGCCAAGGTCCGAGTGGCCAGCGGTGGCCGTGGCGGCGGGGAGATGCGCGAAGGCAGAAGCAGGGCGGCTCCCGCGCACGTTCCAATGTATCCACATCACCATCCGCGGCTCCCGAGGCCGGGCGAGCCTTCCCGCCGCGCGGGTGGGATGGGAACGCGGGGGGGGGCCGGATCCGGTGGGTGCAGACGATGTCTGATCCCGTCCGAGCCGGGCCGGGTCGGAGCTGAGGCTACGCCAGGGCAAGGGTGGGCGGGAGGGGGGCAACCGGAGCCTTCCCCGTGCCAAGGAGCGGGCTGGGATCCGCTGAGGGAAAAACAGCTTCCCCCCCGTCGGTCGGGCGAAGCCCTGGGAACAGCACGGGGCTGGGAGCCCAACGGCTACCGCCAGCCCCGGCCTGGCCAGTGACCGCAGGGCTGCCCACATCAGACCAGCGCCGGCAGCAAGGGGTTCTGCCAAGGCAGCGCCAGTTGGAGACAGCGATGGCAGGGAGGTGGTGGGACCCCCGAGAAGGAGAGAGTTGGGGTGGGAGAGAAGGGAAAAGAAAGGCACAAAAAGAAAGGGAAAGAAAAAGGAAAAGAAAGGGAAAGAAAAAGGAAAAGAAAGGGAAAGAAAAAGGAAAAGAAAGGAAAAGTTGAAAAAAAACCCACATAAAATAGAAAAAAAATAATATGGAAAAAATAAAATAGAAAAAGAAAAGTAAAATAGAAAAAAATGAAAGTAAAATAGAAAAAAATAGAAAAAATATAAAATAGAAATAAAGAAAAGTAAAATAGAAAAAAAGAAAAGTAAAATAGAAAAAATGAAAGTAAAATAGAAAAAAGTAAAATAGAAATAAGAAAAGTAAAATAGAAAGCAAAGTAAAATAGAAAAAAGAGAGGGAAAAGAAAAGAGAAAAGAAAATAGAGAAGAAAAGCCAGATTGAGGCGTGACTCTTGCCAAGTCAACCGCACGGTGGGGAGCACCATCCCCAGGGTCATCTGAGCAGCCCCGGTGCTGCCCACCCCTGCCTAGCTCCGTTCCCGTGCCCTCACCGCACCTGGGCACAGCCAGAGACCAGCACCCCATGCGCTGCCCCCCAACACGATGCAAGTGCCACCATAAGAGTGGACCCCCCCCCCCAAAAAAAAACCCTATATGGTGCAGCCGGGTCCAAATCTCCAAGCTGGGGCCCCATCCTGGCCCCCAGCTCCTGCACAAGGGATGGGGTCTCACATGGGAATCGCCAACACGATTTGGGGGGGGAGGGGGGGGACAGCCCTCCACCCCCACCCCCCCCAAAAGAAAAAAAAGCCAAGGCCTTTCGGGGTGCAGGGAGCGGGCAGCCAGCAGGGAAGAGGTTACGAGCCGAGGGGGGGGGCAAGCTGCCTGCTCAATAATTAAATAAATATCAGCGATCAATAAGGACAGAGCAAAGGCAGAGCTGCAACAACTGTGGTGCGGGCGAAACCGGGGGGGGGGTGGGGCC
>JAOTQQ010000014.1:951550-962402 GCA_026546715.1 Gallinago undulata
CAGGGAAGCCTCCCACCGGCTTGGGGAAGCAGAAAGTGAAAGTGTCTGGCGGTGGGTGTGATGAGTGCATCGGGGCTCTGTGCCCCAGCCGGCACCCCTGGGGGTTCATTCCAGTGGGGGGGAAACAACAAAATGAGGCTGGTGGTGGCATTTTGGAACCCGAGAGGGAGGGGTAGGAATCCCGGGGGAATTTTAATGAGTTTCCAAAGCAAACGGCAGCGCAGGGAGGTAACGAGCGACCTGCTCCTGCCACCGGCTCCGCAGCGGGGGAGCCGTGCCTGGTCCCTCGGTGCACATCGTATCGGGGGCTCCAGAGCAATATCTGGGGGGGGGACGGGACGGGGGCAAAACACCAGGGATGGAAAATCGCCGTCGCCCAGTAGCTCCAGTTTGCCAGTGGGGGTCAGACGTGGGGGTTCGCGGGAGCCCCGGCCCCTCCGGTGGCCTTTTGGTGCGGTAGGAAATGGTTTCTCCTGGAATTTTGTTTGCCAAAGGAGAAAACCGGGCTGGAATTTGCCAGGAGAAAGTTTTGAAGGAAACGGGCAAAGAATTCTGTTCCTTTTCCAGAAGGAGCTTCCAGTTGCGCCCGGGAGAGACGGGGCCCGGGGCAGCCGGGGGCTCCCGCGGAGGCGACACCGGGCGCGGGGGTCCCTTCTCCGGGAAAAACTTTAGCGAGTCCCATAATCAATCGCCAGGCCCCCCCACCCCACCCCCCCCCGGCCCTGCCTAAACCAATTACTGCAGACAAATTGGCGTGAACATTCGCCTCGCAGAGCTCTCCGGCCGCACAAAGGGCTCGCTCTCCCCCTTCCCCTGCCACGATTTTACGAGAGAGGAAAATTACTCGGATGCTGAGCGGACTGTAAGTAATAAGGGCTTTGAAAATAGGCTCCTAATTAAAAATGATACCACTGCTCATTTGTTTTTAAGCACACATTAAACTTATTTAGATTTTTTTTTTCCCTTCCCTGCTGCATTTAAATGGGGGGGTTGCGGGGTTGGGGTTTTTTTTTTTTTTTTTTTTTTTTTTTTTTGTGAAAATTGGCTTTCCGTGCTGTGATTCTGGTTTGATTTGACTCCCCCCCCCCCGTCCCCCTCCGGGGTCTGCTTCGAATTAGCGAAAGCCAAATCCAAGAAGCTGGAAAGGGATATTATAGAATTTTCCATGTCCTTATTTTTTTTATTATTTTTTTTTTTTATTGGGAGGATCAGGCAGCTCGGCCGAGCGGGGAGGAAAAAAATGGCTTTTGTGGTGGCGGCAGTTGTGTGAGCCACTGGTGCAGGGGCCACGCTCGCTGGGCACGGAGGTGGCAGTGCTCAGTAGCCCCGGGCATTGCGGGGAAGGCAAGTTGCCCAAAGCCTGTGGCACAGGGTGTCAAGCTGCAGCGGGAGATGGGAGGGCTCCGGTGGGGCCGGCTGCGGTGTTTTACCGGGGTCTGCAGCGTCCCAGGGGGTGGCAGGGGACACCCGGCGTCACGGCTCCTCGGTGCCAACCACCCCGGGCACAGGGAGGAGGCGCCGAGGGATGCCCTGGTACCTGCCATCTCCAGGGCACGTGGGCATCGCCACGGAGGGGTTGCCACCGCGTTGTCTTTCGGCAGCCGTGGGCGCCTCTCGGCCACGTGGCACCGGCGTCGGGGGCCAGGCGTAGGGCAGGAGGGGGCAAGCGGATGGGGGGGAACTTTGATAGCCCTGGGGAAGAGGGCACGGGGGGACATGGCATTTCACGGTCCTGCTCTGGACTTGGCTCGTAAACCCGAAATTATGGCAGGAAGAGGGGCCGGGGGTGGCGTGTGACGAGCCTGTCCCCTTCACTGCCTTGCCCAGGCGCAGGCCCCCGTGCCTCAGTTTCCCCATCCCACACCACGCCGGGGAGAGGGGGGATCCAGCGGCCTGTTGCCCCCCAGGTTTTGCCCATGGGGGCTGGCAGCAAGGCCCAGAGAGTTAACGCCGGCGACGCCAGCCGGGGGCCGCTGGCACATGCTCTGCCCAGCCCTGAACCCCGTCCAGCTCCCGGCGCCGGCAACAACAGCCGCTATTGTGCAGCCACGGCCCCGCGCGAGCACCCAGCTGCCACCGCGGGCTGGGAGGGCACAGCGGCGGGTGACAAGTGGACTTTGTATCCCGGCTTCGGGCTGATGCTTGTTGCGTTTTCATATTTTTTTCTTTTTATTTTTTTCTTTTTTTTTTTTTTTAATAGGAAGCATGGAGAACAGGGCGTTCGGCTCCCGGCGCTTCTCCCAGCCCGCTCTGCAGCGAGCGAGGGGAAAAATATTTTTTTAAGGCAATTGCTTGGCTGTCTTTTCCTTTTTCTTTTTTTTTTTTCTTTTTTGGCCTTTCCCTCCTTTTTTTCCCTTTCTTTTTTTTTTTTTTTTCTCTTTTTTTTTTTTCCAAATTTTTTTTCCTATTTTTTTGTTCCTTGGATCTCTTCCTCCGATGGCCGCAGATGCGCCTCCTCGGAGGGGCTGTGTTTACCCAAGTGGCACCGTGTTTGTCACCGGGGCTGGCTTGCTCCGGTGTGTAAATATGTGGCGGGAGCCACGTGACGGCGCCAGCAAACATCCTCCCGCCGGCTGCCAGCGCCGAGGCCGTTCCTTCTCCCTCCCCGGCAGCTCCCGGCTCCCTCCAGCCTCCTGCCCGCTGCCCCCCGAGCGTTGACCCCAAACCTCCAGCCGTTTCGGGGTGCAGAAGGGGCTCTGAAGTCCCCAACGCTGACAGCCTGTCCCTGCTGTCCAGTTCCCACGGGGCCGCGGGAGAATCACCCCCTCCTGCTGTGTTACAAGTGGGGAAACTGAGGCACGGGTTCGTGCTGGCTTTTAGCCGTGGATGGCAGTGGGAGCAGATCAAAAATACAAGGGGGGGTGTGGATTTTTCTGCTGGATCCTGAGTCTTTTGAAACCAATATTTTTGGAGTGAGGGCTGAGACAGGGGGTGTTGCACCCCGCTGCCAGCTTTGCCCGTGGGACGTGGGGTGTTTCCTCCAGCACGGGACCATCACTGAGGTGGAGCACTGGGGGGGCACAGGGGGGACCACGCGACACGGTGCCCAGCCCCAGCGTAAGGGAAGGGGAACGGCGGCACGGAACCCAGCTGAGCCCCCCGACCGCTCTCCAAAATGCCGGCGCTGGCACTCGCCCCCTGCCCGGGCACCCCGGCTGTGCCCGCCGGGGGAGGGAGGGTGACGGCAGCATCACGGGCCGGGAAACGGGGCCAAATCTCATGTTGAACGTCGGGTTTTTGGCTTCCCCTTCCTCTGGCCCAGCAGCACTTCGGTGTGTGTGGAGCCAAGGGCTCCCGTGGCCACAGCCACCCTGTTCCTGCGTGTCCCCTCCGTCCCCACCCCGAGGCCCAGGGTGGGGGTGGGGGTGTGGGTGGGGGCTTGGGAGTGGGAAGAACTTCTAAATAAAAGGGTGTTTTGGAGGGATGGGGCACCCTAAATTCAGGGTTTCTTTGTCCCCTGCAGGTGCTTTGCTGCAGCCGGGCAGGGTGCGAAGCCACATCCTGCATCCCATCCCGCATCCCATCCCGCATCCCATCCTGCATCCCATCCCTCCGGGTGGTCTCGTCCCCTGGAAACCCCAGAATCCATCTGTCACCTCCCCTCGGGCCCTGGCCACCGCTTTCTGTGTGGAGGGCAAGCAGGGCTGGGGTGGCCATTCCCAGCCTTGGTAGCCCGATGGCACAAAGGGGAGCTGATGGATGAGTCCCCAGGCACCCGTGTCCCACCCTGAGATGGGAGCGGGGCTCCGGGGAGCACGCTGCAATGCCTGAGACCCCAAGTGTCCCCATAAGTGGGGGGTGACATCCCCAGAGCCCTGGGGAGGATCCCCCCAGCCGCGTCTCCTGCATGGAGCATCCGTGAGGCTGGAGCTTCCCAGCCTGGAGCCACCCCCAGACCCACCAAGCCCTCCCGGTGCACCCCCAGACCTGCCAGCCCCCCCCTCCTCTGCAAGGCTGGGCACGTGTCACCCCCCTCCTGCCCCTTCTTTCTCCCGGGGATGGGAAATGCCGTGACGTCCGTGGCTCGGGGGGCTGCCGGGGAGCCCCCTGCCCCCCAGCACCACAAACCCAGCTCCAGCCCCTGAACTGGGAAGTCTGTCTCGAAACCAGTCCGACGAGAATAACTGGGATGGCAACTGTGGTTTCTTTTCAGGAAAGAAAAAAAAAGAGATCTCGAAAAAGAACTGAAACTGTTTTCGTTTGGACAAAAATATTCCTAGACATTTTTCCACGTTTCGCCAGCGTGCGAGAGCATTTGCTTTTCATTTTTCAATGGAAACCCAGAGAAATGTAATTGAAAATGATGTTTTCTCTGAGAAAAAAAAAAAAAAAAAAGGCAATTACTGCTGAAAATCCATTTTGGTAAAAACAAAGTGTGTTGGTGAAAGAAAACCCTTCCAAAACCGAGCCCGGCCTGTGCCGACACGGCTCCCCCCGAGCTCTCCTCCTGCCCGGGCTGTGCCGGGGCGCACGGTGCTGCACCAGGAGGGTGCCGGCGGCCTGTGCTCCCCCGGGAGGGACGTGACACACGGTCCCGGCCCCTCGTCCTCCGCCGGGAGCCAGGGGACCAGCCGGCTGGCGTCCCCGCCGCGTCCCCCCGCGGCCTGCCTGCATTTCGGAGAGGGGTGTGAAGCAAACATGAGACGGCCTCAAGCGCTCGGTCCCATGGTGCTTTTTGGAATAGTGATAATTAAATTCAGACTTTTTTCCTTTCAAAAATGCCCTGGAAAAATCCAATCACTTTGCAAATCAAAATAAGCATTTCCAATTAATCCTCTAACTGGAACCACATGGCTTTTAGGGAACGCGGTTGCGCTCTGCTGAGAGGCTATTTTTAACGCGGTGACGGCTCCGGCGATGTTCCGAGCGTGCTGCAGGCGCGGCCGAGGCGCTGCCAGGCACAGGCGCTGCCGCGGCGGGGCTGGGGGGCACGTCGTCCCCGTCCCCGCGAAGCCGCTGCCCCGCCGCCAGCACCGGGGCGGGTGACAACTCTTGCCCATGGCCCCGGTGGCTGCGGGGACACGGGCTGTGGCTTCCCCAGCTCAACTTCCCACCCCCGATGTGGCCATGGTGACCTTCCCCACCCCCCTCCATCTCCTCCCCTCGGCCAAGGGGTCCCACGCCAGCACCCCACACCTCCTCGTGGGGGCCGAGGCCACACAAACTCATCACAGGACAGGCACGTGGTTTGGAGGGCTGCTCTGGGGACAAGGGTAGGTGTGAGAGCAGCGCCGGTGCCGCGGGGAGGGGGGGACGAGAACTTTGAGCCCCCCCATCCCCACCGAGACACCCTCCGATCCTGCCAGCACCCGAAAATCCCCAGCTCCGCTAACCCTTGCACCGCTCCCAGTTGTGCCAGTGGGAGGAACTGGTGGTCCTGCTGGGCCACCTGCCCCCCTTCCCCCCCCCCCAACTCCATCACCTCCCTCATCCCCCGGGGACAACAACCTCGAGGTCCCCCCGTGGCAGGCAGGGGCACCCAGCTGAGCGATGGGGCCAGTCCCTGCTCCCTGGTCCTCGGGGGGGGGGTGTGTGTCCCAGTGGTGGTGGCATTTCCAGAGCCCCTCAGTGGCAATGTCAAGGCAGTGCTGAGCTGCCACCCCCCGAGCCGGGGGGGGGGGAGAAGCGGGGGGGGTTATTTTTAGCCCTGGCTGGGGATTTGGGTGCTAAGCAGCCGGCACCTCGCAAGCTGATTTGAGCGCTAAGCTGAAAAGCTGGGGACGTGGCCAAGGCGGGCACAAATCCGCCCCCCCCTCCCCCCCTTGCCCCCCTGGCACTGGGAGAAGCGGTACCCGACCTCCCCCTCCCCCAGGGTGAGTGGGAAATGCTGTGGGGTGGCATCCCCCCCTGCCACCACCTGTGGATGTCAGGGAGGGGACACATCCCAGTGCCCAGGGATGCCAAGGGGCAGCGCCAGCGGGGAGGGAGGGGGGGATGGGGGAAATGGGGGTGCTGGCCCCCCTCCCAGTGGCGGGGGCTGGCGCTGGGAGAAGCCGCCGTCGGCAGGGCGAGGCAGGAGCCGTGTGCCCCAGCCAAAGTCAACTTCACCATCGCCATTCCCAGGCTCCGTGCCCTGACGGGCGCCCGAGGCCTGGGCAAGTGGGGTGCTACCCCCCCCCCCCTTCCTCACACGTGCTCCTGTGCAGGTTTTTCCTCTTGGGCTGTTTTGGGAGCAGCCAGGAGGCTGCAGCATCCCCCTTCCCCAGGTTGGAGTGGTGGTGGGGCCGAAGCTGCATTTGGCACCCTTTTGGGCCGGCTCAGTAGCCACCGCTTGACTCTGGGTGACATGGGGATGTTTGGGGACCAGTTCACCCCACTGCGGGTGGAGGGAGAAATAAGGGTCCTCTGGGAGCTGCGGGATGTGGAACGAGTCACTGGAGCACTGAGAGTGCCCGGCCTCAGCCCAATGTGCTCCAAACTTGTGCTCCCCAACAAGCTCCTCCCCACCAGCCCTCCCCACCCCGCCCCCCCAGCCTCGCTGCCTCCATCACCTCCTCCCCCCGCCTTGTCCCTCCATCTTGGCCATCACCTGCTTCCCACGCTGTCCCTGCTGGGATCTGCTGGTTGGGAAGGAGCCATCCTCCCCCGGGGGCACCCAGCACGGTGGCAGGCTGGGGGGTGGCCATGGCAGGTGAAGGGCAGAGGGGACCCCAGCCTGTTCCCCCCCGCCCCCATCATCCCCTGCCGGCTACGGGGTGGTGCCCACCGCTCGCCAACACCCTGCGGCCACCCCGCCATGCCAGCTGGCTGCCAGCCCTGCCTGGCACCCGCTCCCTGCCCGCTCCTGCCCGCACACGCCGCTGGCAGAGCCCTCGCCCAAGCCCCAGCGCGCTCAGCGCCCGCCTGCGCCAAGGGGCCCGGCCTGACCCTTCTCCCCGCCGCAGCTTCGCCCACGGTGGCGCGGGCACCGAGCCTGGCCCCGCGCGGAAACGCTGCGCCCCGACGCCGACGACTGATCGATGGCCTGCGGCTGGGCTGGTGGCACCCAACACCCCGCTGCGCCGTGGACGGGCAGCACGGAGCCAACCGGCACCGCCACCGGCTCCTCTCCCCCTCCCGAGGAAGCCGGCGGTGGTGGGTGTTTGGCAGACGGGCGCGGAGGCGGCTGTTGGCACCAGACCCGTGCCAAGCCAGCAGATCCAAAACGCTCTCCGGTGCCGGCACCGCACGGCCGGACCCCGTGGGTGCTCGAGGCTCGTGGGGCAGCTGATGGAGGGGGTGACAGTGGGGTGCCATCCCCACTCCTGGGGTGCCAGGGGCAGAGCTAAGGTTGTTTTGCCCCCCTCGGCTCCCGGCGCTGGCTTTC
Source organism: Gallinago undulata (assembly GCA_026546715.1). Taxonomy (NCBI): domain Eukaryota; kingdom Metazoa; phylum Chordata; class Aves; order Charadriiformes; family Scolopacidae; genus Gallinago; species Gallinago undulata. Next base: position 958,857 of record JAOTQQ010000014.1, read on the forward strand.
CAAGCGCCGCTTGCCGTTCATTTCTGAGCTTATTAAGAGCTGGGCTTTGTCAATAAGGCACCATGTAAAGCACATTGTTGTTTCTTAGCAACCTTAACTGGTTTAAGAAGAATTTTGTTTGTTTGGTTTGTTTTTTTTGTTTTTTTTTGGGGGTGGAGGGGGGTGGAGGGGGGGAAGAGAGGAGAAACGCACCAGGAAATGGCTGCGCCAGCCGGGTTCATCCAGGAGCACCAGCTCTCCCGCGCGAGCGAGCCGTCGGTGCAGCACAATGGCTTGGCCACGGCTCCCCGGCGCCCGGCCCCAGCTCCCGGCGAGCCGGCCCTGCTCCCAGTTACAAAATGGGAACGTGGGGAGCACTGGGAGGCCGCTGGGTTTCGGTGGTGGTGGTGGTGGTGGGGCAGGGGGGGGAAGAGGCGATGGGGAGGGCACCGGGCTGTGCCAGGCTGTGCCCCATCCAGGGGGCAGGGAGGTGGAAGGACTGTGCCCCCGGTGTGGGGGGGTCACGTCCCACCGCTCTTGGCTGGAAGCCCCCCCCCCGCCGTGTTCCCTGCTCCCCAGCACAGGAGCCGGATGGGGTGCCAGGGCCAAGGGCACCGGGCAGGTGGTGACAGAGCAAGCAGGACCCCGGGTGTGTCCCCCCCACCCAAGCGGGACCAGGATGGACGGGGGACAGGGCTCCCACCACATCCCTGCCCGGGCTCTACTGGGGTAACTGGGCCCCCAGTCTCGTCCTCCCCGTGGTGCTGGAGCCGGTTAATGGAAAACGGCGCTGAGGAGCATTAACCGAAGAGGGGGGTGGGTGAGGGGGGGGGATAAACGAGCACAGAGGGTGAATCTGCAACCGCAGGAAGTCAGTTATTAATTCAAGTGAGACATTTTGCCCCTTGATTTCCTGAAATCGCGCCTTTATGTAACGGCGGGGGAAGGGTGGGCGATGCTGTGGGTTGGGGGGTCATCGTCGGGAGGGAGTGTGTGGGGTCCAGCATCTCCCCCCCCCCCCACCCCCCCACCTTTTCAGCTGCTCCCCGAGCCCTCCCATCACCAGCCCCGAGGAAGAAGGGTGTCAGAGCTGGAGCCACCGCCATGCCGGGGAGGACACGAGGGACCCCCCGAGGACATCCTGTGCCTTTTCCCACAGGAACCGCGCCCCCAAGGATTCCCAGCCTGGGCCCCTGGGCGAGCTGTTGTCCCCTTGGGACGAGCCTTGTGTCCTCGTGTCACCTCCTGGGCGGAGCTGACTAGTGTGCAAACGTGGGCCTGTTTGTGCAAGGATGTGCTTGCACCCAGGGGTGTAACTGCATGTGTGTCCCCGTAGGCACGCGCACAGGCCTCTGCGTGTGCACCAACATCATGGGCGGAGTGAAAGACAGTGATTGCAGTGGCCATGGTGGCCAAGGCCCGAGCAGGAGCCAGGGGGTGGGGGTGGCAACACAGGGAGAGCACACGGCCACAACTCACACGCGTGCACACACATCAGTGTGCATGCACACGCGATTGCACGCGTGTGCACACATGTGCATTACCGTGTCCCCGTGGCACACGCGACGGGCACCACCAGACACACGCTGAGGACCACGGGTGCACACGCTGGGCTGTGGCGAGGGGAGGGGACACACACACACACACACACACACACACAGGGGGTGCCCTGGGTGGCGGCTGGGCCTGCAGCGGGCCGGGGGCTGCACCACTCCCCCGCCTTCAATTGGCTGAGCGGTAAATAAATAAAAGGGAATTAAATAAATAGAGGCGAGTCGGTTTATATAATCACTGGTACAGTTTGTCCTGAACCTCTGCACGGATTAGAGAGCTGGCCCCGGCCATGGGTCCTTAGCAGCTGGGCTGGGGGGGGGGGGGGGGGGGGGGGGGGGCCCCCCCCCCCCCCCCCCCCGCCCCCGGCGCAGCCCCAGCCCCCGGCCACTGGCCCCCAGCCTTGCCCCCTATTTACCTACCCAGGTACTTTTTAACAAGCAACCTTGGGAAGGACTGTGCACGTGTGTCTGTGTGTGTGTAAGTGCCTACACGGGTGGGTGTGCACAAGCGTGCGCGCACACGTGCCTCCTGCAGATTTTCACGAGTGTGTATGCGCGTGTGGGAAGGCACACGCGTGTGTGTGTGTGTGCGGGCACGGAGGCACCTGCTTGTGCCCCGGGGGTGCCTGAGCACGTCAGTGCACGTGTGCCCAGGATCGTGAGGGTGTGTTTGTGCATTTGAGTGTGCACACGTTCCTGTGCATCTGGGCACGGGTGTGCATACGTGCACATGCATGGAAACAGAGAACGGTGGAAGGGGCCTCAAGGATCATCCAGTTCCACCCCCCCGCCCATCTTCGACGCCATCAGGTGGCATACCTATGTGTCTGCATGTATGCAAGCGTGTGCGTGCCCCCATGTGTGCGCACATGTGCTCGTGGGTGTGCAGGGGTGGGCGTGAGAGTGCACGGGGGAGTGTACGCGTGCGGGGGAGTGCGCCCCTGTGTGCACAATGCGTGTTGCTTTCGCACGTGTTTTGCGTGGATGGGGAACACGCCAGCACACGTGTGTGTGTGGTGTACGTCGGCATGTGCACACGCGTGTGCGCGCCTCTCTGCACAAGCACGCGTGTGTGTGTTGGGGTGGGAGGAGCCCCAACGCGGTGGCACTCAGGGGAGGAGGGGACAGTGTACCGGGACAGTGTGCCAGCAGACCCGGGTCCCCCGAGTTCCCCCACACCCCGTCCTCGCCGCCCCACGGCCCCGATCGCCCCCCCCGCCCCCGCCCTCGGGCCCACAGTCGCCCCAAACCTTGACACACAACCCCCCCGCCTCCGCAACCCACCCCGGGGGGGTCACGGCAGAGCATCCCACGGCAGAGCCGCCCGTCGGGCTGTCCCCGGGCAGGGGGGTGTCCCCGGGCAGGGGACTGTCCCCGGGCCGTCCCCGCCGTCGGTCCCCGCTCCGCTGCCCCGGAGCCCCGCGGGACTCAGCTCCGCCACCGCCCGGTGCCTGGGCCGTGGTGGTGGCCCTGGTGGCCGTCTGTGCTCTTCTGCTGCCACCTAGTGCTCGCCCACGGCCGAGCCCCGGGGACCGCAGGGAGCCCATCGCCCCTGGCCTCTAGCCACCGCGGGGGGGGGGCAGTGCCCGCCTCTGGGTGCCGTGGGGCAGCCACCTGGGGTGACCCCTACCCTCGGCTTCGGGGGGACCCGGAGCAGCACCATCCCTGGGAAGAGGGGACAAAAAAGCCACCCCGGTCTCCCTGGGCACAGGCTGTGGTGGGCGGTGCAGGACCCCAGTTTTACCCACCAGCGACCATCCTGGCCCACTTTGTCACTGGAAAGGATGGTGCCACAGAGGGGCCAGGAACCAGTGCCGCCGGTGGCCACACCAGCCCCAGGCACCTCACCACCACCGTAGTGGTGAAGGAGTGGTCTGCAAACCACCACCACCCAGTAGAGCTTTTCACAGAATCACAGATTCACATGAGCTCGGAAAGGACCTCTGGAGATCATCTCCTCCAACCCCCTGCCAGAGCAGGGCCACCCAGAGCAGGTCCCACAGGAACGTGTCCA
>JAOTQQ010000014.1:975523-986005 GCA_026546715.1 Gallinago undulata
GATGGTGGGTCCCGTGGAGCCGCGCGGGATCTGGCCCAGATGCGGCCCCTCCCCCGCCCCCCCCCCCCTTCAAGACAGTCAACCCACTGGGCAGGGTGGGACCCAGCCCCTTGGTGCCCCCCGGAGGGGGACAGGGCTGGGGAGTGGTGGGGAGTGTTTTGGGGGTCCCTGTTGCAGTGGGGTTGGGGGGGAGCGTCCCCACCCCCCCTGGGGCTGCCATGTGGTGCAGGAGTTGGGGGGTTACAGCCCACCCTGGGTTTCCTGTACCAGATGTGGGTCAGGCTTTTGGGAGACGGAGAGAGCCTTAACCCTTCCCCAGCTGGTGCCCCACCACGGGGATGGGAGCTGGAGGGGGGGGTCCCTGCCCCCCCTCTCCCCCGGATGTGTATGGTGACATCATCTGTTTCCCCAGATGGATCCGGATTCAGGAGTTGGGAGTGTGACGGGGGCTAAACACCCCCTCAGCAGATGAAGGCTGGTCACTTGGGGTTACAATGAGGCATTTCAAGTTGTGACAGTTACCTGGGGGGGGGGCTTTGCTCCCCTTTGGTGCCCACCTCCAGCTCATGCCTGTTCCCCCCCCCCGCCCTTGTGCCTGGCACTGATTTACACCAGCAGGAGGGATCCTGCTCCCTTCCCTCACCTTGCAGTGGCTGGTTGTAGGGGGGGCAGCCAGGCTTGGGGTTCCCCCACCCCCTTGGAACCCTGGTGGGGGTCCCCTCCCCCCCCAAAGAGGCTCTCAGACTGAATCTCTTCCCTCCCTCTCTGTCCCCACAGTTAAAAAGGCCAAGTTTGACGGGCCCCAAGGTAAGTGGCCCCCCACCTGCCTGCCCACCTTGGGGGGGCGCGGCTCGGGGCTCAGCTCTTGGGCTGGTTGGATGTGGGGGGATCAGAGGAGGCAAGGGGACCCCAGGCTCAGCCTCAGTTCTGGAGGCAACATTTGGCAAGTTGGGGGTGGGGGGGGTGGGGGAAGCACACACAGAAATGGGGGCGCCCTGGATGGGGTGGGGGGACTCACAACCAAGTGTTAGGGTCCATCCTGCCTGGTTGACTGGGGTTGGGGTGCTGAGGGCAGTGTGGGGGGACCCCACGGGAGGTGGGGTGGGCAGCGGAGGGAGGGGGCATGGCTAGGGTTGGGGGGGGCGCAGTGGGGGCTGCTTCACCCTGCGCTTACTCCCACAGAGAAGTTTAACACCTACGTGACACTGAAGGTGCAAAATGTCAAGAGCACAACCATCGCGGTGCGGGGCAACCTGCCCTCCTGGGAGCAGGACTTCATGTTGTGAGTGTCCAAGGTCCCCCCAAGGTCCGTCCGTCCCCCCCTCGTTGCTCCCCCCAAAATCCCCCATCACGGGGAGTGTCCCCCATTGCCACTGCTCCTCCTGACCCCGGCCCTGGGGGCGTCACCGGAGTCCTGGGGCTGAGGGGGCAGGCGGAGGCTGGGGTGGCCCTGGGGGGGGCTGCTGGGGACAGGGGGGGTGACCTGATGTCTCTCCCCTTCCCCAGTGAGATCAACCGGCTCGACCTGGGCCTGACGGTGGAGGTGTGGAACAAGGGGCTCATCTGGGACACCATGGTGGGGACGGTGTGGATCCCCCTCCGGACCATCCGGCAGTCCAACGAGGTAGGGAGCCAGGCGCCTCCTGCCCCCAGCTGAACCCTAAGGGACATGTCACCACCCGCCCCGGGATGTCCTTTCGTGGGGGGCAGAGCCCTCTTCATCCCTGCTTGGAGAGGACCCCACGTTCATGGGGGTTTGGGGGAAAAGGGGGTCCCTGGCAGCGCTTCTCACCCCCATTTCCACCCCACAGGAGGGCCCCGGGGAATGGCTGACGCTCGACTCCCAGGTCATCATGACTGACAATGAGATTTCGGGCACCAAGGACCCCACTTTCCACCGTATCCTCCTCGACACCCGCTTCGAGCTGCCGCTGGGTGGGTACCATCCCCTGGCACCCCAGAACCGGGGCACATCCTTCCTTGCCCCCATCCTCAGGGATGCTCAGGGTTGGGGCTGGAGGTCTCATCCTGTAGCCCCAAAAGCTGGGGTCTATTTTTTGGGGGGGGTGGGAGGGGGAGTTCTGTGCACCCATCGGGGTCTTTCCCCCTGTAGATATCCCCGAGGAGGAGGCCAGGTACTGGGCCAAGAAGCTGGAGCAGCTCAATGCCATGCGGGACCAGGACGATGTAAGTGGGTGCGGAGCCGGGGGCCAGGGCTGGGCAGGGGGCTGCGGGCAGGGAGCCCTCACCAGCCCCTCTCTCCCCAGTACGCCTTCCAGGAGGAGCAGGAAAAGCCCCTGCCAGTCCACAGCTCCCAATGCTGTAAGTGCTTCCCTGGCCCTGCCCTGCCCCTGGACCCCCACACTGCCCCACATCCCCCAGCTCCCCACAGGGATGTGCAGGAGTGGGGCCTGTGCCTACCTTGGGGCACTGGACTCCAACCCGAGTGGGGTTCAACCTCACCCCACACCCCATCCCCATCCTTCCTCCTGTTTTTGCCGGTGTTGCTTTGCTGTCTCCCTGCCCCACAGCGTGTGAGCCGTCCCGTGGGGCTGAGACAGGGTGGGGGGCACAGCAGTGGGGCTGGTAAGGATGGTCTCCTGGGCAAGGGGCAGCGAGGCTGGCGAGGGGGCTGCTCGCTGGGGACGCTGGCAGAGGGGTCTGGGGGATTTGGGATGGCAGCTCGGTTTGTCCCAACCTGTGCCTCAGTTTCCCCTTCTGTAATCATGCCAAAGCCATGCACAGCCAGGCATTGTCCCTTGTGCAGTTTGGTGCCACCATGCCCAGCCATAGCACTGTCCCCAGCCTGGCTTGGTGTCACCGTGCCCATCCCTGGGCCCCCTCTCTGTCCCATCTCAGAACTGCATTGCCTAGCCCCTGTCCCTGTCCCCTCACTGCCAATGTGCCCCATCCTGGGCACTGTCCCCAACCCATCTTGGGGCACTCTCCCCAGCCCAGTTTGGTGCCCCCATGCCTGGGAGATGTTGGTTCCTCCCAGCCAGCTCCTGCTGCTGCCCTGGAGCTGCCTCCATCCTCATTGTCTCTGCTCCCCCCCCTTTTTTTTTTTTGTAGGCAACTGGAATTATTTTGGCTGGGGAGAACAGCAGAGTAAGTATCTGTCCCCTCCTCTCCTCCCAGCCTGGGGGTCCCCAGGCCGTCGCCCTTTGCTGTAGCCTGGCCTGGGGCTCAGGGGACCTCACACTCTCCTTCTGGGCTGGGTGAGGTTGGAGGCCCTGAGTGCCCTGTCCTGGGCAGGGCTGTCCCCACAGCCCAGCGGGGACACAGACCCGTGAGGCTCTGAGCCCTCGGGGTGCCCTGGTGACAATGAGCAGCTTGGCTTTTGCTTCTGTGGCTGGACATTGGTGGGGCAGAGGGAGGGTCTCCACACCCTGTCCTCCTCTTCCCCCTGTTCTGTATATACCATTCCCGCTCTCCGCCCTCCCCTCATCCCCCCCAGACCCCTTTCTGCAGAGGGGAACACCCCCAGCTTGTCCCTCACCCCTTCCAGGTCCATCTCCCCAGCCTGGTCCCGCAGCAGCGGGGACACAACCGGTGGCAGTAGGGGCTGTGCTGGGCGCAGGGCAGATTTGGGGTGCAAGAGCCACGGGGCCATCCCTTGTCCCACTCGCTGCCTCCCCCCCCTTGCAGACGATGACCCTGACAGCACGGTGGATGACCGGGACAGCGATTACCGCAGCGAGACCAGCAACAGCATCCCGCCGCCGTACTACACCACCTCCCAGCCCAACGCCTCCGTCCACCAGTACCCCATGAGGCACCAGCAGCAGAGCTCCCGCGACTCCTACACCGACTCCATGCAGAGCTACGAGGACTACGAGGACCAGCGTCCCATCAGGTAGCGTCAGCGCAGCCAGTTCCACCCCCCTGCTGCCCCCGGGACCTGCTCTCTCAATCCTCCCCACAGGTGGCCAGTGGGTCCCCAGGGTGACCCCAGGGATGGCGCTGCCAGGGCGGTGGGTGACAGAGGGAAGGATGCTGAGGCCAGGAAGAGGGGTGTGGTGCCAGCCCCAAGCCTTTCCTTCTCACTGAGATGTTTTTCAAGCTCTTTTTGGGTCACTGTCCTCCCTGAGCTTTGGGGACTCCCCCAAACCCTGGTGGTCCTTGCTGGGAGCCGAGCCGGTGGGGTGCGACCTGGCTGGGGACGCAGAGGTGGCCGCAGGCAGGGACACCTGCCCTGGCACTTTGTCCCCACCGCTGCAGCGCAGCTCGGTTCCTCGCCAGCGTCCAGCCCAAGGTGCCAGCCCCGTCCCCCAGGACGGAGCCTCCCGGCCGACGTCCCCACGGCGGTAGGGGATGCCGGGGGACGCGGCGGGTGGCGGCGGCGGCGCGGGACCTCGCTGACCATCTTCCTCTCCTCCCCGGCAGACGCTATGGTAGCATAGACTCTGCCGCAAACGGGCGCAGCGACGCTGAGTCCGCTTCCGAGTCGAGCAGGCGGACCAGCCGCCAGCCTTCCCTTGAGAGCAGGCGGTCCCTAGACCTGTCGGATAGGTGGGTGGCCAGCGCCGTCGTGTGCCGTGTGCCGTCGCAGAGTGCTGTGCTCGGTCCTTGCAGCCGTGGTGAGGCCAACACCAGTCTCGGCAAGGGCGGCCTCGTGCCGCTGCGGGGTCTCGTCCGTCCCCCCCCCCACCTTCTTTTGTACCCCCCCTTCTTTTGGGGCTACCCTGCGGAAGAGTGGCGTCGGGATGCTCCAGGCATCTCTTGGCGTCCCCTTCTTGCTTCACAGAGTTGGGGGGGCCATGCCCCAGCGTCCCCGTCCCACTCACTTGCCGGCAGCGCTGCTGCCTGTTCCCTGTCAGGCCAGCAGGTACGGGAGCTGGGGGGTTTGGGGACGCAAACGTGCCACTTCCCATTTCTGGTCACCTCCCAGGGAGCGCTTGGCTGGGCAAAAGCCTCACGCAGTGATTTGGGACCCTTGTGATGCGCCAAGGGCCCCTCTCCCAGCTCAGGGGGGCTCCCAAGGTCACGGAGCCTCATGGTGCCACGTCCCCACAGCTCTGCCCGGGATCAGGCCAGGGAGGCGAGGGCTTTCCAGGCATGAGCTGTGTCTCCTGCACCCCTGTGCTCCAAAACCCCCTTTCCCAAGGCACCTGGACGATGCCAGGACCCCCTCCTTGGTGGGGACCAGCCTGGGCATCCCCCAGCACCCTTCTCCCCGCAGTGTCCCCTCTTTCCCTGCTGCCTGGCCCAGCCATTCTGGGCGGGGGGCTCTACCCGTCTCTGTCCCCTTGTCCCCTTCCCCCTTGCCCACCCCCGAGCCCTGGCTGCCGGTGCTGGAGACGTGGTGTCGGCCTCTTCCTAGGCATGTCCCTGTCCTGTCTGCATGTTTGCTTATGTGACCCTCTCCCCACGGAGCCCCGTGACTGCCCTGTCCCCCACCGCCTCCTGGGACGCAGGGAGCCCCCCTGCCCCACAGCTTCCCCAGGGGCAGGTGCCTGCCAGAGGGGGATGCTGGAAGGGCCGGGGAGCGGTGGGGTGGTGGGAAGGGGTCTGGCCTGGCAGAAAGAGTGGAGAAGGGACCCCTGGGCAGGGATGATGTGTTTAAGGGGAGCAATGGGGTTGAGGGGGTGTCCTCGGAGAGGGGGTGCCCAGAAGGTCCAGAGGGAGCACTGGGATGTCAGGGCAGAGGTTGGGTGACAGATCTGTGGGCTGGGGGCAGGACACGGGGTGTCTGGCAGGAGCAGGAGGCAGGGTCTGTCTGGGGGGGGGCTACCTGGCTGCACTCTGCCCCCATCCCCGACAGGGGTGAGGCGAGGGGACAGACAGCATCCCTGATGTCCCCCCAGGGCACAGGCAGGAAGGTGAGACCCCCGAGAGTGCCATTCCCAGCCCACGCCGTCCCCTGGGGCCATCCCTTTGGCTCCCAGGGCGAGGACGCCGGCGCTCACCTACGGCTGTGCCCCGGGGGACGCCAGGGTTGGGGTGACACGGGGCAGGCCGGGGGGTGGCACGGACCCACGGGAGCCCTGTCCTTGTCTCCCCTCGCCCCCCCTCAGCCCCACGGGGAGCAGCCGCTACGCCTCGTCGGCCGAGCTGAGCCAGGGCAGCTCCCAGCTGAGCGAGGACTTCGAGAACGAGAGCCTGCGGGACTCGGAGCTGGACGAACGGGACGGCGACTCCTACCACTCCTGCCACAGCTCCGTCAGCTACCGCAAGGACTCGCCCCGCTGGGAGGAGGAGGAGGAGGACGATGACCTCTATCTGGAGGAGGAAGAAGAGGAGGAAGAGTTCAACGAAGACTACAGCGAGAACGAGGAAGGCTACCCCAAGGAAGAGGAGGAGGAGGAGGACCTGCGGGAGGGGGGCACCTATAAACCCTCCGAGCACGATGCCTACCCCCCGCCGCAGAAAGCCCCCGGGCAGCAGCAGCAGCAGCAGCAGCAGCAACAGGTCCCGCAGCAGCAGCAGCAGCAGCAGCAGCAACCCCAGCTGATCCCGCAGCTGAAGCCACAGCAGCAGGAGAGGAAGGAGGAGAAGGATGCCTCTGCCCCCCAGGAAACCCCAGAGGCCCCCCAGGCCCAGCGGGGAGCAGATGAAGCTCCCCCGCAAGAGGCGGCCCCTGAGCCTGAGCCCCCAAAACCGGCTGAGAGGTAGGAGGGACCTGTGGCATCCTTGGGATGGCACTGAGCCTGGTGACACCGAGGATGCTCTGGAGGTGACCCAGGGCTGGTGCCAAGGGGCAGCGCCAGGGACCTTCTGCGGTGTCTGGGGCTTTTCCAGGTGCCTGAGGCATCAAAGTGGTCACCTTTGTGCCACCCCGATGAGGGTCAGTCCCCTCGGGCACGCTGCCCTGGCCTGGCCACCAGTCCCACACTGAGTAGGGAGAGAGCTCAAGGCGCTTGAGATCCTGCCAGGGATACTGGGGATGCAGTCTATAACTGGAATTAAACCCGGGGATGGGAGAAGTGGGGGCTTGGGGCTTCCATTCCTCTTCTCTGGCTCAAGCCATTGGATGGAGGGGGTACCCCAGAGCTTGGCATCGTCAGAGGAGGAAATTTCCTTCACAGGAGCCAATCCTCTCCTTGGGCCACTGCTAAAAGCTCCTTCCCAGCGTCCTGTGCTGTGCAGAGGAGTTATTTGGTAGCCCAGTCCCTGGGACAGCACATGAATAATTCATGTGTCGGTCTCTACCTTTAATTATTGAACGCGTCCATTTTTCCATGGTTTGGTGAGAGCCACTGCTCTGCGCAGAGGGGAAGCGTGATGGGCTTTTTGGGTCTTTTATTTAGTGTGAATTATAGACCAGAGCTGGGGAATCTCTAATTTAAAAGAATGTGTAATGAGCTTTTCTTTTTAAAAAAAAATACATATTTAGGCCTAAGGGCTTGCTAAAGTCCTGGTGAAGGTGGCCTTAGTTCATGTCTGCCTGTTCTCTGGGCAGGCAACTTGGGGGGTCCCGCGCTGGGCACTGGGGACCATGGATTAGGGCTGGGGAGCCCAGATTAATGCTGAGGACCCCAAATGAGCCCTGGGGACCATCTATTAGCGCAGGCACTGCCCCCCAGGGACAGTTTGGGCAGGTTCATCTCCTGAGCTTCTCACAGCCTGGTCCCAGCCCAGTTCTAGGACACCCATCTCCAGTGTCACACCAGGCTATCCAGGAGGCTGGGATGTTTGGAGGACTTATTTTCTTTTCCTCCATGTCTCAATTTGGCAAGAGAGGAATAAAAAACCCCACAGGAACCAGCATGTCCAGGTTGGCAGGTCTCCCCTGGGCTCAGAGCCACTGGGCTGTTGGGAGCTCTTGACCCTCGGAAGTCCTAGCAAGTCGGGAGGTGGCCAGAGGACATCCTGCTGGGGAGAAGAGGGGTGAGGGATGTTTCATCCCCGTGCTTGTGTCACCAGCAGTCCCCTGACCCTTTGCTCCTGGACGGATCCCTCCACGGGGCTTGGAGCAAGGTGGTGTGGTGGGAGGTGTCCCTGCCCAGGGCTGGGGGTGGCACTGGGTGGGCTTTAAGGTTCCTTCCCACCCAAACCAGTCTGTGATTCTATGTCACTTGGGTGGCCAGGGCAGGGTGTCCCAAGGGAAGGGCAACCCTTGGCTTCTCCCCATCGCTCTGCCTTGACCCTGCTGCCCTTTGCAGTGGGACTTGCTGCCTTTTTAGAGTCCTTTCTGGCAGCAAGAGGGTTTTTTTTGGTATGGCCACACTGGCTCAAGGCCCATCAGGAGCTCTGTTTTGCAGACTCAATCTTGCCGGGGGGGGAGGGGTAGGGACTGCCCCCCCCCTCCCCAGTGCCATGCTTGGGGGGTGAGCAAGGTGTGTGTGCTTGCAGGGAGCAGGCAGAGGAGGAGGTGCAGGACCCCAAAGCCCGAGCCAAAGCCAACTGGTTGAGAGCCTTCAACAAGGTCTGCATGCAGCTGCAGGAGGTGAGTAACCCCCCCTCCCGGCCACCCGCCACCCGGCCACGTGCTGGTCTGGGGCCACAGCCCCTTCCTGTGCCCAGGCATCTTCCAGACACGTCCATTCCCTGACCCCAGGGATGTCCCATGCCCTGAGGGCAGTGAGGACATGAGGCCCCCCAACAACGGTGGCCCTGCAACCCCCATTCACACCCAGTGGGACCCCCCCCTCGAGGACCTTCCCCCCGCTGTGTGCTGCATGTGGTGTGCTCGCGTGAGCCCCCCACTCCCCCCCCCCCAGCCCCGTGCCCTCCTCCCCTGGATTGAGTTGACATTTTTTTTGTTCTGTTTTTAGACTCCATCCTCCATCTTTTCTTTTTGTTTTGGCTGCGGATCCACCCCCCGGGGCTTCGGTTCCCCCCCCCCCACACCGCTTCTCTTTTCAGTTGCCCACCACCATGGCCCTTGCGCCCGCGTCTCCCCTTCCTGCAGGGGAGGGGGGTAGCCTGCCTGCAGGTAAGCGTGTCCGACGGGAACCCCCTCCCGGCGACCTGCCTGCCTTCCTTCCCCGTCTGCCTGTGTGCAGGGATTGCCCCACGAGGGGGGCATAATTGGCGCTTTTCCTCCCTTCTCCCCCCAAATAACCCCCCTCCCCTCGAAGGGAGGTGGTCCTGCGGGACAGTCCCTGCACACCCCCCCCATCCCTGCTGTGCTCTGCCTTTGCCCTCCCACTTCTCTCCACCCGCCTGCGGGTCCATCCCGCTTCTCAAAGCTTCTCCAGTCCCCCAAACTCGGAATTTCTTCACGCTTTGCCAAGTTCCTGGGCCAAGTTCCAGGGAGGTCGTGGCTGCCCCATCCCTGGAGGGGTTCAAGGCCAGGCTGGATGGGGCTTTGAGCAACGTGGTGTAGTGGGAGATGTCCCTGCCCAGGGCAGGGGGGTTGGAACCCGATGATTTTTAAGGTCCCTTTCCAACCCAGATGATTCTATGATTCTATGAATCCTGCCCACCAGCTCCTGGGGGATATTTTATTCCCGGTGCAAGCTCTTTGCTGGCAAGAGCCCCGTCGTTTTAGGAACAGGCTCTTCTCCACCCACCCTGCAAACCCTTTCTATCCTTCCCCACCGCTGCCCGCTCGGCTGCTGGCACTGCCAGCTCCCAGGGAGGGCTGTCACACATGCCGGGGGCCAGCGCTGCGCCCGTGACGGCCACCTCGTGTCTTGCAGGCCCGTGGGGACGGCAATGGAGAGGCTAAATCCCTGTGGTTCAAAGGCGGGTGAGTACATGGGGATGCCGGTGATTTCTGCCCCCCCCCCTCGGGGTCCCGTGGGCTGCTCTCCCCTCCTCATTAGGATGTGATTAACGAGCTCATTGCGGGGGGGAAGGCGTGGGGAAGCATTGCCGAGCCGTGGGCATGCTGGGGGTGGGGGGAACAGAGTTTTGGGCTGAATGCTGGTTGCTCCGGTGCTTTTGGAGGAGCCAGGAGAGATGCCACCTCTCCGTGTCCCTGAGAGCCACTGCCGAGGGGGAGAGCCAGGAGGTGAGTGGGTCGGGATGGGACTGAGCTGGGGGGGGGCAGCTCCTGCTTGTCTGGGGAGCTTCTCTGCTCTCTGGGGCTCAAGTGGTGCCACCCAGAGCCTCTTGCCCCCGTCTCGCCATCGCGGGCAGGAGGCCGAAGGCTCTCCTTCGATGTCTCAGAGGAAAACCCAGTGCTCCTGCTCCACGCAGCAAAGCCAGAGCTAATTAAGCCAAACGAGCTATTTTTTTTCCTGCGTTTCGCTGTCATGCCACTGAAGAACAACATCTTCACCTGCGGAAAAATCACAGTTTTCTGCCAGAATCCTCTTTACCCCCCAGGTTTTAGTCCGGTGGTACCTGCCCCAGCCAGGGCGGTGGTGGGGACAGCGGTCCCACGGGTGCGTCCTGTCTGCCAAGCCCTGAGTGAACACGGGGCAATAGCTGGGGGGGGAAAGGGGGTCCTTTCCTGCCTCAGTTTCCCCTTCCCCTGCTGACTGGGCAGAGAGGAACCGGATGAAATTCAGTGAAGGCAAGTGTAGGGTGCTGCACCTGGGGAGGAATAACCCCCTGCACCAGGACAGGTTGGGGGTGACCTGCTGGAGA
>JAOTQQ010000014.1:987143-1031476 GCA_026546715.1 Gallinago undulata
CCTGTCCCCACCATTGTCACCCTGTCCCCGTGGTGGGGTCTCACCCAGCCCCTGGGCTGTAATGCACAGGGTCGCTCTGCTGTCACCCCCACCTGGTGACAGGGGACAGCGATGTGGGAAACCAGCCACCCTTTCCACCCAAAATTAGGTGCCCTTCGCCTCCTTCCCCCTCTCTCTACCCCTCACCGCCTCCACTTTGTGCCCTCCCCGGGGTCCCTCCATCCTGTTCCCAACCCTCTCCCATCCTGCTGCTCCCCCCACTTTGCTGTCCCCCCCCAGAATGTCCTCCCTCCCTCCTCCCCCAGCCCGCTCAGGCCGCTGCTGATGCTTCTGCACTGTGCTGTGTCGGTGTCAGGGTGTTGGGGTTTGGGTGCCGATGGGGGGGGGAGCACGTCGTGGGAGTCGGGGTGGGGGGGCTGCTGCCTTTCCCGGCTGGGATTTGGCAGGCTGCAGCCGGTGCTGTGGCTTGGGGGTGGGAAACCCCCCTCCTCCTCCAGGGACCGGCCCTGCGCTGGGTGGGGGGTTGATGTTACCCCGATTCCCACTCGTTCTGGCAGGGAAGGGGCCAGGACTTGCTCTGCTGGGAGGTGGCTTGCACTAATGGCCTTTTATTTCTTCCCCCCCACCCCCCCCATCCCCCCGGCGCTGGCCCTGGCTGCCCACAGGCAATGGTAAGTGCCCCCCACCCCCATCTCCCCACGGTCTCAGACACACGTCGAGAGGCTCTGAACTGGGAACGCTGTGGGCCCCTGAACTGGTTCCAGTCCCGCTGCCCTGGGGTGGCACCTTGCAGTGCTGGTGTCACTGGGAGCTAGGCTCTCCCCACTGCCACCCCCACGCAGCCCACCCCTGTCTGGGGATGTGGGGGGATCCATCCCAGGTGTTTTACGGCCACTGGGACCCCAAAGGTGTGCGGGAGGGACACCCCGTGCTCTGCCAGATCTGGGAACTGTGTTTCTTTCCCACAGTCCCTGGTCCAGTCCAGGAAAGCGGGAATCACGTCCGCCCTGGCCTCGAGCACCTTGAACAACGAGGAGCTGGTAGGTGCTGGGGCTGCTGGGGGTGGTCGTGGTGGGAGAGCCCACCACAGTGGGGCCAGCAACGGGGCTGTGGGGTCTGTGCCGCACCAGCATCTTCCTCCGGCGATGCCAAGGCAGCCAAGGATGCTGATGGCTGCACCTGGGGATGGCGGTGGTTGTCCTCTGCCCTGCTTGTCCTCACCCAGTGGTGACACTGCACCCGTGGATGGGGTCTCCGCGCCGTCCCGCATGGCTCAGCTGCCCTACGTCCCCTGAGCATTTCTCCCCTTCTCCCTTCCTCTTGGCACAGAAAAACCATGTTTACAAGAAGACCCTGCAAGCCTTAGTGTACCCCATCTCCTGCACGACGCCCCACAACTTTGAGGTGTGGACGGCCACCACCCCCACCTACTGCTACGAGTGCGAGGGGCTGCTCTGGGGCATCGCCCGGCAGGGCATGCGCTGCGCCGAGTGCGGCGTCAAGTGCCACGAGAAGTGCCAGGACCTGCTCAACGCCGACTGCCTGCAGAGTAAGGAGCCTGGTGGCCCCAGCCTCATCCCTCCTCGCTTTGGAGAGGCAGGATGGAGCGATCCCGGGGAGAGCTTGGGCCTGGGGGAAGTGGTGGGAAGGGAAGATCTGTCCTGGGCAGGGTGTAGACCCCTCCAGGTTTGAATTCATTCATGCATGGTGGGCTTGGGGAGCTCTTGGTTCCCTCCGGGATGCTGCCTGTCCCTGTCTCTGGGTGGGACCTGCTTTGGCAGGGAGGTTGGACCAGAGGTCCCTTCCAACCCCATATCACTTTGTGATTCTGTGATTCTGTCTCACCCACGGCTGTCCTCTCCCAGGGGCGGCGGAGAAGAGCTCCAAGCATGGAGCAGAGGACCGGACCCAGAACATCATCATGGTGCTCAAGGACCGCATGAAGATCCGGGAACGTAACAAGCCTGAGATATTTGAGCTGATCCAGGAGGTGTTTGGGGTCACCAAGGCCACACACACCCAGCAGATGAAGGCGGTGAAGCAGAGTGTCCTGGATGGCACCTCCAAATGGTCGGCCAAGATCAGCATCACGGGTAGGCACCGGCTGCACCTGGCACCATGTGCCATGGGGGACCTTGTGGCTGTCCCCTTGCACAGGGATGCCCCGTGCTCCAACTGCCCTCCTGTCCCTCATCCTGTGAAACAGGCTTCAGCCCCTGGGACATTACCGGGGGACACGATGTGGCTGGGGACCTTGATGTGGCTCTGGCACTGACTTCACTCTCTGTTCTCTCCACTGTGTCCCTCTTGTGCGTGCTGTACCATGTCACGCTGTGCCACACTGTGCCATGCCATGCTGTGCTATGCCATGCTGTGTCGTGCTGTGCCATGCCATGCTATGCCACACTGTGCCATGCCATGCTGTGCCACGCTGTGCTGTGCCATACCGTGCTATGCCATCTTGTGCCGTGCTGTGCTGTGCCACGCCATGCTGTGCCGCACTGTGCCATGCCATGCTGTGCCATGCTGTGCTGTGCCATGCCATGCTATGCCATCTTGTGCCATGCCATGCTGTGCCATACTGTGCCATGCTGTGCTATGCCATGCTGTGCCATGCCACGCTGTCCTGTGCCATCCCGCACTGCAGTCGTCTGTGCCCAGGGCCTGCAAGCAAAGGACAAGACGGGTTCCAGTGACCCATATGTCACTGTCCAGGTTGGAAAGACCAAAAAAAGGACTAAAACTATCTACGGCAATCTCAACCCCATCTGGGAGGAGAATTTCCATTTGTAAGTTCCCCCCCGGCCCCTCCAGCCCCTTTCCTGGCCACTGGTGGTCATGTTGGGTGGTAGGGAGGCAGCCGGGACCTCATCCTGCCCCAGTTGAGGGTGGAGAGGGGCTGCTGGCGTCACTGGGAGTGCTGGTTTTGTGCCATGGAGCGTTTGGCTCCCGGCAATGGGGGCTGATCTGGGCTGCGTTGGGGTCTGCCTGGGCACGGTGCCGAGCCCTGACGAGCCCACTGGGGAGGGTTGGTGGCCACATGTCCGCATTCTTCCCCAGTTCCTGCCTGGTGCTGGGGTGGTCCCTCTCATTTAGGGAAGCAGAAGCTGGGGAGAGGCTGGAAGGGTTCCTGTGCTCATCCCGGGGTTTCCCCCTTCCCCCCTCCCCAGCGAGTGCCATAACTCCTCCGACCGCATCAAGGTCCGCGTCTGGGACGAAGATGACGACATCAAGTCCCGCGTCAAGCAGCGCTTCAAGAGGGAGTCCGACGACTTCCTGGGCCAGACGATCATCGAGGTCCGGACCCTGAGCGGGGAGATGGACGTCTGGTACAACCTTGGTAACCGGCTGCCCCAGCACAGCCCGCTTGGGCTGGGACCCCCATCTCTGCGCTCCTCGGGGACACGTGCTGCCAGCCCGGGCAGGGAGGCTATTTCAGGATATTAGTAGAGCCTGCTGTTAAAAGCATGTAATATCGAAAGCCATTGGGATCAACCGTTTGCCCAGGGCCATTCTCCAAACCTTGTGCCCAGGAGGTCTGGAGCACTGACCCCCTGCAGAGGGGAAACTGAGGCACGGAGAGGCCACATCTCTGTAGTGCCTGGACACACGGGCAAACCCCTCTCTGCAGTGCCTCGGTGCATTGTACCCTGATACCCCATCTGCTCTCAGCCCTGGGCATCCCCCTGTCCCCAGCCCCAAGACCCGCTCTGTGCCGGAGCCGCCTGCCCCTCTTTGGGGCCAGGAGCGAACGGAGTCGCTCTGGAGAAGCCTCAAGTCTCATCCCCCCTCCCTGTGCCCCCCCCCAGACAAACGGACAGACAAGTCGGCCGTGTCGGGAGCCATCCGGCTGCACATCAGCGTGGAGATCAAAGGCGAGGAGAAGGTGGCCCCTTACCACGTCCAGTACACCTGCCTGCACGAGGTGAGCAGCCCGGGCACGGCCCCCACCCCAGCCACGCCACCACCACCACCACCAGCCCCACGGACCTGACCAGCCCCATTTCTGCCTCCAGAACCTGTTTCACTTCGTGACGGATCTGCAAAACAACGGGGTGGTGAAGATCCCCGACGCCAAGGGGGATGACGCCTGGAAGGTGTACTTTGACGAGACGGCACAGGAGATCGTGGACGAGTTCGCCATGCGCTACGGAGTGGAGTCCATCTACCAGGCCATGACGTGAGTCCCTCACCCCCCAACCCGCTCAGAGGGGCAGCCCTGGGTTGAGGGGGGGGGGTGTCACCATTGGCGTCTTCCTCCCCTGCTGCTGTTTCCACCCCCCTCCCCACCGCGGGGGCAGAGATGCTCCCTGAGCTTGTCCCACAACCTGTGCAAACCCTCCATCCCCCTCTCCCCGCCTGCACCCCAAACCCTGGGTCCCTTCCCACACCCAGCCCCTCCCCGGCCCCACGTCCTCACCTCCCGCCTCCCTCTGCAGGCATTTTGCTTGTCTTTCCTCCAAATACATGTGCCCGGGGGTGCCGGCGGTGATGAGCACCCTGCTAGCCAACATCAACGCCTACTATGCCCACACCACGGCCTCCACCAACGTCTCAGCCTCCGACCGCTTCGCCGCCTCCAATTTCGGGGTAAGTCCGATGGTGCGTAAACACTTCTTCCTTCTTCTCTCTCTTCTCTTGGGAGGGGGCGGGGGGCTCGAGGGGCAAAAAGGGCCGTGCAAAACACCCCGCTCCAAACTGCAGCCAGGCAGCAAGGGGAGGTGGAGTGGGGTGTCAGCCCCTGCTTGGCCCCAAAATTCATCCCGCTTTCCTTCCAGGAAGGAAAAGAGCCACCACCTCCCTGGGAGAAGGTCTAAATTTGCTCCCCAAATTATTATGGTTGGAGGTGGGCTGGGACGCTGAGCGGCAATGTGGCCGGGGGCGGGGGGAAACCTTAGTGGCAACATCCCGAAGAGGTGGCAAGGAGCCACCCCTGCAGCCTCGCCGGGAGTTTTGCACAACCCTGCACGCTTTGGGGCGCACCCCGGCACCGCCGCAAACCCGCCCGGCTGTGCCAGCACCCATGGGTGCCCGCCGGGCGCCACGCTTGGAGCCAGAGGGGCGAGCTTGTGCCCAGGGCCGGGTGTGCCCTCGGGGGGTGTGGGGCTGAGCTCTCGCCCCGGCTCCCCCCGTGTTGTCCCAGGGGCAGCCGGCAGTTGCTGCGGGCACACACGGGGCGAGCCGGGATGAGTGCCCAGCCCCGGGGCAGGATTAGTGCTGGGTAGCCAGGGATGCAGCCAGGGCTGAGCACAGCGGCTGCTTTGGATCATCTCCCAGTTCCTGTTGCAGGGGGTAGGCTAGAGCCCGGCGAGCGGCGCCTCCAGGTCACGCAGCAGGAGGAAACCGGATGGAAAAGCAGAAAAAAAAAAAAAAAAAGGCAAAAAAGTGGAAAAAAAAAAAAAAAGCGCCTTTTCTCTAACATGGAGGGTTTTAAAAACTTGTTTCTTTCTCTTTTTTTAGAGAGCCTAAAGGTTGGGTCCTAAAGTGCCCGGCCGTCTCGCTTTAACCCCGAGTACCCGTCGTGTCCAGTTTTAAAGCGCTGCAGCCTCGGGTGCCGGGGACGCACGGTCTCGGCCCGGGGCCTGGTTTGCCCTCTCCGGCGGGCGAACGTGCCCAAGGTTTGCGGTCGCCGGCGCGGGCTGCCGGCCTGGCCCCGCAGCAGCCAGGCGGGCGCAGGACTCCCTGCCCTCTCCCATCCCCCTCTCCCATGGTGTGTTCCCCCCCACCAGGGCTCAGGGAGCTGCTCTGCGCTCTCCGGGTGCAGCCCCGACCCGTTGCACCCCGTGATGTAGCAGGGGGGAACCCAGGGCTCTCGGGGAGGCCCACGGGGTTGTCCAACGCCCCCCCCCCGCCCCCTTTTCTGGCAGAGGTGCAAAGTGAAATGCCTCCCGACAGCGTTTCGGGGCAGATTTGGTTCTTTGCCCCTTTGCCATCAGCTCCAAGAGCCGACCCGCAGCCCGAGGTGGGACCTGTGTCCTCCCACCGACCTGAGCTGAAGCCACTTGTCCCCAAGTTTAGACCATCTCCCTGGGGTGCTTCCCTGCCCACAGCCCTCACTGCAGCCCCGTGGGGCGAGCGAGGAGCCCATCAAGGTGTCCCAGCTCCTGGGGGCCACCTTGTCTCAAAGCAGCTCAGCCCCAGAGACGGGCAAGCTCTGCAGGAGCCCAAGAGCCCAACTGCTCCTTTTCCCTGCCCTTTTTTCTTTTTTTCCTGAACTCTTCAAAAGCCTCAATCCCGGGGCCACACAGCTGAGGGGCACCATCCTGCACACCCTCTCCCTGCCCTGAGTCCCGGGTTCAAGCAGGCAGGGCGGACAGAGCATCCCGGCACCGTGAGAGCAAAGGGGATGGCGCGGTGTTGCCTCTCCATCCTCTCCATCCTGCTCCCAGCCCGGGAGCCATCCATGGCTGCCAGCGAGCTCCCGTCCACCAGCAAGGACGTGCTCTTCTCCGCGGGCATCCTATGGCTGCCCACGGGGCTCCCGTGAAGGACAGAGGGAGGGAAGGACAGCAAGACAGCAGGGAGGGGAGGGCTGAGAGCTGGGGGTGGCAGGGGCCGGGCAGGGGGCAGAGAAAGGCAGGGGCAGTGGGGAGGGGGGACGGTCCCTGCCGCCTTTCCCCCGTTGACCCGGCCCCGGGGCGTCTCTCCGCAGAAGGAACGGTTCGTCAAACTCCTCGACCAGCTGCACAACTCCCTGCGCATCGATCTCTCCATGTACCGGGTAAGGTGCCCCCCTGTGCCTCAGTTTCCCCCCCCCCTATCTATAAGGTCCTAATAATGTGTCCCCCCTGCCTCCACTCGCCTCCGCTGTGAATTTTTTGTCCAGTTCCTCTCTTTTCTTCCCCGTTGGCAGAACAACTTCCCTGCCAGCAGCCCCGAGCGGCTGCAGGATCTCAAGTCCACGGTGGATTTGCTGACCAGCATCACCTTCTTTCGGATGAAGGTATTGCTGGCCCCCCCCCGGCCCCATCCCTCTGGTGGGAGCACGACCCTCCCTGGTTCTTTGCCACGTCGGGGTCACCCTGGCCCCATGGCAGCTCCCGGGTGGGGGGTTGGAGCCGTGGGGCTGCCTCCAGCGCTGCTCCCTCCCCGCACCCCCAGGTCCAGGAGCTGCAGAGCCCCCCCCGAGCCAGCCAGGTGGTGAAGGACTGCGTGAAGGCCTGTCTCAACTCCACCTACGAGTACATCTTCAACAACTGTCACGAGCTCTACAGTCGCGAGTACCAGACAGACCCGGTGCGTGGGGTGGGGGGAGCCGGGGGGGCACTGGGATGCTGGGGGGGAACCTCGCTGCTCCCCACTGACACTCCCCATCCCCTGCCCTTCTTCTGCTCCCTTTCCAGAGCTCTCAGCCCCAGGGCAGAATGAGCCCCAAGCCTTGGGCAGGGTTGGAGCCCCACTGCTGTGGGGTTGAGACCAGGGCAGATGTGTGGGGGGGAGAAGGCGGGGCTGCATGGGGGGCACCAGAGGTGTTCCCAGAGCCCTCCTGCCTCCCTGTAACCCCCCGGTGAGGTGACCAGAGCCTCCTCTGTGTCCCCATCCCTCCAGACTAAGAAAGGCGAGGTGCCCCCCGAGGAGCAGGGCCCCAGCATCAAAAACCTGGACTTCTGGTCCAAGCTCATCACCCTGATCGTCTCCATCATCGAGGAGGACAAGAACTCCTACACGCCCTGCCTGAACCAGTGAGTAGGTGCTGGAAGAGGAGATGCTGCTTCACACCCAGGGGGTTGCCCACACGGCAGCAACGGTGGCGTTAGTCCTTTGGAAGTGGGTCATAACGTCCCTTCTACAGATGGGGAAACTGAGGCAGCCGGGAGGTGCTGGGGAGGGGACACCTATCTCCAAGTCATGGTCTGGTCCATCCTGTGTCCGTGCTTTTCCCCTACCCCAGGTTCCCTCAGGAGCTGAACGTGGGGAAGATCAGCGCCGAGGTCATGTGGAACCTCTTTGCTCAGGACATGAAGTACGCGATGGAGGGTGAGTGTGTGTGTGTGTGTGTGTGTGTCCCCAATGCTGCCCCAAGCCTGGTGGGACCCCACTCTGCTCCTACCTCCCCCGTTCCCTGGGCAAGCCCATTTCACCCCTCGTCATCAACACGATGCCCAGCTTCAATCCCACCCCAGAAGCTCTTCCATCTTCACCTCATTGCCCTGCCATCCCCAGAGCTGCCCTCGGGGCGGCTGTCCCCCCAAGTGTGGGGCTGGAAGCAACCCCCCCGTGCACTCGCCTTCCCCGTGCAGAGCACGACAAACACCGCCTGTGCAAGAGCGCGGACTACATGAACCTGCACTTCAAGGTGAAGTGGCTTTACAATGAGTA
Organism: Gallinago undulata; assembly: GCA_026546715.1. Lineage (NCBI taxonomy): Eukaryota > Metazoa > Chordata > Aves > Charadriiformes > Scolopacidae > Gallinago > Gallinago undulata. The sequence continues at coordinate 995,463 of JAOTQQ010000014.1, forward strand.
TGTCACTGAGCTGCCCTCCTTCAAGAGCCGCGTCCCCGAGTACCCGGCGTGAGTGCAGCCTCTGGGGAGCTGGGCAAGGGGGTGGCCACCGGCCTGGGGGCCAGCTGGCCTCACCGGAGGTGGGCCCTCTCTTCTAGCTGGTTCGAGCCCTTCGTTATCCAGTGGCTGGATGAGAATGAAGAGGTTTCGCGGGATTTCCTGCACGGAGCGCTGGAGCGGGACAAGAAGGATGGGGTACGAACAAGAGCGTTGGTGGACACGGCCAAGGGCTTGTTCCTCGATGCCCAGTGTGTCCCCATCGGGGCCAAAACCTCCCCTCCCCCCCTCCTGCTGACACCACCTCTCACTCCCACAGTTCCAGCAGACGTCAGAGCACGCGCTTTTCTCCTGCTCCGTGGTGGACGTCTTCTCCCAGCTCAACCAGAGCTTCGAGATCATCAAGAAGCTCGAGTGCCCTGACCCCCAGATCGTTGGGCACTACATGCGGAGGTTTGCCAAGGTGGGCAGCTGCTGGGGGGGGGGTCACTGGGCCAGCAGCACGCCTGGGAACCTGGTCCCAGCCCTGGCCTGGGGCTCCTGGGCTCTCTCTGCTACCCAGCTGCAGCGCAGATCACACCACCTCTCACAGGGATGCTCAGGCAAATGTGCCACCAACAGACCCTATGGCACTCCCAGTTTTGCTAGCACAGGAGATTAGCTAATTAATGAGTTAATTGGTTAATTAATCTAGATTAATTTAACGGCTCGCCGCAGTGTGGGATGGAGTTGCATGCAGGTTTGGTGGCTGATGCCTTCACAGCTGTGGTGGAGCTGCCCATGGGGACCTGATGTGCTGGATCTGGCTTCCAGAGGCTGTGTCTGTGCTGCTCCTGGTGCAGCCGTGGGGCCAGAGGGTCTAGGGGGTCCCAGGGTGTATCCAGGCGTTGGGTTTTTCCACTGCTGTGGGGCTCATGGTCTCCTTCTCTCATTCCTGCCTCCTTTTTGCTCTCTGGGTGGGTCCCATCCCTCGTTTGGCTGCAGACCATCAGCAACGTGCTACTCCAGTACGCCGAGATCATCTCCAAGGACTTCGCCTCCTACTGCTCCAAGGAGAAGGAGAAAGTGGTGACGTATCTCCCTTCTGCTTGCCCTTGTCCCCACGCCGTGACCCCAGCCCTCGCCTCAGCTCCAGAGCTGGTCCCCAGGACGCAGGTCCTGCCCTCAGTCTCTGTCCGGTGGCAGTCCCTGGAGTCCCTCCTGCTAGTCAGGCCTCTGTGCCATGACTGTTCTTGTGTCCCCCAGCACAGGGTGGGAGGGACCTGGGGGGGGGTGGGTGGCTATTCCAGCCACGTTTGTTGGTGCTGACCCCACCTCTCCATCCCACCACTCCAGCCCTGCATCCTGATGAACAACATCCAGCAGCTCCGCGTCCAGCTTGAGAAGATGTTTGAAGCCATGGGTGGGAAGGAGGTGGGTATCGGGGGTCTCCAGGAGGGGCTGGATCAGTCCCTTCCCACCAGAGGCAGCCCCTTCCCCGTCTCTGCAGTGCTGGGAGCAGACCCCAGTTCCTCACGCCTGTATGGGATCATGCTGTCCCCACCCCGTGGCACCCTGCTCTCCCACCACGATGGGTGGGCTTCACCCTGCACAGGGGGGCATTTGGGGTGCAGAGACCACCACCCTCCTCCCCGGGGCTGGGCCAGGGACCCTGACAGCTTCTCCAACTTGTCCTTCCTCCAGCTGGACACAGAAGCCAGTGATATCCTCAAGGAACTGCAGGTGAAGCTCAACAACGTCCTGGATGAGCTGAGCCGGATCTTTGCCACCAGGTACACCTTGGACATGGGTGGTGGGCCAAGGAGAGGTTTGGGGGTCCAGGAGGTGCAGCTGGAGGCTTTGCTTAGCCAAGAGGGTCCTAGGCATGGCCATGAGGGGTGCTGAGTTGCGTTGTGGTCCTCAGTTTCCAGCCGCACATCGAGGAGTGCGTGAAGCAGATGGGTGACATCCTGAGCCAGGTGAAGGGCACCGGTAATGTCCCTGCCAGCACCTGCAGCAGCGTTGCACAGGATGCTGACAACGTCCTGCAGCCCATCATGGACCTCCTGGACAGCAAGTGAGTAAGGGGGGACAACAGGGACCCTGTCATCCCCAATGCCCTTGGGAGTATGGGGGGCCTGCAGTGTCTGGGTGACTGGGCAAGGGGTGGTGGCATCGGGGGTGCTGTGCTGGGACCTTCAGCCCTGTCCCCTCTCCGCAGCCTGACACTCTTTGCCAAGATCTGCGAGAAGACGGTGCTGAAGCGGGTGCTGAAGGAGCTCTGGAAGCTGGTGATGAACACGATGGAGAAGACCATTGTCCTGCCCCCGCTCACTGACCAGACGGTGAGTGACGGGGAGAGGAACCAGGGACAGGGGACCCTGGAGCTGAGATGCAGGTGTCTGATAGGGGCCAGTGTGGGACATGGCTGGTGTCCTCGCTGGCTGCTGAGAGGGTTTGAACTCTGGCAGCATCCCCAAACCTGCCCCCAGCTCATGGCCAGGGAAGGGATGGAGGAGAGAAAGGTCATCCTTGGCCCAGGTGCCTGGTGCAGCTTGGCATCCTCTGGGCTGGCTTTGCCAAAGGACCTTCCTGCCACCTCCATCGTGGCACCAGGAGGGGTCACTGGTCCTTTCTTCTCTGTCCAGTGGTCATCAGCAGTGGCTGTGGGCACCGTTCCTGTGCCAGGAGGAGAATCGGGAAGCTCTTGGAGTGCACATCGCCCTTGCTGTGGGGCTGGGGTCACTTGGGGGGCAAGGACTGGCTTTGCAGGGATGGGGGTGACGTGGGGATGGAGGATGTGTTCCTGCAGCAGGGATGAGCTCTTCCTCCTTCCTGGGCTGAGCAGGCTCTAGGGGAGCAGAGCAGAGGATGGTCCTGCCCCAGAGGGACGTTGCCTACAGGCTTCGAGGCTCCGTATCGCATCGCTGCGTGTCCGTCCTCCCCGTGCACCCCAACACGTCCCGGGGCAGCTATTCCTGCAGGGAAGGGTGACACCAAGGGCTCTGAGCCAGCCACACATCTGCCCTTGTCACTCTTGATGGCTTTTGTCACTGTCACAAAGCTGGGCTCGGACTCTGACTTGGAGTCCCCGGAGCCACTGGCCGCTGTGTCACTTTTCTGGGCCTGTGTGGCTCCTCGTGCAGTGTCTGTAAGGGACAGTCACTGGTGACCTGTCAGCCCTCAGTGGTGCCACCTCACTAGGCATCTTGTCACAGCCCAGCTCAGGTCAGCCCTACATCTCTCCCTTGACCAAAGGGGGCCAAATCTAGCAGGGATGCTGCTACCACAGGGTCCCAGTGGCCATCCCAGTCCCTGGCTCTGTCCCTTCCCGGCCATGGGTGGCTGTGCCATGCTCTGGAGGCAGCGAGCCCCGTGCTGAGGGCAGAGGAGATGGCACGGACACGTGGATCTGTTGGGTGAGAGGGGTGGCCGTGTTGGGGCTGGTCCCTATCTACGGCAGGGTGGCTCTGGGCTCCAGCCTGGGGGTGGCAGGGCAGGTTGGTGGCACGGAGCTATGTGTCAGAGCCGAACGTCGAGTGGGACCCACCAGTACCCTGGGGCAGAGCCCCCCTGGGCAGAGCCTCCTGTCACAGCGAGGAAGGACCGGGCAGGTTGGGACGGGGACACGTCAGGGCTGTGGAGACCTGCAGTGCCCGTGGCAGGGCATCGCCGCCGAGCGCTGTGGCACGTCAGATGGGGGACACCCCTGGCTCTGCTGTCCCTCCGGGCTGGCAGGGTGGGGGGCTGGTAGCCAGCCGTGGGGCAGCTGGGGCTGGGGAGGACAGAGGGAGGAGGGAGGGGACCGACACTCATGTCATGGTTGTTCTCTCCAATTGCTCCGCTCGCCTCTCAATGGCAGATGATTGTAAGTACGGCGGCTCCCTGTCTGTCTGTCTGTCTGTCTTTCCACTGTGTGTCGGTCCTGGCCGCGCCGGTTTTTGTCTTGTGTGGCTGCCCGCCCCCTGCCCACACCCTCCTCTGCCTCCCGACTTGGTCCACCTCCGTGGTCCCCGTGCTGCCCGCTTGGCACTGGCTCCTGGCGGGCACTTGCCCGCGGCCCCAGCTGGGTTCGGGCTGTGGGGGGAAGGTCCCGGCCGGATTCACAGATCCTGGATGCGGGGAGGCGCGAGGGTTAACGACGGGGCCGGGGGGGTGCCATGGAATCGGGGACAGCCAAAGCCGGGCTGATCCCATCTTCTTGCTCTGTGGTGAGGCTGGGAGAGGCCGAGGGCACTGGGGACAGGAGCCGGGTGTGCCCAGGGGTCAGGGCTGCTCCTCCCGACCCCTCGTGCCTCAGTTTCCCCCCCTGAGGCCCTGGTTGGGGTGTGATGGGAGGGGTCGAGGGCAGAGGCTTTTCCTGCCTGCGGAGAGGAGCATCTCGCCGGGACACCAGGGTCCCTGCCCCAGTTCCTCAGCGGTGGGGCAGGTTTCTGGCACGGGCTGTGAGACTTTTTCCCTGGCTGGGATCCAGCCCTTGGAGCCCTAACGCCCGGGTTCGCTCCCGGCGGGGCCGGGTCCTGGCACGGCGCTGACTGAGCAGTTTCCTCTCGTCATCTTCCCCTCGGTCAGTGGCCACGGGCTTATGTCCCGCCGGGCGAGGGAATGGCCACGTCCACCCCCGCCAAGTCCTGCCCCCGCCCCTGCTTTGACCACAGGCCCCTTCGCGAGGAGGAGCGATGGTGCAGATGGTGGTTGGGTGCTGGGTGCCAAGTCCCTGTGGGGACAAACGCCCGTCGTCCCATGACCCCCAACACCTGTTTCCAACAGCAGCATTTGGGGGCAGCTGGGAGCTGAGCCTCCCCTCAGACCTCGCGGGGACCTCATGTCCCAGCCTCTCTTTCACCCATCACTCCGTGCCTCAGTTTCCCTCCAAGAAACCCTCCTGGTGGCCCTGCTTGGCCCTAACTGTGCTGCTTGTCCCTCCTGCAGGCTCCCCTACCCCCCACTACCTCCTCCTGATTCAGCCGGGCCCCAGCCCACCCCGAGAGGCTGGTCAGGACTCCCCCCACCATGGCTCTGCTGCCCCATTTTACACCAGTTCTCTTGCTGGCGCTGGACCTAGGTCAGTGTGGGGCTGTCACGAGGCCCAGCACTGCCTGTGCTGTGAGCATCAGCCCAAGCTGGAGGGAATATGGGGGCACTGGAGGCTGCCCAGTGCCAGCTGCTTCCCGCCTCCCTATATCCCAGTCCCCATGGGCTCAGCATCCCTGTATCCCAATATGGACCAGTCCCCATGGGCTCAGCATCCCTGTATCCCAACGGGGACCAGTCCCATGGGCTCAGCATCCCTGCATCCCAATATGAACCAATCCCCATGGGCTCAGCATCCCTGTATCCCAGCAGGGACCAATCCTCCATGGACTCAACATCCCTGTATCCCAGTACGGACCAGTCCCCATGGACTGAGCATCCGTGCATCCCAGCAGGGACCAGCATCTCTGTGGGGGGGAGCAGTTCTCCATCAGTGCAGCATCCTGTACTCCAGTGGGGACCAGTTGGCCCAGCACCCCAAGGACACCGGTCCCTCGCTGATCCAGCATCCCTCTGGGGACCAGTTTCCCCCAACCCAGTATCCCAGTGGGAATCTGTCCCCCGTAAGCTTAGCACCCCAACAGGGACCGGTCCCCTGTTGGCCCTGGCTGTCCTTTAGGAGCCCAGTGATGTCTCCACCGCCAGTTTGTGGCCACCCTTTGTGTCCAGCCTTGCCCTTGTGCCCCCCTACCCCCCCCATGTCCTGTCCCGTGCTGTCCCCAACCCCCACCACTCAACCTCTGACGTTGCTTCTACAGGGCACGCTCTTGAGAAAACATGGCAAGGGGACAGAGAAGGTAAATAGTCGTGGGCTCCATGTGTGTCATCGCCCCGTGGCCATGCTCGTGGCCCCCCCCCCGCCCGCCTGCTGTGGAGGTCCAGGCTTGTCCGTGCTTCCTCTGTCGTGCTGTCTGGATGTGCCGTTGCCTGCGTGGCGTGTTGTCGTGTTGAGGTGTGCCGTGTTGTCCAGGACGTGCTGCCTGTCTGCAGGAAGGGGGACAGTGACCTGTTTCTGTGTGTCCCCCGGGGTAGGGAGTGAGTGTCGTGGTGTATTTAGCCCCCCCACACACACACACACCCCGTGGGTGGGTATGTGGTGTGTTACCCAGCACTGGGCAGGCATGGTGGGGGGACACTGCCCTATGGCGCTCAGCACCCCTCCAGGCCATGGGGATGGGGTGCCCAAGCATGGGACATCCTGGGCACAACACACCCCCCCCCCCCGGGCACAAACCCATCCTGGGGGCTCAGGGAAAGGTGACCTCCAGGATGTTGGGCCCCGCTGGGGAGGTGCAGGGCTCACTGGGGGCCATGGGGCTGCTGAGGTCCCCTGGACCCTGGAGCCCACTCCCCCCCTGATGCTTGAGGGGTCTCGGCAGGGCTCGCTGAGCCCCAGACTTGCCAGAGGGGCTTTCTCCGGGCACACGGGATGTCCCTCTGGGTGCTCCCACCACTGGATGCTGGCTCCCCAAACCTGGCTCTTGGGAAGAGTCATACTGGCATCCATCTGAGCAGTGCCTCCACCACCCCCCCGACTGCCCCATCCTCTGGCAGGGGACGCTGTGGGTCCTGCCCCAGTTTGCTGGGCGAGCTGCTCTCCTCCACCTGCAGCTGTTTCCCCAGCCCCACGCAAGGCGGCGAGCAAGCCTGCCCCCACTCAGGGAGAGACCTAGCGTGCTCATCACAGGTTCACACAGGGGGGGGGACTGAGCCTTTGCAGGTGTGAACTGGTGCCGAACCAGTGGCGCCAGCGGAGAACTGGGCACAGCCGGAGGAGAGCACAGGGCCAGAGCCCGCGTGGCCGGGGGATGTGGGGGGCCCGGACCCGCGGCTGGTTGCTGCTGGGGCTACCAGTAACTGTCCCTTGCTGTTCTCTTCCAGAGCAGGGTGAAGCTGCCCAGTCACACTGAAGTAAGGACATGGCTCTTCTGCTCCCCACTTGCCTCTGGTCCCTCCTCTCGCCTCCTCCCCGTCCCTTGTTCCGTGTGCTGTGGGGTGGGGGGGGGTGTCCCAGCTCAGTACAGCGTCCCGTCATGCTTTGCTTGGGTGACACCAGTGTCCCCAGCTCCCAGCTTGTTCACCAGCTGCGGGAGATGGGGACAGCATGGGAAGGATTAACGGGACAGAACTTGGGGTTGGGGGGGCACAAAGGGTTAAAGGGAGGGGGGGGGATAGATGATGGGGTTTCTCATTGTTGCGAATGGCTGGACCTACTGGTGCTGGGAGGGGGAAGGAGGTGGGAGTCGCTGGCTCTGTCCCACTGCATCCCAGTTTACCCAGCTGCTTGTGCTGAGCCCGCTGAGCAGCTGCTGGACCAGGGATCTGCCGGTGCCATGGGGCTGTGTCCCCAGGAGCCATGAGCCCCATGGAATGGCTTCATGGCCCCTGCCCATCAGGGTGGCTCAGGACAGGCAAGGGTGGCACGGGACAGGCAAAGGTGGCCCATGAGGACCACCATGGTGGTCCCCGGGGTGAAAAGGGGCTGGGAACCTCCTTGGGACTGGGACTGGGCAGGGGTCTGGGTGGTGGTGGGGTGTTTGGCTTGGCTGCCAGCGTCGTGGGGTACAGGGGGACCGTTCCGCATCCTCCCCGTTCCCTCTGTCCCCCTGCACTCGCTCCCTGCTCCCCCTGTCCTGACGTTGTGTGACTGTCCCCGCGGTGCCAGCGATGTGCCGCACCAGGCTCTGTGGGATGCAGGAGTGGGTGCTCGGACACCGCAGGGAACAGGATGGGGACCCTTGGGCCAAGCGGCTCGTGCTGAGCGGGGTGTGAGGTCCCTGATGCCAGGGTGATGGCCTGCCCTGGGGTCCCCTAGCCCCCAGCCCCACACCTGTGCTGAGAACTCGAGGGGCTGCACACTCTCCCTGCACCCGCATCCCCATGGCTTGTGGCCGCCTGGGGGGGGACGGGGATGCTACAGCAAAGCTCCTGGCACCGTGTGCCCAGCCTGGCCATGGCATCCCTAGCCCGGCCACTCACCGGGGTTGGTCCTGTCTCTTTGCTCTCCACAGGGCACGCAGATGATTTTCAACGCAGCCAAGGAGCTGGGGCAGCTCTCCAAGCTGAAGGTGAGGGCTGGGAGCCTGAGCTGGAGGGGGGACACGGGTGGTCTGAGCCCCTCTGGGTGGCACTGGCACTGTGGCAAGGACCCCAGCAATGCTCGTTGGTGGCCGTGGCGAGGGGCGCAGGTCCACGCTGTGGTCCTATGGGTTATTCGTGCCCCACAGGACCACATGGTGCGGGAGGAAGCCAAGAGCCTGACCCCAAAGCAATGCGCAGTGGTGGAGCTGGCGCTGGACACCATCAAGGTGAGGACGGAGTACAAAGGGGTGCCCCCAGGGGCACTGGGAGGTCTCCAGCAGAGCTGCTGAGGACCCTATGACTGTTTCACTCCCCCTCCCCCCCCCCCAGCAATACTTCCATGCCGGCGGCGTGGGGCTGAAGAAGACCTTCCTGGAGAAGAGCCCTGACCTGCAGTCACTGCGCTACGCCCTGTCCCTCTACACTCAGGCCACTGACCTCCTCATCAAGACCTTCGTGCAGACCCAAACGTCGCAGGGTAGGATGCACCGCCCTGACACCCCCCCCCTGACCCTGCCCCACACAGGGGCTTGGCTGCCCCACGGCCAGGGACCCTCCCTGCTTCCATCCCAGTGGGGTTCGGGGTCCCAGCCAAGCTCGTGGAGGACTGGGAGGGATGAGGCGGGAGGGGAGGGGTTTTTCCTCCCGTGGTTTGCAGGTGAAGAGGGGCCATGAGTGCCCAGAGGCCGCCTGGCACCCCCAAGTCCCCCACCAGCAAGAAGAGTGTGTCCCCAGTGGCAGGGCATGGCCGGGCTGGCACAGAAATGGGGCTGGGGGGTGGGGGGGAAGGTCACCCTCTGGCCACATGTCATGGTGTTTGTCCCCTCTGGATGGCCCCTGTCACCCAGCACTGCCGCTCTCAGCCGAGCGGTGCCAGCCTGGCCGGGGCTCAGATCGGTGGCACCGGGATGCCGTGCCTGGGGCTGTCCTGGGCGTGCTGGGTGCCCCACGTACCCCAGGATTTGGGATCCCTCCAGGGTGCCAAGTGCCATCTCAGACCCTGCCCATCTGAGAGGGTGCTGGGCACCCCCCAGGGTACAACTGCCCCTTGGCTCCAAATGCTGCCAGTTTTTCCCCTTGGGTGCTGGGGGAAGGGACAGAGATGCCCGGTGGCACTCCTGGGCCATCGCACAGCGCTTGTCTGCGTCCTGGGGGAGTGGGACATGCGTTTGCTGTCTGTGCGTCTCCCGCGAGGGACGTCTGTCCTGTCTGTGCCTCCTGTGCCAGCCGTGTTGGGGACGTGGGGTTGGGTGCCAGCACCCCTGGGTGCAGCCTGGCCCCAGGACCAGGGCTGGGAGCCGGGTGGTGCCCGGCGTTCCCGTGTCGCTGAAGTGTTGTCCGGGTGCTCGGCCGTCCGTCTGTCTGCGAGATCTGATCTCTCTTTCTCTCTCTTTGTTTTCTCCCCCACCCCCCCCTCCCCTTTCACCATTCCCTTCCCTCACGCATGTCGTCGTCTCCTCCCTCCTCTCTCTCTGTCTACTCCGTGCCGTGTCTCCGTCTCTTTCTCTCTCCTTCCCACTAGTTCATGGTGGGAAAGGTATTCGGTTTACCCTTAGTGAAGAAATTTATCCTGAGAAGGGTAGGTGTGCTGCTCGCCCGCCCCTGCGCCTGCCTGCCGCCGCCGGCCTGGGCTAGTAACAGTCCTGGCACTGCGGGCCGGGGTGGCCAGGAGCCCCGTCCCGGTGCCACCGCCCTTGGGGACCCTTAGCATGGGCAGAGCTGGAGCCCTGCACCTCCCCCCGCCCGGACTTGCACTCCCGGGGGGGCTGATTTTGGCTGAATTTGGAGGAGCTGAGCTCAGCTGTATTGACCACCCCCTCCAGCCCCACGGGGATGGGGGTACCTGCTTGCACACTCTGGGGGGCACCCCCCCATCGCTCCCAGCGCTGCTGCCAGGGGGTGGGCACCTGCCATGGCCTCCCTGCCAGCCACCCCCTGGGGACACGAGGCCACGACGATGTCCCTGTCCCCTCTGCTGCCAGAAGGACCATTACTAGCCTTGCTCCGGCGAGCTCCGTCCCCCCCCTCAGGGACGTGAGGAATGAGCCCAGCTCCCACGGGCCCCGCTTGGCCTCCATCGCTCCCTGCCTGAGGGGGGGGCCGGGACTGCACCCCATGCTTGGCCTCCCCTCCCCAGACACCCCCCCCCACTCCCTCCTCACCCGCCATTGCCTCCATTTCGGCTCAGCATGTGGCGCTGCCCGGGTGGCGGGTGGTGGGGGCGCCGGGGGTGGCTGGAGGGTGACGGTGGATGGAGAGGAGAGCCTGCCATCACCTGCCTCCCCCCTGGCCTGGCACCCTCGTGCTGGGGTGGGGGTGGGGGGAGGGGGGTGTCACGCAGTGACATGGGGAGGGGGGTGTCCTCCTTCGCACTGAAAGCTTCCCGCTGAGCTTAGTTTGATCTCCTTGGCCCCCTCTGACCCACGGAGCCTGTCCCTCTGCCTCGTGCCCCCTCCTTCACCCGTGGGTGCATGCAGGGCTCTTCGAAGAGGGGGGGGGAAGAAGGTGGGCTGTTGGTCGCAGGTCACCTGAGTTCCCCAGGCTCGGGTACCCCAGGGCTCGACGTGGTCCCTGAGGTGGAAGGGACACAAGAGGGGCAGAGGGGACACAAACCTGGCGTGGGCAGGGCAGTGCTGTGGCACAAGGACCAGATTGGGTCCCTCCTGCCTGGGGCTGCGCTCACGCCACGCTCAGAGCACTGACACGACCCCCCCCACTGGGCACCGTGGCGGGGGGAGCTGGGGGGGTCATTGTCCCCTGCCCCATCCCACCCAGGTGGGCAAGGGAGGCTCACTGGGCCCTGCCGATGTGGGGTGGGGATGGCAGAGCTGGCCTGGTGGTGGGGATGTCCTGCCATGCCCCAGCCCAGCCTGGTGCCAGCCCCAGCCGTCCTTGACAGTCACTGTGCTCCGTGCCACTGTCCCCAGACCCCGTTGGCAGAGGCCACACTGAGCCAAATCCAACTGCCCACCCGCTCTCGCTCCATGGGGGGGGTGGTGACCTGCCTCCTCCAGTGGGGTTGGTGGTGGGCAGGGGACATCAGGGACACAGAGGGGACGGGGGGCTGACGGCTCCTCCCTTTGCCACGCAGGCTCCGGTGTGGATGACCCTGTCGGGGAGGTGTCCATCCACGTGGAACTCTTCACCCACCCCGGCACCGGCGAGCACAAAGTCACTGTCAAAGGTGGGTTGTCCAGGATGGGGTGCCAGGGGCTGGCAGGTGGCAGCCCCCCACCCCCACAATCCTCACATGCCCCCTTCCTTGCAGTGGTGGCCGCGAATGACCTCAAGTGGCAGACGTCAGGCATCTTCCGGCCTTTCATCGAGGTCAACATCATCGGGCCCCACCTCAGTGACAAGAAGAGGAAATTTGCCACCAAATCCAAGAACAACAGCTGGGCCCCCAAGTACAATGAGAGCTTCCAGTTGTGAGTGGCACTGCGGGGCTGGGGACATGGGGCTGGGCTGGGTGATGTGTCCCCCCCACCTTGGGGTCTGCCAGCAACTTTGCTCATCCCCAGAGGCTGGTTTAGGTGTTTTCTCATTGGTAAAGCTGGGATTTGGGTTGGGGAAAAGGAAAAAAAAAAACACAAAAGATGATGGGGAGGCAGCACCCATGCAGGGTGCTGTTTCAGAGCCAGGGGGGTGTGGGAGTGTGATTCCCCCCCACCCCGTGCCAACACCGCCTGGCCCCTCACTACAGGAGGGACATTGAGCTGCTCGAGCATGTCCAGAGGAGAGCCACCAAGCTGGTGAGGGGTCTAGAGAAAAAGTCATATGAGGAGAGGCTGAGGGAACTGGGCATGTTTAGTTTGGAGGAGGCTGAGGAGAGACCTCATTGTCCTCTACAACTCCCTGAAAGGAGGCTGGAGAGAGGTGGGGGTTGGCCTCTTCTCCCAAGGGAATAACGACAGGAGCAGAGGAAATGGTCTGAAGTTGGGGCAGGGGAGGTTTAGATTAGATATTGGGAAGAATGACTTTCCTGAGAGAGTGCCCAGGCACTGGAACGGCCTGCCCAGGGAGGTGGTGGAGTCACCATCCCTGGGGGGATTTAAGAAACCTGTAGACGTGGCTCTTCAGGGCATGCTCTAGAGCCTGAGATTGTTGGTTTTTCTTTGTGGGTGGCTGTGTGTATTTGGTTGGGGGGGGGGGTGTTTGTTTTGGTTTGCTGGTTTTTGGTTGGACTTGATGATCTCAAAGGTCCCCTCCAACCATGAATATTCTGTGATTCTGCCCCTTGTCCCCCCGCAGCACGCTGGGGACGGAGACAGGTCCCGAGTGCTATGAGCTGCAGGTGTGTGTGAAGGATTACTGCTTTGCACGGGAGGACCGGACGGTGGGCATCGCCGTCCTGCAGCTCCGTGACATCCTGCAGCGCCCCGGCGTCGCCTGCTGGCTGCCCCTCGGCCGCCGCATCCACATGGATGACACCGGCCTCACCGTCCTCCGCATCCTCTCCCAGCGCAACAACGACGAGGTGGCCAAGGAGTTCGTCAAGCTCAAGTCGGACACGCGGTCAGCCGAGGAGGGCAGCAGTTAAACCCCTTCCACCACCCCCCAGCCATCTCCCCCCACCCCCCATCCCCTTTTCTACAGCACCCTCCAGCCATGTATAAGCCATAAGAGCGGCCACGAGAGGAGTCTCCTTCCTGGCCCTGGTGTGGGTGAGGGACAGAGGTGGCTGCGGTGACAGCCCCCCTCCTGTCCCTCTCTTGGCCAAACTGGCCAAGAGCGGTTCGGAGGATGGCCGTGCCCCCATCCCACCCCAACGGGAAGGTGCTGGGGCTGGGGGGGGCAGGCTGCAGGGAAGGGCCCCAGACCCGGAGAGGGGACAGATCTCCCAACCTGTCTGAGATGGAGGAACCCCAACGGCCCATCCCTGACCCCCAAAACCTCATCGAGCAACATAAGGAAAGGGCTGGGGGGGTGGTGTCTCACACCCCCACCCCCATCCCGGGGTAAGGGGGGGGGTTTGTTAGGGAATGACTGGCACAGCACCACTGCCCCTCGTCCCCGTGCCCTGGAGCATCGCCGGGCGCCCTGAGGGACAGGGAGGCTCCCTCCCGCTGAGCACCCTGTACATATGTAAATAGCTGTACATACACGGGGCAGCCGGACGATGTGGCTGTGTCCTGCACCCGGAAGGGCTATTGGGGCTTGGGGGTCCGGGGGGAGGGGGATATACAGCCCCCGCATGCCCCCAACAGGACCCCCCTCCCTGGCTGGCGGTGGCATCACCAGGGCCGGGAGGGGCAGAGAGCAGCCCCCGGCCCGTATCCTGTCTTCCCTGCCTTGCCACTAACCGTGGGCTGCCCCACTGCCTGCCCCCAACCCAGGGTGCCAGGGCTTGGGGGCGAGGGCTGGGGGCGCTGGGGCAGAGGGACCCGTCTCCCTGTGCTCTGGCCAGTGGGGACCAGCCATCCCTGTGCAGTGCAGGGGACCCATGGGACCTCCTTGGCACAAGCAAGACCCTTCCCACCTCCCAACCCAGAGGAACCACCCCCACCACCCCACCCCCCAAAAATCCCATTAACCACCATTTCTGCGTGATCAGTGGTGTGTGTGTCTCGTGCGAGTGGCCAGGGTGCACGGTGTTGGGGATGGCCACCCCAGCTGGCCAGCTTGCCCTAAGTTCTGGGGAAGACAGAGGCCTGATGACCCCACAAGTCAATATACCTCTCTCCGCCCCTCTCCCCATCCCAAAACAGGGTACCCCAACTGGCACCCACGGTCCTTTTTCTATAGGGTTTGCCTGGGACCAAAGGGTTTAGCTTTTCCTCTCTCGTTTCTGTTCAATGTTTACATCCCTTCTCTAACCGCTGCTCCCGCACGGTCAGACTGGGACTCGGCCCCGCACTCCCCCAACCGTGGTGCCCGCGGCCCCGTGCCCCCTTCCCCCCCCCCCCCAAACCGTCCCGTTTGGCATGTGATTGAACCGACCAATTCTGCTCCTGTAGCACATGTGTCACCAATGCCTGTGTGTCTGTACCACCCCGTGCGGCACCGCCGGCGGCGGCTACCATGGATGCATGACAGTGAGATGTTTTGCACTATTTTGAATTTTTTGGGCTCTGTAAAAATATTTTATTATACCTGACATTAAAAAGCACACCCTTCACTGCGGCTGCTGTGGGGGTGAAGGAGGGTGACACCTCTTCAGCTCAGCTCCCACCCCAGGGCAGCTTCTTTAAGGTTCACACGGAGGATAAATAGCCCAGGAACACGGCACAGCTCTATCCAGTCTGGAGAGCACCCACCCATCACCAAACCACCAAGCAAAAGCTGAGCCAGGAGGAAAAGTGGGGTCTCCCACTGTCAGGGCTTGGACTGGAGCAGCCACAACAGATGCTCTCCCCCACCTCTCTCTCCCAGGAGAGGGGAAAGAGACTTACAAGTTTCTTCTAAACTAAACTACTTTGATGAAAAGAAAATAATGAAATATATATAAAAAGATATGAAGCTCCCAGGATGATGGCCCCAGCACAGGGAAAATCCCAGACTGGACTCAGCAATGGACAGGAACTGGATTCCAAATCCAGCTTCAGGAATACACAGGTCAGGACCAAAGGCAGATGAGCAGAGGCCTCTGCAGATCCCAGCCCTTGAAGGGAAAAAAAAAGACCTGACCCTTTAATCCCTCTGCTTTTATACTGAGCATGATACTGGTGGGGCGCAATACCAGTTTGGGGGTGCAATACCAGTTTGGGGGCCCCCTCTTTTGTCCCTTCCTCCCCACAGGAGTGTCCCCTCCAAGTTTCTCTGCTTCTGCCCTTCCAAGGGGGCAGGTTATGAAGTGACCTTGGCTGCTAGAGGTGTTCTCTGCCCCCCTTCCCTTGGCCCTGGCTGTAAACATCGGTCTCATCGCTCCGAGAACAAACAGGGCTCCACGCAAGACGCTGTCAGATTTCAGAGAGTCAGACAAAGACTAAAGAGTAAAATAACTCAACAGCAAAGTGGTTCTGTTTTACCTCAAAAGCCTGAGGTTTTACGTCTGAGCACCGTACTAAAGACATCCAATATCTTCCTTAAGCGGTTACTAAAAAACAGAAGCCAGACCTCGGGAGCTGTAGGGCCCTGCTGCCCCTGGAGCTGCTAAAGTCCCAGCCGGGCTCCTGCTGGAGAAACCCTTCCCTGGGCAGCAGAAGGGGTAAAGCCACCTGAAATTTTTTGACGTCCTGCTGCCACACCATGGCTGATGCAGACAAGAATGCTGTTGGCCTCCTTGGGTACACCGCTGGCTCATCTTCACCTGCTGTCTACCAATACCCCCAGGTCCTTTTCCCTCTGGCAGCTCCAGCTACTCTTCCCCCAGGCTGGAGCATCCATGGGGTTGTTGTATCTGAAGAGCAGGACCCAGCACTTGGCCATGTTGAACCCGTCTCAGCCCCCACATCCAGCCTGTCCAGAGCCCTCTGTAGAGTCTTCTACCCTCCAGCAGATCAACACTCCTGCCCAACTTGGTGTCGTCTGTGACCTGACTGAAGGTGCACTTGATCCTCTCATCCAGGTTGTTGATAAAGACTTTAAACACAACCAGCCCCAATACTGAGCCCTGGGGAACACCACCTGCGACCAGCCACCAACTGGATTTAACTCCATTCAGCACAATTCTTCTGGCCTGGATATCCTGCTGGTGTTTTTTACCCAGCAAAGACTACACCCGATCAAGCCATGGGCAGCCCATTTCTCCAGGAGAATGCTGGGGGAAACAGTATCAAACGCTGTGGACTTTCAGTCGATACAGCTGGTCTGACAACTTCAGCATCCACAAATGAAAAGTCACTGTTACCCTACTCATGGTCCTCCAACTCATGGGACTGGGAAGCCCATGGTCTATCGGTATTAAGGACAGAAGCAAAAAAACCCAAAGCCCCTCACAAAAAAAAAAAAAAACAAAACAACAAACCCACCCACCATTGAACACCTCTGCTTCTTCTCCATCCCCACCAGTCAGGTGACCATCTTCAAGTATCAGTCCAACGTTTTCTTTAGACCTCCTCTTGCTATCAATGCACTTAAAGTCCTTGCTGCTGTCTGACACAACACTGCCCCGTTTCAACTCCGAGCTTTGGCCATTCATGTCTTCTCCCTGCATAGGTCAACCATGGCTCTGTCATCTTCCCAAGAAGCCTGACCTCGCTCCCAGAGATCATACAATTCCTTTTTCCTCTGAAGCTACATAAAGAGCTTCCTCTCCAACCAAGCTGGTCTACTGTCCTGCTGACTTGACTTCTAACACAGGGCAAGGGAGAATTACCTGCTCCTGAGCTTCTCAGAGAAGCTTGAAGTCTTCTTGAAGATTGACCAGCACTCACTGACTCCTGAGCCCTCACCAGCAGATTCTCAGGGGACTCTAAGAACCTCTTCGCTCTCTTGAGCACCAGGATGGCAACTCTGTCCTTTTTCCTCATCGCACGGACAATTTTAAACTCAGCCATTTCATTGTCCCCTTGGCCAAGACCATCCTATCTCCTACAAATCTTTCTCCATTCACAACCAGCAAGCCCAGGAGGGCATCTTTCCTTGCTAGCTCCCCGAGTACTTGTCACAAGAGGTTCCCATCTCCCACAAACTTCAGGAATTTCCCAGACCTGCTCACAACAGTAGTACAGACATCCCAGCTGGTGTCTGGGAAGCTGAAATCTGACATAAGGACCAGGGCTACTGATTTGTACCTTGCCAGAGCCCATGTGGGACCCTGCTACCCTCCCAAGTGCCCCAGGACCCTCTATGGGCCCATCTGCCCCTCTGGGAAACTGAAAGAGAAGACATTTAGATTGGATTTAAGGACAAAATGTCTTGCCAATGAAGGTGTTGAGGCTCTGGAACAAGTTGCCCCAAGAACTTGTGAAACTCCATCCTGTCCGACAGGACTTTGAGCACCATTCTCTAGTTAAAGAGGTCCCTTCCCAATGCAGAGGGTTGGAACTAGGTGATTTTTAAGAGGTCCTCTCCAAAGCATTCTATAATTCATGAAAAGCACCAGGAACATCCCAGTGATGGCCCTTGAGCTCCATCACACCACCCTGCAAACCACCCACCCACCCCAGACAGCCTTAGGCACTGAAATTATCTGCAAATACTTTTATTAACTTCAAAGGACTAAAAAGTGGCCAAAACCCCCAGCTCAGGACTATCACGGGCCCTGGCTGTGGCACAAACAAGGCCCCAGAGTTTCAGTAAACAAACAACTTCTCAAAAGATCAGGACACACACAGAGTGCTGCACCCCCAGCCTTCACGGCCTCCCCACACCTTGGGGGGTTCAGACAGCCCTCAATGGGGCACTGGCAGCGACCCAGGGGCAGATCCGGGCTCAGAAGCGGAGAAGGAAGGCCAGGTCGAGGGTGTCAGGGATGCGGAGCTCATCCAGGTGCAGGGGGGAGGCGGTGAAGGGCAGATGCACAGGGAAGAGGTGACTGGTGTCCACCAGGAGCTGGCTAGGTTCCCCTTCATGCTGGGCCTGGAGCTGCATCTGTGAGGACATAGCACTCACATCGAGGGCTGCCCCACTGAGGGGACCCCTGTGGGACAGCCCCACCACCAGACCCCAAATCCCACTTACCTCAACACTGCTGATGAAGCTGGGGCTGATGCGCTCCTCCAGCCCAGCAGTAGGGGTGTAAGACCTGAGGATCTTCACAACCTGGAGGAGATGGTGGGGACCATGAAGGGGGAAGGGCTGGGCACATCTGGACACTCCTGGGTATGGCACAGTCCTCATCCCTGCACATCCTCAGTACCCACAGGAGACCCAGGATAGGAGGAGCACCCAGCAAGCCCCGACCCCCCCAGTACCTGCTGGGGAGACAGCATGGTGCACAGGCTGCAGAGAGCTCCAGCATCCTCCTCCGTCACCTTCTTGACCTGCAGCAGCTGGGCAGCCTGGACCAGTGGTTCCAGCACCTCACGGGCCCCGCTCTGCAGCAGCCCCTCTGCCCGCAGCCACTGCTCCAGCTGGCTGATGTTGTACCTGCCGGGGACACCAGGTCAGGGGGAGGACACTGGCCGTGCCCCAGCTCCCCCAGACACTCCCCCCAAATCCTGCACAGAGACTGACCTGAGCTGGATGCCGCGGCTCCAGGAGCACGTGTCCTTCCTCAGCAGCAGGTAGTTGAGGGTGGTGCCGCTGACGAGGAAGAGGAGCTGGTGCAGGACTTGGTGGCCCACGCTGGTGGCCAGCCCACAGTGGTCCAGCGCTGCGCGGAAGGAGCCCAGCTTCTGCAGCAGCTCAGGCAGGGTGTGGGCAGGGGCTGTCGAGGACCGGCGGAGGCCAGGAGGGCAGGAGGAAGACAAGCCCTGTATGGGCTCACTCTCCAACATTGCAGCAACTAAAAGATAGAGGAGGCTCATCAGAGCAAAGCAAGACCCTGTGCTGTGCCTGAAACAGCTCCCTGGGGACACAGGGGCTAATGACACCTCCAGGATAGCTGGCTCAGGCTAGCCCAGGGGCTAGCCCAGGGACTAGCCCTGCTCCATGAGGCTGCAAAGCAGGGCATGGGGGGAAATGGAGCTCTCCATGGATGCAGCCCACGGGTCCCAAGGGTGCCGAGCCCACTTTAGCTCCCCAGCCACCTCCTCCAAGCCAGGATGCTCAAGGAGCAGAGTCCCTCATAAAAGATGGTCCTTCATGGGGACATCCCTCAAAGGGTCATGTCAGAGCCTTTCCCCTCTGGGTGCAGCCTCTAACAGAGCGGGCAGTTCTCAGAGCTGAGCCCTGAACCAGTGCCCCACAAATGCCCCTACAAATGTCCCCCAAGCCAGGCCATACCAATCATGGGTTTGAGATGCTTCTCAGCGACACGGATGAGCTGCTGGTAGAGCTGGACAGCCAGGGCACCCAGGCTGTGGCAGAAGCTCTGGGGGTCCACGTTCTGCAGGCGATGCTCATTCTGCCGCGCTGTGTTTCCCTGCCAGTAGCTCTGCAGGGATAGGCTGGGTCAGGGCCAGGTGACATGGCTGGGGACACGGCTGGGGCCCCAACTGAGTGTGGAGCAGTGTCAGCCCAGCACAGCCCTGTCTGGGTTGGAGGCAAAGAGAACACAGCCCCAGGTAGAGACAAACCCTGTTCCCACTGAGCTCCCACCCTGCCCAGGGAGGCGCAGACCCCCAGTAGCCCAGCCCTACCTCATCCTGGCCATACTGGCGCAGGCAGTTCAGGAGCCGGTAAGTGTTGGCAAGCCAGAGTGCCACCACGTCAAAGTCATTGCTGTGCTTCTGCAGGAGGGGACAGAGAGCAGAGGGGTCAGCAGGGCTCTGGTGGTGGGGCGCAGCAAGCCCTCACACCACATGATAGCTCCATGAGCCACACAGAGTGGGCTGCAGAGCTCTCAGAGCCTCTCACAGGAGCCTCGTGACATCCAGGGACACCCCTCACCCCAGGAGATGCTCAGGCTGGACACCACAGTCAGACACACACTGTTGCCCCGGTGCCACCCCCACCTTGGCCAGTGAAGCTCCTGATCTTCAGCCCAACCCACGCCCCCAAGCCCAGCACCTTCATGACCCTTTTGATGGCATTGATGGCCGCGTCCAGCAGCGAGTGGGCCCGCGGCTCGTCATGGCAGTGGTCTGCATGCCGGACGCAGAGGAAGAGGATGTAGGCAGGCAGGTCTGGGAACGCCCTGGGGCTGCTCGGTGGCTTGTAGTCTGCAGGGGAAAGCATGACAGTCAGGATCCAGGCCGTTATGGAAAGCTGGTCCTGAGCCAGGCAAGGTGCTGCCCCAGCAACACCGAAGGGATGAGCTCACACAGAGGTTGGCAAGAAACCCCAACAGGGACCAGGCTGGGGTGAGGAGTCCCCATGTCTCCAAACCCTACCTGTAATGATGGCCTTGATAATGCGCCCTTCGTCCTCCGTCCTCCATGCGAGCATGGCCTGGGACGGCCCAGCCAGGGATGGGACCATGTAGGACCGGGACAGGACCACAGCAGATGCTCCCAACTCCTGTGGTGGCCCAGTAGCCTCTCTCTTCACTGGGGGAGAGGAGTGCAGGTCACATCCTGCTGAGTCCTGGGGCCCAGATCAGGTCCCCTCAGCTCAGTCCAAGTAGATGCTCCCCAGCATCTCTGTTTGCAGGAGGAATTCTGCTCCTCACATTGAGGCTGGGAGATGCTCCAGCCTCAAACCAAGCTGGTGACCCTCCAGTCAGCCCCACGCCCTCCTTCCCTTTGTGGGCACTTGCCTGTGAGCTCTTGGATCTGCTTGGCGTAGGCTCTCAGATGCTTCTGAAGCTTCAGTGTGGTTCTCTCCTGCTTCTCCAGCTTCTGGGCCAGCTCCTGAGCAAGGACAGTACCAATAGGACTCAGCCAGCCTCCCTCAACTGGACACCCCCTGCAACCAGCACCCACAATGCGGGGTCCCCCACATTGCTCCCTAAGGGGTTGCTGTAGCTCACCACAGGGCAAGGTGGTGGAAGCTAGCCCCACACCCAGTCCTGCGCCCCCCAGCCCTTACCCAGTTCTCCTCCTTGAGCTTCAGGACATGGTGCTGCAGCCCCTCCTGCCCCTGGTGCCGCTGCAGGTCCTGGATGAGGGCTGCCTGCTGCTGGCTCAGCTGCTTGAGCGAGCAGATGTCAAGGTGCAGCCCTTCTACCTCCTCCTCGTGCTGCTGCTTCTCCTCCTGCAGCTGACTCGCCAGCAGCCTGCACACATGGGGAAACTGAGGCACCAGCCTCCCTCACCTGCCCCATCCCACTCCTCAGGGAGGCTGCTGAAGGGGTATTTCTCCCCAGAAGCCTCAGAGCTGGGAACTCTTCTCCTGCCCAGGCAGCCTGGGGGCAGCACAGCCCCAGCTGGGCTGAGAGAGCATCTCTCCTCCTGCTGCACCAAGCCTGGAGCAGACACAGCCCAGGGATGGGCTGCGCCAGCCCTGCCCTCTGCAGAGAATCAGCCAGGTTGGAAGGGACCTCTCAAATCATCAAGTCCAACCATTGATCCAACCCTGCCCAAACCACCACCAACCCATGTCCCTCAGCACCACATCTGCCCAGCTTTTAAATATCTCCAGGGATGGGGACTCCACCACTGCCCTGGGCAACCTCTGCCAAGGCTTCACAATCCTTTCCATGAAGAAATTGCTCCCAATATCCATCCTAGACCTCCCCTGGGGCAATTTAAGGCTGTTTCCTCTTGTCCTACCCCTTGCTACTCCTGTTGAGCCCAGGGCACCCAGTTGGTGTGACTGTTGCTCAGAGCAAGGTGGAATGCTCCAGTAGCCCATGGAAATGCAGCTGGGCACACTGGCAAAGAGGGCCAGGGCCACCCCACACCCAGCTGGACAGCAAGGGACAGGCTGCTCTCGCTCTCCCAGCCCAGCTGGGGCCACCATGCCTATAGCATGTGAGGAGGTGGCTTCAAAGAGGATTTGCCCAGCACCACAGTACTGCAGGGACCACACAGCGGCTAGGCTGGCCAGAAAGTCCCACCAGCAGCATGGATCCAGCAGCCCATTTTAGGGAAACCAACCTCAGCTGGGACCACCTCCCTGGGACCACACTCACCTATTGGCAACCTGCATCGCATCATACGCGTGTTTCAAGTCATCATCTGCTGCCACCTTCTCTGGGTTCCTGCCCAGCCCCAGCATCTCTGCTATGTTCTGCAGGGGAAGGAGAGCAGGGTGAGCCAGCCCCACCAGCCTGGCCCTGGCCCTACTCAGGGCAGTGGGGCAGGGTCTCACCCTGCGCTTGAGGAAGTCCAATGGTTTCCTCTCCTCCAGCTCCGCAGCAGCCTTGGACCTCCGCAGCTCCTCCCGGGTCCGGGCCAGCTCCTCATTGGCAGCATTGAGCTGCTTCAGGAGAAGAAGGTATGCCTTTTCGAAGGGATCCTGGCCCATGCTGCCATTCAGTGCCACCTCACCACCAGGCTGGGGCTGTGGTGCCCTCTCTGGCACCAGTTGCCACCGCTCCTCCATCCCCTGGGTGCAGAGACAGGGTTTGGCACAGCCACCAGTGCTGGGTACCAGAACATCAGCAGACACCCCTCCCAGCCGGCAGCCCCAGAGCACAGCTGTCCCCAAAGCCAGGGGAAGGGACAGTCCACTTGTCACCCCCCACCCCGCTGTCCCCAGCAGCATCACCACTAGCCTCAGCCTGCTGGTCAGAGTCATCTCGTGAGGGAGCTGCGGACACGGAGGACAAGTAGCTGCTCTCAGAGCCCAGGAAGCTCTCTGACGAAGGGGACTGTCTCAAGGTGCTTTGCTGAGAGAGGGAGAGAAGGACAAGGTTGTTCCTCTGCACCCCAAGAACCTGCTGGCACATCATTTGGGGCAGTGATAGCCTCAAGAGGCCACCTTGGCTTGGGGATTCCCTCCAGCAGGTGAACTGGGGAGCCCACCTCCCCCACTGCCTGCTCCCCACAAGGGAGTGAGGAAGGGGGGACACCCTGAGCCCCCTGGTGTCCCTGCCAGCCCCTCACCCTTTGGAAGGCCACCTCGTCCCGCAGGTTCTCATAGCCCTGCTCCAGGCGGGCGTAGTCCTGCACCAGGCTCTGGTAGCGCACCCGCTCCTCCTCCAGCTCCTGCAGCAGCCCCTGGCTCTCCCGCACCGCACGCTGGTGCTGCTCTGTGGGGATGGACACAGTGGGGACACACAGGAACACACCAAGCCTGCGGGACCAGCCCATACCCAGGAGACTGGGATGAAGGGATCGGAGGACCCCTTTTACCTTCCAGATCCTGGGACTGCTTCAACATGCGCTGGATCAGAGCATCCTTCTCCTCCCCCAGCTGCAGCTTCATGGCTTCTACCTCTGCCAGGCGCTGCGGGAAGGCAAAGGGGCAGGTAAAAACCCTGTCTGGTGCCAGCCCTGGCTGCCAGAGGTCTTCTCCAGGGACCAGCCCATGACAGGAAGCACAGGATGCTGCCAGAATCTGTGGAGCCCCCACCAGAGCAAGAGCATCCCCCAGACAGACCAACCTGCTTAAGCTCCTCGACCTCCTGCCGTAGGGAGTTCTTCTCGTTGTGCTTCTCCAGCTCGGCCAACCGCTCCTGCGGCCGCTGGACCTGGGAGCCACGGGCTGCATCCTCCTGCAGGCGCTGCATCTCTGCCCGCAGGCACCGCACCTCCTCGGCGTGGGCAGCCGTCAGCCCCGAGAGCTGCTCCACCAGCCGCTGCTTCTCCTGGGCCTTGGGTCGGCGGGCAGAGCACGTCGGGAAGGTGGCCAGGAACAAGGGGCCCATCCCCACATCCCTCCCCCTCAGCGAGCACCCAGGAATACACAGCCCGTCCTTCCGCAACGAATCTGGACACCCCATTGCCCACCACCGTTCGCAGCCCTGAGCCTCCCAGTATCACCACAACAGAGCTCTCCACGTGCCCATCCCAGACGGAGCCACACATGAGTTTCACCATGGCTTTACAGCCCATTACCCACCTCCTGGCCAGTCCCAACAGCAGGATTTTCCAAGCCCTGCTTCCCCTGGCCCCCAGAAACAGGATGACACCACAGAATCCCTCCCTCCGCCCTCCACAGACACACACACCACACACACCACCACCCCCCCCCCCAGAAATGGAGCGGGGACAGCCCGAGCAGAGACACTCACCGGGATGGCGGGGGCAGATGCGGCTGGCAGGTTGCGTGGTGGAAGAACACACCACACCAGAACTCTTCCCACCCAGGAACTGCACCCAACCGAGCGCCCAGGAGGGTGCCCATCCCATCCCCAGGGTCCCACATCCATAGGGAGCATTGAAAACCCAGGAATGAGACCCAAATGCACAACTCCTGCCTGGGGACAACGTGTTGGGCAGGATCAGCTCCCACCTCAGGGCCAGGACAGGACTGAGGGCAGGTGCTGGCATAGGTTTGGCCGCACAGGGACTGGTAAGAAGAGGTCACCAAAAAAAAAAAAAAACCCAAACAAAAAACCACCCAGTTGCCCCCATGCCCAGGGAGCCAGGAGGGGCTGAATCCACCACCCACCTGCTCGTCCAGCCGGCACTGCAGCTGTATCACCTTGATCTCCATGCCCTTGTGCAGCTCCTTGTAGTGCTCCACCGAGCGCGCCTCGACCCGCAGCCGCCGCAGCTCCCGGCGTGCCCGCACCCGCCGGCGGCAGCACTGCAGGAAGATGACGGCCCGGCGCAGGCGGGCATAGCGGCTCCGGGCCAGCCAGCCCCGCACGGCCGCC
The DNA here is from genome assembly GCA_026546715.1 of Gallinago undulata. Taxonomy (NCBI): domain Eukaryota; kingdom Metazoa; phylum Chordata; class Aves; order Charadriiformes; family Scolopacidae; genus Gallinago; species Gallinago undulata. The sequence goes on from JAOTQQ010000014.1 coordinate 1,019,728, forward strand.
TGGATCACGATGGCTTTCTGGTGCCACACCATCTGCAGGGGCAGAGGTGGTGATGGGGCAGGGGCAGAGGTAACGATGGGGCAGGGGCGCTGTCACAGCCCCTGAAAAAGCAGGATGGGGACACCTGCTGCCCTGCCAGGCTCCTACCTGTTGGTAAAGACGTCGGGCAAGCATGCCCCGGGCAAAAGCTTGGATGGTGACGGCAGCCTGGCGCAGCTGAAGGTAAGAACGTCGGGCCAGAACCATCCTCAGGGTCTTCTGCAGGGTCACAGCAGCCCTGGTCCTTCGCAGCATCCCTGCGAGCCTGTGGGGAGGGCAGGGGGTGGCAGAGCGCACAGCCCAGCCCATACCCCAGTGACAACCAGGCCACAGAATGGTCAGGGTTGGGAGAGACCTCTGGAGGTCATCTCCTCCAGCCCTCTGCCAGAGCAGAGTCACACAGAATCATGTCCAGTAGGGTTTTTGAATCTCCCCAGAGATGGAGACTCCACCGCCTCCCTGGACAGCCTGTTCCAGCGCTCTGCCACCCTCAAAGTAAAGAAGTTCCTCCTCAAGTTTAGATGGAGCAGCCCATGGTCAAAAGTTGGCCAAAGCCCAGGCCAACCACCAGGTCACCCCAAGGCCGAGCTCTGTCTCAGCTCATCACAGCTCCCTCCATCCCCGTTCCCCACTCACCTCCGGGCCAGCATGCCCCGGGCATGGCGCTGCAGGCAGACTGCCGCCGCTCGTGCCCGTGCCAAGCGTCTCCGTGCCAGCCAGCCCCGCAGGTGCCTCTGCAGCAGGACACAGGCCCCCCTCAGCCGCCGGGACCGCAGCTCCTCCAGCTGAGCCACTTGGCCAGCCCGGAAAAACACCTTGTTCTTCCCACACTGGTACTTGCTGGGGTCCTGCGTGTGAGGGTGGTGTCAGTCCCAGGGACAAAGCACACCCCAGCCAGTGTCCCCCCCAGCCCCAGGCGTGGTGCTCCTCCTGCCACTGATCTCCCCTTCCAACCTCCCTGGAAGCCCAGTTCCTCCCCATCTCCCAGCTCACCCATCCCTGTGCCCCACCAGGCACCCACACACAGGGAGAGCACCTGCAAGGGTGTCCTTTTGACCAACACAGAATGAATTTCTCTCCTAACGCTCGGGAAAACCACGCTTTTAAGAGACTCTAGTGGCTGAATTTGTGAAAATATTCTCTTTATCACTGGCCCTGGGGTGAGAGGTTCAAGGTCTTGGTGTTCTCCAGCTCCCCAGGTGCGGGGATGAGGAGCGGCGAGACCCAAGCACTTGACCCAAGCTGCCAACAGGGTTATTTCATACCAGGAATGTCACATTCAATATAAAATATAAAGTTTCCTGAGGAGTTCTCACTCTCCCTGGGTGGCTGCCACTCTGAGAACTCCTTGCCCCGGTGCTGGAGCCCTGAGCCCTTCCCTTCCTCCCAGAGCTGTGGCGCTCGCAGGGTCCCACACTGGCCCCCCCACAGCTGATAGAAGTGGCTGAGTATAGTCCTGGTATAATTTTATATCGGCATCAGGATCAATATTCATTCTTTACTATTATTAATGTAAATTTTTTAGTCTTATTCTAATGAGTCTCTTCATATTTCAACCCTTCTATTTCCTTGTTTGTTTGTTTTTTTCCCCCCTCTGATTTCCCCTTCCCAGGTGGGGAGCAGTCATTGGGTCAGAGAATAATTGTCTAAACACCGATAAACAGCTGTGGGCTCCTCAAACCCATAAAAAAAAAAAAAAGATACTCTGGCCCCACAGCTGCACCTCCCCACACAGGACCCTTACCCGGAGCAGTCTCTGGAGGGCACGGCTGCTGATCTGCCTCTCATCAGGGGCCATCAGCTCCTCCCTGCTCACCAGAGCCCGGTACCTCTCCAGGAACTCCTGGTACGTCCATCTGTGGGGGAAAGACAGGGGGGGGGATCAGAGGTGCTGCAGCTGGAGATGGGGGGGCACCCAGGGTGCTGCTGAAGCCGGGGGTACCTGGAAGGGTAGCCCAAGGCACTGATGCGGATGGTTTCCAGGAGCCCACAGGCTCGGAGCTGCTCCACTGCTCGCCTGGCGTCAAACCTAGGGCAAAAGGGGGGGGGCAATCTGGAATGGGTCCCCCCAGCTCTGCAGGGCCAGGGCAGGATGGACCCAGACCAGAGGGACAGCAGTGTCCCACAGTGTCCCCAGCCCCTCCAGTCAGGCACTCACACGAAGGGCTGTTTGCTGTCGTTGGGTTTGATGCAGCGGACGTAGTGTGGGGTGGTGCTGCCCAGCGTCTCCACCAGCTGCTTCAGGGAGGCTTTGAACTGCAGAGGACACGGCAAACGTGGGGCCAGCAGGAACATCCCGGGGCTTGTGGGGCTCCCCAAGCCAGGACACACACACACAAGTCCCCTTAGGGCCACCCCAGCAGTGGTTGTCCAGGGCCAGCACACATTTCCCCCCCAACTCCGTACCTGGCTGGCGATGGACTTCTTGCTCTTTTGGCTACCGGGCAGCGATCTGCGGCTCGGGCGACCAACCATCCTGTGCCCGATGGACCTGCGGGACTGCAGGGACACGGGGCCATCCCATTCCTCCAGGAAGAGCTCAGTGATCAGGGCAGACTACACAGAGCACAGCCATGAGAGCCAGGCAGACCTCACAGTGAGCATCACCCCGTACCCAGAGCCATCACCACCAGGAGGCACAGTCCCAAAAGCCCAGAGGCTCCACAGAGACCATCCCAGTGCACGGTCCTGGTCCTCCCTGCTATAGCCCAGATGTGCCAGATCCAGCTGTGCCCCCACCCACTGCTTCCCCCAGGAAAAACTAAGTGCAAGCCATGGGCACCTTCCCAGCTGTGCTCGAGAGCCCTCCAAGATGTCCCTTACCTTCTGCCAGGGCCACGCAGGGTGGGAGGGAGAAGTGACAGCATTACAGATCAGGAAGCAGCAGAACCCTTCAGCCCTCCCAGCAGGGACATGGCCAAGGTGTCCCCCAAGATGGGGAAACCTAAGGCAGGGGAACAGGGTGGGGAGCACCCACATCTCAGGGCACCCTGTCCATGGCCAGCATCGCATGGGGCTGTGCCAGCATGCAGAGAGGGATTGACCCTTCACAGCTTAGACCTCCTTCACCATCAGTTGCTTCCCAGCCCCAGGGTCACAATCTGGCCAAGCTCTGCCCTACAAAACCCCTGCTCAGGGCGGCTCTCACCTTGCTGGCTCGCAGCAGTCCCACCAGCTCCTCGGGGACAGTGTCCCTGTTCTTCTCCACAAACCCATCACACTGGTATTCCACCTGGCAGTAGACAAGGCAAGCACCAGCATTAGCCTGCAGCTCCTCAGCTTGCTCTGATACAGGGCTCTGCTGGGACACAGACCAGGGCTTTCAGAAGAAGCCCCTGAAGAAGTCTGAGCTGGTGGTGGCCACACTAGGCCAGCTCCTGCCCTGCTGCAAGGCTACTTGGGATAGGAAACTGTGATGGATGGGAACCATCACAGCCACGGTGTCCTTATTTTTACCCTCAGTTGAAGAGTGGCAGCCTAGCACAGCAAGAGCAGAGCCAGCAGGCACCACTTCCCAACCTGGGAGGCTGCAGGAGGTGCCACCACCAGTGGCCACCACCAGCTCTAGACAGGACAGACTGGGTACCCACTGATCCAGAGCCACCCCCACAGCTTTCCCTACCTTGCCAGCAAAGTGGCAGACAACAAAAGCATCCACGGATCTCTTGGGCTTCTGGAAGTGGGAGCTGCTAAGATGAGTCCGGTAAAGCTTCTGGGCCCAGCTCCCATCGCTGCCTTGGGGCATCTGAAAGGCAAATGGGTCAGAAGAGGCAGTGGTGGGGCTCTGGGTGACCACAAGAGCCTGCTCCCAGCACCTCTTGCCCACCTTGCACTCCTCATTCAGCAGGTCCAGGATGCCAAGCCGACCCTCGATGAGATCAATACATGGCTGGTTGTCACAGAAGTCAACAAAGACCCATGGGATCTCCTCAGCCACGTACTCCTCCTGCTCCAGCTTGAAGACGTGCTGGAGGGCAGGGAGAAGAGAGCAGGGCTGAGCCAGGAGGGGACAGAGGTGGCCAGCCACCAGGCTGAGACTTGGTTTCCATAAGACACCTGAACAGCCCTTCTCCTGGAGCAGGAGCACTTTGGGAGAAAGGAGGGGACCATGCCCAGATCCAGCAGCTTCCCAGAGCCCCATGTTTGCAGGGACTGAAGCACCAGACATGTTTGAGGCAGGGACCACCAAAAGCACCAACACAGCAAGGACGTGCAGGGCCCACCCTCCCCAGCTCCCAGCAAGAAGACACATTTGGGAGACACCCACCAGGATGAAGAGCTGCTGCAGCTTCTCATTGGCATAGTTGATGCAGAACTGCTCAAAGCTGTTGAGCTCAAACATCTCAAACCTGTGGGCAGCAGAGACCTGTCTGAGGCAGCTGCTGGGCAAAGCCCCCCAGCTCCAGGCACAGGCACCCAACTATCCCCACTGAGAGGATGGACACTGCCCCATGTCCCAGCTGGAGCAGTTGGTGGCTGTGGTGGCTCCACAGCTGATGCAGGAGCACAATCATGCTCTTCCACACAGCCCAGGAGGGGGAAACTGTTCTTACCCATAGATGTCCAGGATGCCAATTGAGGTCTGGTGGCCCTCCCGTGACCGCAGGGCACGATTGACCCTGCCTACTATCCACCTGAAGACCTGCCCATACATATGCTTGGCCAGAGCATCCCGGGAGTCCAGTGCCTGCTGCCTGGAGAGGGGCTTCAGGTAGGTCTCCCCAGCAGTGACTAGCTTGCGGTGGCAGAGCCAGCGTGTCACCTGGGACGCCTCAACACCCAGCAGTGAGCAGAACAGCCCCAGGGCCTCATCGCTGGACTGTGAAGGGACAGACCTTGTCATCACAGTATCCCTGAGACATGGCTCCTGCAGCTGGTGCAGCTCAGGGACCAGTTTGGGCCACAGGCACCAAGCTTTGGCCCACCTCCACGAAGCAGCCATCCCCATGGCGGTCCTTCTCTCTGACTACGATGTTGCCGAGGTGCAGGATGGCAGCCAGGACGCTGAATAGCTCCAGCTGGTCAGCCTCGGGGACCCCTGTGGGCACAGCACAGGCATGAGGGAACCCCCAGTTCCCCCCCCCACCCTTAGCATCACACAAACCAGAGGGATGGGGATGACCTGTAGACAGCCAGGGTCTCCAGCACCGGGATGTCTGGCACCAGCGCTCCCACACCAGCCCTAGGGTGAGGACAGTGGGACCACCAGCCTCAAGGACCACCCCCACCCACATCCAGCCAGGACAGTACCCAGGAGCAAGAAGGCATGTCGTGTGCTGTCCAAGTCGGCCACATCGCTGCTGCATGGGACAGCAGTGCCCTGGCTGGTGTAGAAGAAGGTCTCTGCCCCACCTGCAAGTGAGACATCAGGCTGTAAACCACCACAACCTGCTCCACAGGGCTCCCCACCACCCATATTCCACCCCTGGGTGCCCTCCAGCACCCAGGCAGTAGCTGTGGAGGGCAGGGAGCCCTGGCACTGCCCAGCGTGAGGTAGGCTGGCAGCACGCTGTGCCGTGGGGCTCCTGGGGGACAGTGGAGAACTCACGAAGACCCAGGCCCTGGAGCTCGGGCAGGGTGGCCGAGGCACAGAGCTGGTAGAAGATGTGGTAGTTCCTCTCCGCTTTCGCCTGTGGATGAGCAGGAAAGTCACCAAGAAGCCAAGTCACCTTAGGCCACCCGCCCCTGCAGCAGTGCCACAGCCCCAGATCTGGGGACAAGGGACACCTTCCCCTGTCCCACCTCCCGCACTGGGGACTGGGGCTCCCACTGGGTGTTGTCCCCATGCCACCCCAGAGACCCACCTGGAAGGTGACACGGGATTTCTCCAGCAGGTAGGTTTTGATGGTGGCCTCTGTGACACGGTCTTGGCTGAAGCCAATCTCAATGTACTTCCCAAAGCGGCTACTGTTGTCATTCCTGGTTGTCTTTGCGTTCCCAAAGGCCTGGCAGGGAAGGAGGTTTTAGCTGACCCCAAATCTCCAGGTGCTTTGGAGAAGCTCAGCCCCTGATACCCATTTTGCAGGGCGGAACAGCCATGGAATCACATCAGGGATACAGGTCATGAGGAGCAGAGCCTGGAGACCCAGAAGGACCCACCTCCATGATGGGGCTCGAGGCCAGCACCTTCTCCTCCATGCTGGAGTCATCCAGGCAGCCCCCGATGGTGGTGAAGTATCTCATGGCGTACTTGGCCGACACAGTCTTCCCTGCGCCCGACTCGCCACTGATGATGAGGGACTGGTTCTTCCCAAACCTGCCGCAGAGGGACATGAGCTGGGGACAACCTGCCACCCATCAGGACCGCTCTCCAAAGGGACACCACCAGTCCAGAGCGGGCTTCAGCCCTTCCCCAGGGATGATCCCAGGAGACACTCTCACCTCCCCATCTGCTTGTATGCCTCCTCCGCCAAAGCGAAGATGTGAGGATCCATGTCCCCTATCTCATGTCCACTGTAGGCATAAATCACCTCCTCCTCGTAGATGGGCAACAGCTTGTAGGGGTTGATGGCAACGAGGATGATACCTGGAGGAAGAGGAATGTGAAAGGGAGCCGTGGGGAAGGGGCAGGGGACGGGGAGCAGGAGGGGGTGCCCGGGACTCACCGCAGTAGGTGTAGATGGCGTTGGCCTCCAGGAAGCGCCGGCGCAGTGAGTGCAGCACGGCCGGCTCGTGCAGGTAGCTCAGGGCCACCAGGTCATCGGCACCCGAGAGGCAGTCAGGGTTGCAGAGAGGCGGCAACTGGAACTCGATGGGGTGAGCCAGAGCCTGTGGGGACGGAGGTGGAGCAGGACCAGCACTGAGCAGGGTCAGCTGGCCCCACAGAGGCAGGATAGGTCCGTGGGGAGCAGCACAGCACGAAGAAGGCTGTCTGCCAGCTCTGCTGGGGCTGGTGGTCACCAGGAATCCCAGCCCAGCCAGCACGGCTAGGTGAGCTGGAGGCCTTGCAGGAAGGTAGGAGCAGGCAGCGAGGACCAGCTCACCGGGCAGTCAGGGGACACAGGGCATGGTGAGCCAGGCACAGCCCCAGTGGTCTGGGCTCCTGCTCAGACACCTGGTGGGACACATCCAGAGAGTGTTTGAGCCTCTCCGCAGCCTGCTGAGGGTTTGGGGGTGCAGGGGTGAACTACATCCCATCTGGGGATGCCCAACCACACGGTGAGGGCAGGAGGGACCCATCGGCGCGCACAGCACCAGCCTTACCGAGCCATCTTCCAGGCGGAGATGGAGAACAGCATCTCCTTCCTTGTAGCCTCTGGTTATTTCTGCGACCCTCCAGACTTCAACGCAGTCGGGGATCCACACCCGGGCACCCTGTGGGGACACGGGAGGGAGGGGATCCCTGCAGAGGGCCACAGCCAAGCGACCTGGCCACCAGCCTCTGAACCAAGCGTCGCAGCCCTCCCCACACTGCTCTCCTTGGGCAGCCACCCCGCTGCTCAGCATCACCGTAGCCAGGTGAGGATGGGACCCAGCACCCTGCTTGGTGCCCCACAGCACCTCATCTCGTGAAGGCACAGGCACTTCTGAACACCCAGAGCACCGGGGATGCGGCCGCCTGGTTTGGCTGAGCAGAGAGACACCAGGCTTGGAATCAGATCATAGAAGCACAGGCTGGGCTGGAAGGGACCTTGAAGATCATCCAGTGCCACCCCCTGCCCTGGGCAGGGACACCTCCCACCACACCACCTTGCTCCAAGCCCCCTCCAACCTGCCCTTGAACCCCTCCAGGGGTTGGGGATACACACAGTGCAGATCCCTCGGTAACTACGGAGTGGATCCAGGCACTGTCACCATCTCTGCACACCCGGAGCACAGGGATGGAGAGAAGAAAAATCACCCCCTGCCCTTTTTGTCCCCCAGATTTGCAGCTCCCGGGGGGGGCAGCCACAGTGGGCAGCCCTGTGCAAGGGACCAGCTGGCACCCATGGGACCCGGGCTCCCCATCTCCAGCACCCCGCTGCCGGCCTCAGTTTCCCCTCTGCAGCCGGTGGGTGCTGGTGACATGGGAGTCGTGCAGCACGGGGAGCCCCGACTCACCCCTGCACTCAGACCCGGGCGTTATCACCTCCCTCACACCCAGGAAAAGCCTCTTTGGAGTCACCCTGCAGGACCCCACACTCAGCACAAGCAAAGTGACAACACCACGGGTGTAGGGGAGTAAAAAACTGGACCCCGCTCTGCACCGAGCGGTGGGACACGGTCACCGCAGCAAGGGGGGTCAGAACCTCCTGCTGCTCCGAGCAGGCAGAGGTGAGGCCATCTCGCAAGCTTCGAAAGGAGAAGGTGGCAAGAAGATCTAACAATGGTCCCGGTTTCCCATCTCAGGCTGAGACAGGAGCTCGGATAAATCCATTTCCAGGAGAGCTGGGAGCTCCCGCAGAGCAGCGACGGGGGCTCTGGCACATCCCACCCCCGTGGGAGGCTGGGGCCAGCCTCTCGCTAGAAACTGGGGGGGAGGTGTGAAAAACCAGCCTGCTTTTGCTGATTTTGCAAATCCAGGGACATTGGTGTGTGGGGAAGGCTCCCAGGTCCGCAGTGAGCAAAGCACATGTGGTGACATGGCACTAAAGTCGAGCCACCAAGCACCGAATAGGCTGGGGAGGGGGGATCTGGGGCGGGGGAAGGAAGGGTTCTGTGGGTTCTCATCCATCCCAGGAGTCAGGAGAAGACTGAAGGTGTGACTTGGCATCTGTAAATGAAGAGGGCAGGAAGGGGTCCTGGCTGCAGGGGCCGAGGAGCGGCGACAGGAAGCCATTATCTTTTCTGAGCAGTAGCCACTGGGGGGAGCGAAACTTGCACGATGTTCAGCTTCCCAGCAAGGCACCACCGGATCCCAGCCTGAAATCCCAGCTGGACAAAAGAGCATCCCTGCCAGCACGCCCAGCTCACCCCTGCTGCGGGGGAGCCCTGGAGCAGGCACAAACTGGGGAAGCTGGGAAGGGAACCTCAGGGCTCCATCGGGCACTGGAAGTCAGTCGTGCAGCCAGTCCAGTCCGTCCGGTGGGCTTTCTGGGACAAGGCCATGCCTCAAGCAGAAACCCTCCTTGCTTTGCCCAGGTCGGCACCTCTATCATTCCACAAGAGAATTGCTCAGGTCCACCTGCAGTGGGAGGTGTCCCTGCCCATGGCAGGAGGGTTGGAACTAGATGATCTTTAAGGTCCCCTCCAACTCTAACCAGTCTGTGATTCTAGGTTGGAAGGGACCTTTCAGATCACTGACTCCAACCATCAACCCAACATCGACAAAAACTATCACCAAACCATCTCGCTAAGCCCTACATCTACCCATCTTCCATCATCTACGATGACAGAGACCGCACCTCTGCAGAAACACCGGTACCCTCCACCCCCCCCCCAGGTCACTGTTGTACCTCCATGGAGAAAGGCCCATATTTAGGGTCTGGGCTACAGCCACAGCCATCAAAATGAGAAGGAAGGGCCTGTCCTGCTTCCAGCAGGAGCATCCTTTGTCAGGCAGAGGGAGGGATGTGGGCCAGGATCCTGGGGATGAAAGGAAGGAGGATCCACCTGGGCAAGGAGCAGGAGGGATGGGTGGCCCAGGCAGCACCAAACCCTTCTCACCCGTGAGCAGTAGCCCCAGGAGGTGCTGTGCTTGCCAAGCCACAGGTCCCTGCGGGTCAGGGAGACCCTCCAGCAGCCTTAGCTGGGGGGGGGGGGTTTGGGGGCAGTACCCACGCTGGGTGGGCAGCACCACAGTTGGACCCGTGGCTGATGCACCACCAGGCACCCTGCACCCCCCGAGGTGCCACCAAACCGGGCACCGGTGGGGACGTGACACAGGGGAACACTCAAGCGCCAGCACCCCCGGCCACCCGCGGTGCTGAGCCCTCGGAGAAGGCTGAAGATCCACCCCCCCCTTCCAGGGCTGCAACACGCACCCCCAGCCCGCGGGCAGGACTCTCCCCCCATCTCCCTCGGCAGGACTCTCCCCCCATCTCCCTCGGCAGCCCTCCCCCTCCCCGAGATAGGGACCCCCGGGCCCCCTCACCTTCACGTAGGGGTCCCCCGCCGCCATGGCCCCCCCCTCACTGCTACCAGCGCTGCCACCCCCCCTGCCCGCAGCCTCTTTATGGCCGCTAATTGCCGCTAATTGGAGGCGGAGGGAGGGTTGCGGGTCCCCGCCCCACACCCGTTCCGCCCCACAGCCCCTCCCCGGCCAGAGCAGCTCCTGGGGGGGCTGGGACTGGTCCCCCCCTCTGCCGCTGCGGCACCCCAAGATCCCAAAAGGGCCCCCTGTGCAGGGCACCCCGAGAACCCCGAACGGGCACCCTGAGACTCCATTCAGAACAGCCTGAGAAAACTTATCTGGGACACCCCCCCTACATGGGGACACCCCAAGGGCACCACATCGAGGGCACCCAAAGACCTCTAGGACACTCCAAAACTGCCCTCATCCAGGACACCCTGGGACACCCTGGTCACCTGCACCCCAGGTCCCCATCCGGGGCACTCAACGCACCCACCACACACCACCACAGCCCCACATAACAGGCCCCCACTCCCCTCGTTAGGGAGAAACTCCGGTAACGATGAAAACCTGTGGCCTTGGCACGGGCAGTGCATCGACAGCAAATCTGTGGGGGCTACTGGGCACAGGTCCCCATGGCCCATGGGTGACATTCTTCGTGGGTGTTACTGCCCATGGGTGCCACCACCTCTGCGCCCTCACCACCTGTGGGTCCCTGCAGTCTGTAGGGACCACTCTCCGTGGGTGCCACTCTCTGGAGAACCCTGTTGCCCATGGCTCCCAACCGTCCATGTGTCCCCGCTGCCCGTGGGTCCCCACTGTCCCTGGACACCCGCAGTGGCCCAACCAGCCCCACAGAGCTGGGACAAACCCTGGGTGACTGGCTGCCACGCAGAGGTGGCTGCTGGTGGGTGCAGCAAGGTGACAAGAGGATGCTCCATCAGGGCGAGAGGTGAGGGGCAGCGAGCAGGAGGGCCCGTGGGGACAAAGAGAAGGCCAGACCCACAGCAGGGTCACCCAGCCTGGACTGGGACGAGCCACCAGTGGGGAGGAGGTAGATGTCTCCATTGGTGCCTGCTCCTGTCCCAAGCACCCGACCTGGCACCCCATTTTTTCCCTGCTGGCCTCATGGAGCCTTGGCAGCCCCACCATGACGCTGGCACAGCTCTGGGGATGCCAAAGCCACCCCGGAGGGTGCCAGCTGCGGTGACCCACCGTGCTCCAGCAGATCAGTGCCACACGGCGAGTGGGGCGATGAAAACGTTGTTCTTCCTCTGTCCCCCCCCCCCGAAAAGTGAGCACATTCTGCAACAGGGAACACACAAAGACATTTTCTGATGGAAAAATAATGAATCCCTAATTGCCCAAGGGCTGTCAGCAGCGTGTGGCTCATTAACAAATCAGGGAGGCGGGTTCGTGCCACGTGCAGCCTCAGAGGTGGACTGGAGCTCCATTAACAGCCCAGCAGAAACCAGGCGCCCAAGCAACTCCTGGGTGGTTATGACTCCCCAGAAGGGGCAATCCCACTTTTTTTCAGCCACCTCAAAAGCCCCAGCGAGGCCGGGGAGAGCTGCGGCAGCGGGATCTGCAGCAGCCCCGGTGCAACAAGATGTGGTGGCCAACCATGCCATGGGCCACCTTATGCCCCTCTGCTCCGCTCTGGGGAGACACCCCCCAGTGCTGCCTCCAGCTCTGGGGCCACCACCAGCAGAAGGACAT
>JAOTQQ010000014.1:1031576-1045373 GCA_026546715.1 Gallinago undulata
TGTCCCTGCCCAGGGCAGGGGGTTGGAACTGGATGATCTCTAAGGTCCCTTCCAACCCAAACCATTCTATGATTCTAAGAGGAAATGGCCTCACAGAGAGGATGGATATTAGGAACAATTTCTTCACAGAAAGGGTTATCAAGCTTTGGAAGAGGCTGCTCAAGGCAGTGGTGGAGTCACCATCTCTGGAAGGATTTAAAAGCCAGGCAGACGTGGTGCTGAGGGACATGGGTCAGTGGTGGTTTGGACAGGGTTGGGTTGATGGTTGGAGTCTGTGGTTGTAAAGGTCACTTCCAACCATAATGATTCTGTGATTCTGTTCTAACTCATGCTGCAGTCGAGAGATGCTGCCTCCGTCAGCCCCAGCCCCATCTGCCTGCATGGGGAGCTGAGGGCCAGCCCAGAGCAAAGCCTTTGGAGGTGCCTGTGGGAACATATCTCCAGGAGAGCTGCGGACACTGGCTCCAGCATCTGAGAAGCCCATGCAGGGCACAGGCAAATCCAGAGAAATGCTGAATGAATAAATGAAGGAGTAAATGGTGAATAATGTTCCCCAACGCCCTGGTGTGAGAGCATGTCTCTGGAAAAAGCGCTGGATATTTTATGTTCAAAGACCTTTTTTTCTCAAAGATAAGGCATAATAGCTCAGGCTCTCTCCCCAGAGATGGGACTTTCACAGGGTCCAACTTGGCCCAGAATAACCTCTTTGCCCGGTAGTCTGAAACAGAGATGGAGGAGAATAAGCTATCACTGAGGCCCTGAGCTGGTGAGGGAATGAGCCCCAAACTCAGTGGGGGGGATCCTCAGCCAGAGAATGTCACTCTCTGTGCTGGGTGCTGGACACCGAGCACGATGCTGTGTCTGTGCCACCCGGCAGAGCCCCGGTGAAGATGCTGCAGCCGTAGCAGCCTCAGGTGCAGCCCCGGGTTAAATTTCCTTCTTATTCCCTTGCAGATGGAGTTTTCCGTGTGCCCACAAAGTTCAACACTGCTCTAGTCCAAAACTGACACGGTGGGGAGGTGGTTTAGACCCTGGAGAACCGCAAAATGATGGAAAAATGCTGCCGCCTTTCCCAGATGGAATATTATTATGAAATTGTGCACAACTTTACGGGACACAGGGAGGAACAGTTCAAAGGTGGTTTCCTGTGGCTTGGTCTCCTCTCCTGTGGGCTCGGCCACGCTGCTGGGCCTGTGGCGGGATTTGAACAGCTGGGTGGGTGCTCTCATGTGGGTGGCTTCACCCTGAGCTAAGCGTGTCCTGGCCACAGACCCTAGTGGTAAAAAGCTCATATTTCTATTACCTTATGCTATGAAATCCAATACACTAATTTATTAATATATCAGTGCCATAAAGTAAGAAATGGGCTTCTTTTTGGGATGAGGATTTCTTTAAAAAATAGTTAAGGGAACAGTGTGATATTAATTTTAAAAAAATATTTAATCATTAGATATGTCTTAAGCTCAGTTCAATGGAGACTCTACTTCGACATACCTTTGTGCACGGGGACCTCTGACTCAAACACTGCTGTGCCCCCAAAATACTTCTCCTGACTAGCATTGCCTCGCTGCTGCAGTGTCTCGGGGCTGTACGTTCAGCCCGAGGACTGAGGGCAAAGGGACCGGCACAGCCAGTCCCCTGGAGTGTCCCCAGTGAAGGTGCTGGGGGGGATTTTCACAGCTTTGTTCTGCAAATCTTTACAGGAAATTGATGCGGGAAGGTGCTTGGGCAGCTGCTCCTTGGGGGATCCCTGCGTGCTTAGGTAAGCACAGCTGCCAGCATCCAGCCAGCCATTCTCCTTCCCGGGCACATCCGCACGCATTCCCAGGCAGATCCAAGGTGTCCCTGTTCCTGCTGCTCCCGGGGCAGGACCCAGGAGGGTGCCACGGGGATGGATTTTGGGAAGCACCCACCGCTCACCCTCTGGGCTGTGCCTGACCATGAAGGTGACGCAGAGCAGTGTTTGCAGCGGCACCACAGCAGCACACAGCTCCATCGCTTCACGGGATAAAGGAAAACCCGACGAGGATGCACAGTTTGGAGTGTTGGGCAGCTGGTTGTGGCACTTGTGGTCCCCCATGGCAGCAGACACAGATGGAAAGAAGGTCCTGATGGCGGCTTTCTCCAGCCTGGAATGTGCCAGTCCTGCTCCCTGCCTGCGATGTGTGGGGTGGGAGGAGGAGGAGGAGGAGGAGGAGGGGGATGCTCTGGGGCAGGGTTGGTCCAGACTGTTGTCTCAGGCCAGGGGGACAGCATTTTATGTCACCTACAGTCACACACAAAAAGTGGCAAATGCAAAGGGAAGCAACTCAAACCACAAAGAAGTAATCCCTGCTTTCCACAGGCAGAGAGGGAGGAGACCGGTCACTGGGCTACACCAGGAGTAAGGAAGAGATGCTGCCTCCCTTCTCCTCAGCCTGGTCCAGGGCATCTGCCCTTCTTCCAGACAACGGCACTCAGGGCCCCGGGGCCTGGGGGGCAGGGAATGTACCCGGTTTGTCTCTAACTGCAGGGGCTCCCAAGGTGGAGAGAAGTGTCTGGTTTGGGTGGAAGCTGCTCCAGCCGCTGCACCCCTCAGCAGTGTGACACACACACCTCCAGGAGCCGCCGGGACCGCAGTCCTTGCCATCCGGCAGTGCAAGTGCTGGGGACAGCGGGGCCAGGGACCTGCAGGTGGGGCTCCTGCAAGACCGCTGCCAGACTGTCTGTAGTATATGTAAATGAGAGAAGGGTTGGTTTTTTTTTTTTTTTAATAAAAGCTGGTTTGAACAAAGTTTGTATAAATGAATCCTCCACAAAATGTTTGGCAGCTTGTAAAATTAACACCGTGGGCAATTCGCAGCTCCCTGGGGGCTCCTCTGCGCAGCAGCTGCCCCTCGCTCTGCCCGAGCATCCCAGGAGGACATGGCATGAAGAGAGACATGGCCACCTGGCAGGAGCTGGGGGTCGCATTGGCCCAGCTGCTCCCACGTACAAAATGGGAAGCAGGAGTGGGAGAGGAGAGGGAAACGGGCAGGTAGGCATGTTGGGGCAGAGAGGTCCCTTCTGCAGGCAGCCCCAGTCGTCCTGCAGGACACTGGGGATGTGAGCCGGGAAGGGGAAGGAAAGGATCCAGAGGATGTGAGTAGTTTCCTCTATCAATTAACTCAAGCCTGTCATTGCCTCCCTTGCCTCTTCTGGGTAATTAACAGCCCTTTCACCTGCCAAGTGTTGTGTTAGGAAAAAATCATAGCCACCAGTTGGGCAGGTAGCCTTCAGCTTGTCTCCTGTTGCATTGGCCTGGGAGTGCTTCGGCCGGGGAGCCTCACTGAGTCCCAGATGGTCCGATGGACCAGACGGATGGTGATGGCTCTGCTCCTGCACCTTCCCCTCTCCACGCCAAACCTCTCGAAGAGCCTCATCTGCAGTGGGGTTCCCTACAAGATCTAACAGGCCCTTTCTAATCCTGCTTGTTTTATCTCATGCACTGGCAGGTATTGTATAATGTTAATTTCTTCCGTTCCATCACATGGCATTAAAACAAACGGCAAACATAGAGTCCAAGTGCACTGTGTCAACACACCCACCTTCACCAACAGGGTCTCTCTGTGTTTTGGGAATAAAAGCAAAAGAATTGGCTTTTATCCTGTCATCCAAAGGACACAGAGATATTTCAGTAATTAGCAGCAAGGGCCTTGTAATCCCCAGGAAACCAATTGCCTATTTTTTTAAAAGACAAAGCTTAATGGTGGTTTGATTCCTCCTGCTGCTGTCACTGCCCCAGCCCAGGCCCGGCAGTGCTGTGCAGGGGGGCTGCACCCCCCAGGGCTGTCAGTTCTCTGCTGGAAACCCGCTTTCCCCATGGTCTTGGCTCCTCGGGCTCTGTCTCATGGCCATCACCGTGGAGAGCATCAGGGGACACTCAGCCTGGGCCGTTCCTGCTGTGTGGAGGGGCTCCATGCACCCACCCTGTGTGACAGGGACGCAGGATGTCACAGGGTGTGACACCCCCCGACCCCCGCTTGATGCTCCTGGCTCTGGCGCAGGGGAGCAGGGGCTGCTGCAGCAGGAGGGTGGTGGGAAGGGGACACTCCTCCAGCCCGCTCAGTTCTGGAGGCGCTGCATTCCTCCACACAAAGGTCCTCCTGTTTGTCCCATTAGTGGCATCATTAAAAACCAGTTAGTCTCCTATGGAGAGCAAACACGTCCCAGCCAGTGAGGTCCCAGGACCTCACCAAGGGGCTGCACAGCCTGAGACCCCCGTGTCCCCCACCAGCCCCGGGAGCACTGGGGTGAGCCCTCCTCCCCTCCCACTTGTGTACTGGGGTTAATTGGTGCAGGGTGCCCAGGAGCCCAGCTTCACACCTTGTTAGCATGGCAATTAGCTCTCTTTACCCTCCTGATTGCTCATGTGCATATTTGACTCCAATCCATCTTTCCAGTGAGTTATAAATGCAGCACCAGGCAGGCAGAGGGAAGTGGAGCTGGGAAGGGGACAGCAGAGCCATGCTGGGGACTGTTCTGCTGCTGCTGGCCCTGGCCAAGCCGGTGTGCCCAAGCCCGGACAGTGTGGTGAGCCAGCGGGCTGAGGCTCTGAAGAGGCTCCTGGAGGTCTTTGGCATGGAAGATCCTCCACCTCCCCCCTCTCACTCCAAGCAGCCGCCCCAGTACATGGTGGATCTATTCAACACTGTTGCCAACGCGGACGGTGTCACCAAGAACCCTGACATCCTGGAGGGCAACACAGTCCGCAGCTTCTTGGATAAAAGTAAGGACAGGGAGTCTCCGCAGTGCTGGGGACGGGGCTGCGGGAAGGGGCCAAGCGCCACTGGTGGAGGTGCCACCCCTGGTTTGGCGCCGCTTCCCAACTGTCCTTCCCTGCAGCTCACGGAGAGAAGATGCGGTTCCTCTTCGTCCTCTCCAGCGTGGCCAAGAATGAGAAGATCCTGACGGCAGAACTGCATCTCTTCCGCCTCTGGCCAAGGGCCACCAGTGGGCCCAAAAGGCACCACTTCTGCCAGGTGAGGCGGGGGATGGGGTGGGGACAGGATGGGGATGAGGATGACAATGAGGGTGGGAATGGAGACAGGGACAGGGATGGGGCACATCCCCAGCCTGTGCCTCGGATTGCCACTGCCGTGCTGCGGTCGCTTGCCTACAGCTGGGGTATGGCTTGGGTCCGTGGAGTTCACCCAACTGAAGTGTCACTGCACTGCACAGAGAATCACAATGGTTAGATGTTGTTCTGATCTGTGCACGGACCAGCCAAGGCACCCGCGGGGTGTGACATACCCAAACTGCCAACTTCCCCATTTCCTGCATTTTTTTCTCCCCAGTCCCTGTGTCAGGGTCTTTCCCCTCTGGCAGAACCTGCTGGTGGTAACCGCCCTTTGCTGCCTTCCCCAGGTCAGCGTCTACCAAGTGCTGGCGAAGAGGGAGCCAGAGGCGCCCGGAGGGAAGAAGCTGCTGGCAGCCAGGCTGGTCTCACTGCAGAGCTCAGGCTGGGAGGTCTTTGCCATCACGCAGGCGGTGAGTGCTCTTCCTTGGTTTGGGTGGCACGGAGGAGGTTTGTGTGACAGAGCTTTTTTCCAACCCATTTCAACCCCAGCAGCCTCTGGGTCTCCAAGGCAATTTGCCATCCAGACCCTCTGCAGCAACGGGGGTGGGGGAGGAACAGCCTTTGGGAGGGGGCTGCTCCATCCTGCCCCTGGCTGGTTCCACTGCTCTGCAGGTGATGCTGATGCTGGCTCCTGCCATGGTGTCCCCTGTGCCGCAGCAGCACAGCTCCTTTGCCCAGGGCTGGGGGACACAGTGTGGCCATGGGTGGTCCCAACTCATGCCACCGCGCTGCTGACAAGCCACCAGATCTGCTGGCCAGTGCCGTGCTTGTCCTGCTGCGGTGACACTGGTTTGGTTCCCCAGGTTCGCGACTGGATGGAAGATGAAAACAACAACCAGGGTTTGCTGGTGACGGTCCAAGGCCTGGGTGGAAGCCCGCTTGACCCCCCCCTGCTGCAGTTCGCATCTGGCGGGGACCACCACGAGAGCAAGAAGCCCATGTTGGTCCTGTTCACGGACGACGGGCGCCGGGGAGCATCCCTGCCCATGACCAGCTTCCCAGGTGGGTCCCATCTGCCCCTGGCACAGCTCCTGTGGTGCTGCTGTGCCCTCGCCCTTGGGGTGCTGGGGTGCTCCACACACATGGGTGCCTTCACATCCACAGCTCTTTCTCTGGCCAGAGGGAGAAGACATCTCCTTTCTGGCTTAGTCCGTGCAGGGGTGCAGGCTCACCGGTGTAAATCTGTGTTTTGCTTGCCTTGAGGAGCACAGCTGTGGGGCTGTGAGGTTGTCACCTACTGGTGGCTCTGCCTGGGCTGGTGACAGGCTGTGACTGAAGGGCTTGCTGCACCAGGTGGCGTAAACAAAACGTGTGAGGAGGGGAGGGGTGGCCGGGGGGACACATGCGCCGTGTTGTCCCTCCTCCCAGGCTCCTGCAGTGGCTAATGGCATCGGGTCCTCATTTCTGGCAGATTTACAGCCTCAGCCTCCCGTTCTCCCCGCAAAGATACCGATGCCCAAACTGACTAGGCCACGCAACGTTCGTTCTCTGGAGAAGGTCCAGCCCTGCCAGAGACATCCCTTGTCTGTGGACTTTGAGGAGATCGGCTGGTCTGGCTGGATCATCTCGCCACGGGGGTACAACGCCTACCACTGCAAGGGCTCCTGCCCCTTCCCGCTGGGCGAGAATATGCGGCCGACAAACCATGCCACCGTGCAGTCCATCATCAATGCCCTCAAGCTGAGCGAGGGCGTCAGCAGCCCTTGCTGTGTCCCTGACAAGCTCTACTCCATCAACCTCCTCTACTTTGACGACGATGAGAACGTGGTCCTCAAGCAGTACGATGACATGGTGGCCGGGAGCTGTGGCTGCCACTGAGGCAGGTGGAGGAAGAAGGTGGAAGTGCCACCATGACAAAGGCTGCTCCTGCTCCCTCCAGAGCATCTTTGCGGGGCTCTCCATCCCACAAAACTCCACAAAAGAGACTGGGTTGAGGAAAACAAGGGGTGCCCAGCTCTGCCCTGGGTGGTATCACCCCCTGGTAGTGCCCAGGAAGGCTCAGGGCCAAGCTCTGATTAAATCGACCTGAATGAGCCCCTGCGACTCTGCAGCCCAGGGATGATGGCTCCATTTCGGGGTGCCCTGTGTGGGAGTGCAGGTCTCCTTGCCCGCACAGAGGCTTCCCGCAGGCTGTACTATATGTATATAGCAAGAGCACTAATATATGACAGAAACTGCCTGTACAGTGGCCTGTAAATGTCTGTACATTTCTGCATTGTTGTGACATGTAAAATGAATTCAGAGGAACTATTAAATGTGCCGTTCTCCAAGGAAGTGTTTGTGGAACCACTGCTGGGGTGGGGGCTGGCCAAAACATGGGAGGGAGGTGCAGGCGGAGAGATGAAGGTGCAGCCTCTGGGGGAGGGTGCGTTCAGCCACGGAGCCCCACTCCTTGGAAGCCAAATGGTGTCAGGCTCCATCAGCCAGGCCAAAACGGAGGGTGTGGGGAAATTCCTGAGTGTGTGGCAGGATGCGGTGATAGGGTTGGGGGATGTAGAGGTGCCCATTGGTGATGCTGCCAGGGCACGTAGGTGGTGGGCAGCTCTGGATGGTTGGAGGAGGCTGCACTGCACTCAGAGGAAGGGTGGGAAGCAGAGCTGACCCATCCATGAGGGGTTGCATTTGTGCTGGGGAGGAGCAGAGAGGGTGGGTATCGATGTGGGTACCAAGGAACAGGTATAGGTGCAGGAGGGATCTGGGCAGGGGTCCCCGTCTCGCATTTGCTGGCACAGACCCCTGCAGTCCAGGACTCAGCAGGGACCTGGCTGTCCCTACTGTCCCTCAGCCCTTCCAAGCCTCTTTCCATCAGCAACAGTTTGCAACAGCAGCAGCTTAACAGTGGTCAAGCCCCCCAGCAGCTCTCCATCTCCAAGCCCAGCTTTCAGGTGTCCAAATCCCACCCTGGTGGGCACCAGTTTCCTCCCACTGCTCACCCAAAAGCAGCAGCCATGGCTTTTGGCCCTTCCCCACCACTGCCTGGGGTCCCTCTCTCCATCCCACCCCAGAGAAGGGTGAATGTCCCCCAGGGAGCCCATTGATTAAATACAGAGGGAAAAGTCCTTCCCCTGTGCCCCGCAGACATGTCCCCCACTGTCACCAGGACATGAACACACACAGAGCCAACCAGTGTGTTCTAAGCACATATAGACATCCCGGTTCCACTTCCAACACTCCCCAGGCCAGGTTCCTCATCCCCAAACCAATGTTCAGACAGGCTCCTCTGTGCCCCATGAGAGCTCCCATCCTCCCCCGACTGGCAGGAGAGGTGGCTGTGAGCCCCAGAGAAACGTCCCCTTCTCACCCCCCAACTTACGAGCAGTTTATTGAATTACACGAAGTGGCAAGACCTCCAGGACAATGAATGGTTTTGGTCTGGTTTATTAAATGTCTGTTCCTGGGGATGTGCTAGCTGCCAGCTCTGCACCCCAGGGGTGCCCATGGTTCCCATCGCAGCAGCATCCCGAGCCAGGACGCTGCCCCCAGGCTCCCAGGGCAGTGGGAGGTGAAGTGGGTTTGCCTAGAAGGGCTCATGGCTGCAGACATCCTGCCACGGCTGTACCACAAAGCTCTCTAGCTGGTCCTTTACTGACCACCCTGGGGGACAGCAGGCTCCAGCATGCAATGGTGACTGTGTCACAAGACAGTCACCGGCACATTTCACCCCTCCAAACAGCCCCAGCCGCCACTAGCGCCTGTACAACAGCATGTCCCTGCTGCCACTTGCTGCTCCTGCCCAAGTGGTGGAGCTTCCCCGGGGGAAGAGCTTCTCCCTGCTGGAGAGACAGCCAGGCTGCGAGGCAGGAGACGTCACGGCAGAGGGGTGTGCGGGCAGTGGTCAGTGGTGACAGCGGGGCTCAGCTCTGCAGCACTCCCACAGCTTCTGCACAACTCGCTTCTTCAAGCGGATCCTCCTGGAGAGCTTGAGCGAGTGGCTGGCCTCATGCTCATGAGCCTTCAGCTTGGCGTAGTAGTCAGAAAACTTGTTGTAGAGGATGGAGATGGGCATGCCATTGAGGATGATGCCAAAGGAGATGCAGCCAAATGCCACCACCCTGCCCAGCAGCGTGTCGGGCACAGTGTCTCCATAACCTACAGTGGAGAGGCTGACCTGGGCAAGGAAGGAAAAGGGTAAAATCCTACGTGAACAAGCTCAGCAGACCCTGCCTGCCCATGCTAGGGCTCACCACCCTCTGCCCCTGGGAGCTGCGTATCACCTGAGAACAACACTGTGGCTGCAGCCAGCCTGCCTGTCCCTGCATGGCTGGGACTCAGCTTCCCCAGCCTGGAGAAACCAAAGAAAGGGCTGGATGAGGCCCCAGCAGCAGAGACCAGAGGCAAGTAGCCCTGCTCCCTCCTCTCCTTTGCATGTGTCTCTTCAAAAGCAGCTGGATGTCACCAAGCTGAACTTTCCCTGGCAGCCAGACTGTCTGCTGGAGCTTCCTGCCCCCACGGAGCGGAGGCTCCGGTGTTTCCTGGCCATAAGCTGCCCAGTCCCTCAGGAATGAATCTTCCCAGAGCCTCCCTCCAAGGGAAACAGGCACTGCCCAGGAATGCACCCAGAGGAACCATATTTCAATGATAGGGGAGCAGGACCATGGGCGACAGGGTGAGAGCTGAGGCAGAGAGATTTGGGCTTTGCATGAAGCCATGTCGACCAGGGACAGGATCAGCATGTGACGTTTAAATACTCAAATCTGGTGATTTTGCTAAGTGATTTTGCACTTCCTCGAGGCAGGAGGAATTTGCAGCAGGCAGCCTGTGGTGGCCAAGGGGGATTATAAGAGCAGAAGTGATCTCTGGGATCGCTTCATCTGTAAATCAAAATGCCCTCCTAACCCCTGGCTCTCGAGTGCTTTAGCTGCTCCTCAGCTCAGAGGTAATCCCAGGTTTATTATAGCGCTCAGCTCAGCAGAGCTGCCAGCTCCCAGCACCAGCAGGGCAGCAAACAAGGGCTGAGCAAAGGCTGCAGCACACCTCGGTCTCTGTCCCCTCTCAAGACATGGGCCGAGGCACGGTGTGACCATGTTTCCTTGATTCCCACGTGTAGTCCTGGGTCCCCATAAGGAGCCCCACAAGCTCTGACCCTCTCACAGCTCCCAAGCCCAGCTGGGCTGTGATGCTGCATGAGCCTCAAGATGTCCCAGGCAGCTGTCCCCATGCCCATGGGGTCTGAACCACATCCACCCAACACTTAGGTCCCATGACAGACAAAGCCCAGGCTGAGTTACACCCCCCTTGTCACTAACCTAGCCCTGGAGTTCCAGGCCACCACCTCTGTCCCACCATCCCACCAGCTTTTGACCCTCGGAGCTCAGTCCAAATCTCTGATTTCTTTTCTCAGAGGGTGCAGGGCTCTGGGTTTCCCACCATTACTGAGCTGATGGGAAGACTGGGCCCTTTTCTGCCTCCTGGCCCCCAGCAGTGGTGAATCCCTCAAGCACCAGGGCAGCCCCCTACCCACCGAGCCCCACCGCACCCTCCTCTGGAAGAAGGAGCTCACACCTTACCGCTGCCCACCACCATGCGTAGGGGATACTGGTGAAGTTGGTGCCTGGCACATCATGTTCCACTGAGTGCATGAGAGCAGAGAAGGTGAAGACCCCCATGGCAATAAAGAGGAAGAGACAGCAAACCTGCTGGTAGCACTGGCGAATGGTGAAGCCAAAGGCCCGGAGGCCGGTGGAGTGGCGAGCCAGCTTGAGGATGCGGAAGATCCTCATGAGCTTGATGAGCTTGAGGACTTTGCCCAGCTTGCTCACATTCTCCACCTTGTGCAGTTCCTCATGGTAAAGCGTGTCTGCTTCGTCCAGATTTTCAAAGAGGATCTGGATGTAGAAGGGCAGGATGGCCACCAGGTCTACAGCATTAAACGCTGCCCGCAAAAAGTTTTTGAAGCTGGAGGAGGATATAAGCCGCATGAGGTATTCGGAGGTGAAGAAGATGGCACAGATCATCTCCAGCTGCTCCATCCACATCTTCCCTGTCTCGTGTTTCATCTCTTCCACTGTGCTCAGTGTCATGCCCACGATGGAGATAAGCACAAAGAAGCTCGACATGACAGCAATGATCTTGGCTGGGACAGAAGAGTATGGGTTCTCAATGAGGTTCCAGATCATCTTCCGAAACCGGCCCAGAAATCTGCCCTCAAAGTGTTCTGCTGAGTCCAGAGGCTCCAGTTCTGCCTCCAGCTCCTTCTGTATTTTCAGGTACTCACTGAGTTCATCTTGCTTTTCCTCAAACAGGATCCGGCAGCAGCGTTGGGAGTATTTCAGATGGATTCCCCAGTACTCAATTTCCTCCACAAAGTTGCTGGGGCACATCTCATCCATTATCCACAGGATCCCACTGCAGTAGAAGTGGAAGATGTAGTGGAAAATTGAAGGGTCTCTGTCAAAGAAGTACTCGTTCTTCTGCACTGAGTAGTCATCGCAGAGCTGCAGCTTCTTCATTGGGTCAGTATAAAGGGCCAGCTTCCCAAGCCTGGTGACAGGATAGCGGGCTGCTACCTTGAGAGCTATCTGGAACAACTTGCCACCAACATTAATGTTGAGTAAGTACCTGTTCCTTTGGATGGGAATCTTGTTTTTCTCCTGGTTTCTCTCCGTCACGTTCTGCAAGGAGCTCCATGGCTTCACCAGGCTGTCCTGCGCAAATGGGATGTGGACTTCCTCTTCCTGTGGGGTCCGGCAGCGGCCCCGGTGGTCCCCAATCTTCAGGCTGGCAGAGAGACTCGCACGCCTCATCCCCAGCTGCCTCATGGTCCCTCCAAAGCGGTGGTTCCCGTTAGGGGCTGTGGGACAGCAGCTCTGGCTTCATGGGGATGCTCCCGGCGGGCGCAGGCTGAGCGGGATGAGCGGTGTGAGCTCAGCGGAGCGGTGGCGAGCTGCTGCCCGAGGGTAGCGGTGGCGAGCACCTGCCGGGCTCCCAAAGCCGATTGCTGATCAGCTTGGGGTTTGCGTTGTCGGAGTCGGAGGCAGCTAAGTGTCTGCTTCTTAAGACAATAATGAGATTGAAGCACTAGCCCTTTACATAAGGAACTATTTCCAGCTCCCACTTCTCTTCTTTATTCTGTTCCTATTAGCTCTTCGTGTTTGTCACATGCTACCCTGTTTCCAAGGGGGGCGTCCATGATAGCAAGTGGAAAAGAAAGAATGAACTCGCCTTGGTGGAACCCTGAAAGACCCTGTGCCTTGAAGGGCACGGAAAGGTACAGACATGCAGGATTTGTACCGGCTTTGTACCCCCACAACAGATGCTGCTTTTGGCACCAGTCGGTCGTTAAGCACATGAGTGCTAATGCCCCTGCTCCGTCAGCTGCCACAGCCCAGAGAAGGGAAATGGTTGTTGACACCCAGCTCATCTCAGGCTCTCAGAGCCCGAGAGCACAGATTTACAGGGGAAGAGGTGAAGGAACCATCTCTCCCTCTGCACAGTGCCCGAGTGGGTCACCAGTGTGATGGGTCCCCAGTGTGATGGGTCACTCCTGCACCTGGGCCCTGTACCCCTTGCCCATCACACCCACCTTCGGCCCCACATCACCCCTGTTCCAGGAAGGTGGAATGGGACACTGGACACGTGAGTGCACAGTGAAAGTTCCCCCAAACTACAGGGACTGAAAGAGGAGGAAATAATCCTTTGGATTTGCAAGTAAAAGGAGAAGCAAAATTAAATGGGCTTATCTTTGCTGTCTGACCCAGGAACACCACCCTACCTCAGCAGGTAAAACATCACGTTGATTTCCATGAGCTGATCTGATTAAACACAGAGACCTGGAGCACAAAGCTGCTCCCACACTGAAAAGCAGCTCAGGCTCCACTGCAGTTGAAGTCTCGGAGCCTGGGGATTAGGACAACAAAACTGCTTCTGGCACCGGTCAGGAGGAGGGAAATCGCGGTCACAAACATGGCCCCAGGTTTTGGCACAAGATCCATAACAATGCGTTTCTTTCAACCCTGAAACACTCAGTTCAGGGATGAGTGAGCAAAACCTGCGTGATCTTGCAGAGGGAAGGGGCTGTGACTGCTGAGGTTACCTGCCAGCCTTGCTCCCCGCGGCACAGAGCAAGGGGCAGAACAGCCCATCTCGGCTCAGCAGCACAAGCCGGGGACGATGCGGGACAGGCTGGTGGCAGCTGAGCTCTGTCACACAGCCCTGGCAGTGCTGGCCCTGCCATCAGCCCCGGCTGTGCCATCAGCCCCAGCTCTGCCAGGATTGCCGAAACACCGCCCTGCTCCTCCCACTTCTCTCCTGAAGAGGGAACAAGCTCACACAGTATTAAGTTTTTCACCTTACTAAGCTCTTTCCAGTTGTTACCTCTTCTGCAGTAGCACGCCTGGTGCTAACACCAGCTGTTCCTCATCGCCATTCACTCTGCTCCCTGCATTTTATTTTTAGAATCATAGAATTGTAGAATCATCTAGGTTGAAAGGGACCTTCAAGATCATCTAGTCCAACCATCAACCTAACTCTGACCAAAAAAAAAGCCAACAAAAAAACCATCACTAAGCCATGTCTCTCAGCACTATGTCAACACATCTTTTGAATCCCTCCAGGGATGGCACCTCATCCACTTCCCTGGGCAGCCCATTCCAAGGCTTAATAACCCTCTTGGTGTAAAAATTTTTCCTCATATCCATCCTAAACCTTCCCTGATGCAATGTGAGGCAGTTTCCTCTTGTCCCATCGCCTGTTCCTTGGGA
>JAOTQQ010000014.1:1056936-1075195 GCA_026546715.1 Gallinago undulata
GTTAACTTCAGTGCAAAGCTGAAAGGGGCCCACTGCAAGGACAGCAGTGTGTTGCCCAGAACAAGTTCCCTGGGGGGCATTTTCCAGCTGCCATGCAAAAGCCTCCTTCCTTCTGGTCCTTAGTCCTTACAGTGTCTGTCCCCACCCGGTGCACACGTACTCGCACAGATGTGCACACATGCTCTGACATACGTGGCAATCTCCACAGGGCCCTTAGGCTCGCTCTCAGCTCTTGCCGGTCTTTTTTCCTTGGAGCTTTCCTCAGCTGTGCTCCTCCTTTTTGGGAAGGAAAGCAGGCAGAGCGCTCAGCTGTGGGCTCTGGTTGCCTTCACAGTCAATGGCTGGGAGGCTCTCTAAAATGGGAAAAGTTTAGGAGGTGGTTGCTCTCTTTCCCTTGGGAGGAGGTTCCTGCTCCCCATGGCGGGTGTCAGCTGGGCTGTCTCAGTCCCTAAATGTGTCCATGGCTCTCAGCCCCATTCTGTCAGCTTGGCTGCAGCCCCGAGTGCCCAGGAGTTTAGTTCCCATTGAGCACATCAAACCACTGAGTGATTTCATGTCGAACTCCCATCATTTGAATAAGCAATATACTTTTTTTTTTTTTTGCTTTGTGTGCATGTGCTAGAAACAATTCCGACTTCAGCCAGGAAAGGAAATGCCACAAAAGAAGGGCAAGTACTTCAGTCTGGAAGCGCTCCCAGCCCAAGGCAGCATTAAACAGCTGGTTTGTCCCTGAGCACTGTTCCCTGCTGGCACAGCAGAATCCACGAGCCACTGCTCACCCTCTCCCTGGGAGCTGCCTGCGAGAGCAGAAACCAGGTACTGGGTTTGTTTTCTGCTGTTGCAGTGAGTTTGCAACTTGCAGAGGGCTCCAAGGTGGCACAGCTCCAGCAGCTGGTGGGGGAAGCAAAGGGGACAGGGACGGCTTCCACCCGCTGCATCTCCTACCCCAAGGTTACTTGATGTTTGGCTCCTCTGTCACTTGCGGTGGAGCAAGGTGGCTATGTGTGGCCTTCCAGCAGTGGAGATGGGTGAATGAGGCCCTGGGATGCCACCTGCTCTGGTGACAGGAGGATTAAAGCATCTGCAGTCACAGAGAGCAATTCAGCACGCAAGGGAGCAACAGGAGAGGAGACGTGAATTACAGCCTAGCACTGATGGTGGCACACAGCTGGCCCCTAGCTGGATCCAAAGGTCACTCTAATTGGGTTTCTTTGGGCTCCCAGGGCTCTTCGTGGCTGTTGGTGATGTCCCCTGCTGCAGAAAGAGCAGTCACCAGCTGTCACTAGAGATGCCTCCAGTGACTCCTGGTCAGGCCCAGCCAGGCTGGGACCCTGCTGCTGAGGATTGACCAAACCTGTGGCACCGGGGACGCTCCACTCTCACCCCTGCATCCCCTTCCTGGGGAGCATCATCTCTGTCACTGTCTGGTCCCCTCCTACAGGGCCACCTGCCCACGGTGTAGCTGAACTGGTGGCATGGTGCCACCTCTGTGGCCCATGTGTGGGACAGGGCAGGTGGTAGGAGCTGGGGGGGCTGCGGTACTCACAGGCAGCTGCGCCTTCGTGCTGTTGAGGTGGGCGTAGAGGAGCACGGCAATGTTGCTGTGACCGGCCTCCAGTGCAATGGCAACAGCATTGTTGCCATCCTGGAAAGGAAAGGAGAGCAGTTGGGAAGAGGTTTGGGGACAGGACACAGGGCGAGTGAGTGTGCCCGGGCCCCCACGGCAGAGGCTTACGCTGTCCACGATAGAGATGTTGCAGGTGGGCTGAGCCAGCAGCAGCTTCACTGTCTCCACACGGCCATGCTCGCAGGCACACATCAGCGCGGTCGAGCCCTCCTCATCCTGGAGGTTCACGTCGGCTCCACAGGCGAGCAGGGCTTCCACCATCTCCTGACGGCCATGGCTGACGGCCAGCATCAGCGCCGTCTGGCCAGCCTGCGAGGCAAGGGACACTGCCAGGCTGCTCCTGCCCAGGCTGTGCCGCCCGCTCTTCCCACTGACATCCCCAGTACCCACATGTTCTCTGAGCACCTCCCTGGCTGGAGGTGAGGGGTGGGCGAGACCTTGAGAGCCCTGATGCCAGGCAGAAGGAGCTCTGAGTTTGATGCCCTCCCACTGTACTGACCTTTCCAGGTTTTGGAGCCACAATCCTGCCCTTGGAGGAGCTGAGTATGGCCCTGGGAGTGTCTTGAGGGTGGGGGTAGAGGGTCAGGATGTGGTGGCCCCCAACCCACACCAACCTGGCTGGCCTTGGCGTTGACATTGCCCATGCTGAAGAGCCTCCTGACCACATTCATGTCGTCTTCCTGCTCGACGGCTGCCAGTGCTGCCAGCATGAGAGCTGTGTAGCCAGCTTTGTTCTGGTAGTCCACGTTACAGACCCCTGCAGGGATGGGCACAGTGCGGGAACTTGGGGTGCTGCAGGGATGGTGGGGGGCACAGACCCAGCCATGTGCCTGGTGCCTGCCCTGCTCGGGGTGCTGCGAGCTGTCTCACAGACCCACAGGCACAGACCTGCTGATGGGTGTCCTCTCATCAAATCTGGGCTCCCAAAGGGCTGGGGTGGCTGCCCAACCCTTCCCCCCCAGCCCAGAGCCTTGCCTCTCCACTGCCAGCACCTTCCCCCAAACTTGGCGTGGCTAGGATGTGACCCGAAGTACAGGTGGACGTTCCAGGGGGTGGGAAGCACTGACCCGTGTCCAGCAGCAGCCGCACGATGTGGAAGTTGGAGTGGGAGACGCTGTAGTGCAAGGCTGTGTTGCCGTTCCCGTCCGCCAGGTTCACCACATGGGCCAGGAGAGCTGGTGAGATCTCGGCGAAGGCCATGAGGTGGTTGGCGACCATGTTGGGGACAGACGACTTCTGGCTCGACAGACGAAACCACTCCTGCAGGACCAGGCTGCTGCTGGCGAGCTGTGGGCAGCAAGTGGTGCTGAGCTGGGGGCCAAGACTCCCCCTGACCCTCTGCAACCGCTCTAGAGGAGACTGTGTGAAGGCAGGACCCTGAACCCCCAAAGCCATGCTTGGATGGCCCAAGCCAAGGCCACACGGGTTTTGGGGTGTATGAGACAAAGCCTGGAGCAAAGGGTTGTGTTTTGGGGGAAGGTGCTGAGCTGTTTTGCTGGCCCATCTTTGGAGAGGGCCAGCCCCAGGGGGGATCCCAGCAGGGGCCAGGCCAGCCATCCCACATGCGGCATCCAACTCACCACCTCTTTGCTCTTGGTGGCTCCGGGGTGGCCCAGGTGGGTCTTGATGATGAGGCAGGCCTCCCGCATCCTGGGGCTCAACTCGAACCTGGGGAAAGCACAAGGGCATCTGCGGTGTGGGGCTGTGTTGCCCCACCAATGCCATGCTGCCAGGGGGCACCCCAAGCGCCACCATGGGGGTTCTGCTCCTCTCCCTGATGCCCAGGAGCTTCCACGAGCCCCCCATGGTGCAGTGTCCAAGCCTGTTGGTTGCACCCTGGCAGCTTCAGCCTCTGGAAACCCCTGCTGAACCGAGCCTTATACGGCCATGCTCAGGCATGATTTATCCATTTTTAGGTCAATTTTTTTCCTTTTGTTGAAAAATGCCATTAAAGGCTGTTGGGTTTCTTTTTTTCCCTTCCAAACTTTCTTCTCCAGCAAAGAAGCCTCTGTGGCCTCAGTCTCATCCTTTCCTTAGCCGACCCAAGAAGCTGGAAGGATTTTTTTTTTTCCTGCGGAATGGTTTCTGCAGGAACTCAATATGTTTTTTTCCCATTGGGTGCACCAAACTTGGGCAGACATCCCAAGTCAGCAGGGCTGGTGCCAGCCCACGGCTCCCAGCTGTGCGGGGCGACAGAGCCTTCCCCAGTGGCACTTACTTCTCCTTCACCTCGAGGGGCTCTGGCAGGGTCACGCTGGCCCCCTCGTGCTCCTGTCCTGGCTCACTCTCGCCTTCCCCGGCCTCCTCATCTGAGGTTTCACTGTCCCCTGGCTCCTCACTGTCGGAGCTGTCGGCTGAAACCTTCTCGGAGGAGCTGTCTCCTTCCTCCTCTTCCTCCTCCTCGCTGGATGTGCTCTCGTACCTGCTTGGAGGGAGGATACTCAGTAGCAACATGGCACCCAGCTGGTCCCCTCCAGACCCCTCTATTGCCACTGCCCCCAGCCCAGGAGGGGGATGCTGGGGGCTGGGGCTGGCCCATAGGGGTGCACATACTCCCCGTTCAGCACGCCCACAAACTGCAGGCTCTTCTTGCTGCCCTCAGCCTCACTCCGGGGAGGACCATCCCGCTTCTTCATGATGGACTTCAGGGCTCCTAGGGGCAGAGAGACGGGTGTCAGGGGTCAGCGAGCTGGAACCTCCTCACCTGGGCACCCCAACCCCCCCCAGACCCCAGGGTGGGCATGGGAGGGACATGGGTAGAGTGCTGGCAGCTGCTGTGACACAGGTGGTGTTGGCCCTGCAGGTGCTGTCCCCAACAGGACCACCCTCTCCCTGCAGGAATGTTCCCACCCAGACCCTGGTGGCATTCCCTGGAGCCAACTCACCGGCCGCAGGGCTCTGGGCAGTTCCGCCATCCTGTGCTGGGGACAGGTCCCGGCCGCTGTGCATCATCTCCGGGGCGGCTGCCCTGGAGGCTGGGCTGCCCTGGCATGTCCCCCCGGTTGATTCTGTGCCCTGTGCCAAGGGGCTGCTCAGGGCATCATCCACACCGGGCTCCATCTCCTTGCCTGCCGGGCCAGCGCTGCCCACTTCGGTCTGGCTACCTTTGTCTTCGCACCTGGTGCCTGAATCGGGGCCAACCGCCATGTCCCACCGGTCGGGGTGGCAGCCCACCCCAACGCAGACGGTGCGGGGGCAGCACTCCACACCTGCCTCTGCTGTCTCCGGGAAGTCACCAGCTGCCCGGCTCTGTGTCGCCACCACTGCCTCCACCAGCACCTCGGCTACCTGCGGCTTAGCCATCACCTCCTTGTCCACCCGCCCGCAGGGCCGGCGGGCGCACACCTCCAGCCGCAGCTCCTCCAGCTCCCGCGTGGCCGCCTGCAGGTGCCCCTCCATCATGACAATCACCTCCTTCTGGTGCCCCACCGTCTGCTGCAGCAGCTCCAGCTCCCGCTCCGCCTCGCTGGCCACCCCCAGTGAGGACTCCAGCACCCAGACAGCTGCGTCCCTGCATTCCCTCACCCCACCATCCAGCACATCACCACCCTCCTGCTGTGACCGGTAGTAAAAGACGGCATCAGTCATGGCCCGGTCCTCACCCACCGCCACAGAGCGACACGGCCTCTCGACAGCCCTGGGGTTCCTGCCTGGCCAAGCCCTGCTGCCCCGCTCTGCCACGGCCAGCTTCTCCGTCAGCTTCCTCAGCTCCATGATCTTGCTCGCTCGCCCCTTTGCCGGTTCTGCTTCGCTCTCCAGCCCCGCTCGGGGTGGCTCCTCACTCCCCGCCGCTGCCTCAAAGCCAGTGGGGTGACCGAAAGCCTCACCGGGCTCTGCCGACAGCTTCTCCATCAGCTTCGCCTTCTCCCTTTTCAGCTCGCAGATCTGCATCTCCAGGAGGGGGATGGTTTTCACCTGTTCTTCCAGGTCCCGGAGCTGCCGCAGGGCTGCGGCCATTTGCTCCCGCACGTGCTGCAGTGGGGCAGCGCTGAGCCCCGCCGCCGGCGTGCTGCGCCCCGAGCTGCCCGGGCTCACCCGTCCCCAGCCCACCTGGCCCTCGGCACCCACCGGCCCCCGCTGGGGCAGCTGACTCGGGGCACCCGGTGGGCCACCGCGGGAGGGACCACCAATACCCTGCAAATGGCCCTGCTCCTCCTCCAGCCTCCTGCTCGTCTCCAGCAAGGTCTTCTCCACTCGTGGATTTCGCAAGAGGCACTTGAGGGTGGGGGGTGGGAGCAGCCGCACCGGCGGTGGCGGTGAGACAGGGTGGGAGGTTGGCTTGCTTGGGGGGTCCAGGGGTGCCTGGCCGTGCGGGGACAGCAGCAGCGCAGGCCTGCCATCCTCGCTGGCCGTGGAGGTGAGGGACTCGGTGGAGGTCCAGGTGCTGGTATGGCTGCTGGGGCTGCGCAGGGCACTGGGCGGCTGCCGGGCCCCTTTTGCCCTGCGAGGCAGCGGGACTTTCTTCAGCGTTTGGCCGCTTTCAATGTCGTCGACGTATTTCAGGAAATCCAGGTCCAGGAGGAAGCCGTAAGGGGTTTCCACTGAATAGGAGCTCTTCTCCCCATCGTCCTGGTCCCGGTACAAGAATGGGCCCCCAATATCTGCAAGAGGAGTAGGGACAGTCAGGGAGGAACCTGGTGGAGACAGAAGGCTTTTCCAACTGGGCTATACTGGGATTTACAGCCTGCAGCCCCCCTCCCCACTGCGATGCTGCTGGCAGTGGGCCCAACAGATGATCTGTCCCCAGCACTCAGGGCTGCCAAGTGTCGGGTCGGTGCTGGGGTGAGGAAACCCATCGGGACGGGATGGGACAACTCAGCACTGCCACTTCCCCGGTGCTCCGTCCACTCTCCCCGCCCAGTGACAGCCCCGGTCCCTTTACCTGGGAGGTTCTGGTTCAGGGGTGCAGGCTGAGCCATCTTCTCCCCAGGATGCTTCCAACCAGGGGACCATCAACCTGCAACAACAACGGGGCCACGGCTGGTGAAACCCTCCAGACGGGGGGCTAGTGAGCCCCCCACGTCCACCACCCGCCGGGCCCCCTCGCCTGCCCCAGCCCTGGTGCGGTGGAGCTGGAGCTGGCTGCGGGCAGGCGAGCGTGCTGCTGCCGGTGGGGCTGGGCAGTGTTTGTACATTTAAGGAATGCTTCGCAGC
The DNA here is from genome assembly GCA_026546715.1 of Gallinago undulata. Lineage (NCBI taxonomy): Eukaryota > Metazoa > Chordata > Aves > Charadriiformes > Scolopacidae > Gallinago > Gallinago undulata. Next base: position 1,063,718 of record JAOTQQ010000014.1, read on the forward strand.
CCGGGCTGGGGGGGCCACGGCAGTCACACTGCCAGCTCCAAGGGTGCAGTCATGAGTCAGAGCTTGGCCACACTAGGGAAGTGGGCTGGGGAAAAAAAAACCAAAACCAAACCCACAAACAAAAAAAAAAACACCGCAGACTTTATAGGTGCAATTCTTGGTGGAGAATTTTGCTTTGGATAAGGGGAATTGATGCTTTTGCAAAGCCCCATGACGGCAGGGCTGCCAGCACCCGTCGGTTGCTGGGTGTGATGTCCATCCCCGCTGTCCAGGCTGAGCAGGACCAGGGTGCCCTGCCCTGTCCACCTCCATCTCAGGGCCGGAGACCCCCAGAGGGGACCTGGCTGCTTTTCCCTGGTGCTAAAGCAGGATAAGGCACAGCGGGAGCCACAGGGGAATGAAATTGGAACCTGGTTTTCCCAAGAGCCAGGCACAGGCGTGCTGGAGGAGAGCCAGTGGGATGCGGCTGCCGTCCAGGGTGAGTTCACCTGGGGAGTGAGCTGCCAGCTGTGAGCATTTAGCTGGGACCTGCCACAACATCTGGCAAAATCTGGGTGCCTGGCAGAAGTGGGATGGGGGCAAACCGCACCCCGGGAGCACCCACTGCCCCAGCACTTGGCATCACCCTCCAAGAACTGGTGGGGTCCCTGTGTGGCGAGGACGCAGTGGCCCGGCCCCCAGGTGCAGGTGGCCACGGTGCTGCACAGCTGTTGGTGGGCAAAACATTTGGCACTGGGTTATTTTCAGAAGAAAGAAGTGGAGGAGGAATGTCACAGAGGAAAGGCAGCTCAGACACAGCCCTAAGGGAAGCGAGGCCTCAGCACTGCCCAGAGAAGGGAACAGGACCAGAAAAACACCCACATCCATCCCCAAATTCCCTGCCCATGACAAGCGGAGGATGCAGGCTGTTCTAGCAGGGATGCTGTGGCCACCCCCACAACACGGCCCAGCTTGGGGATGATGCACTGGCCCCTGGCTCACACCCACTGCCCATGATGATGCCATCTGCTGCTTCCCAGCCCCAGCTGTGCCGCTGTGGTTGCCAGCCCATGGCTTGTCCTGACCATACGACTACCAGAAGCCAGAGGAGCAGCCGTGGTGCAGATAGCACCAGGCTACGCTCAGACTCAGCACCCAGGAGAAGTGGCAGCCTCCCACCGCCAGCCCCAGCACATGCGGTTGAGAGGTTGAGTCCAACTGGGTAGGGATGAGACGCTTCCCCCAGTCCCCAGGTTGGATCCTGGGGCCCTCCCACTCCTCTACCAACCCATCCACAGCTGAGGCACATCCCAACTTCTACCTCCCTTGGGATCATAGAATCACAGACCAGATTGGGTTGGAATGGAGCTTAAAGCCCCCCCCAGTGCCACCCCCTGCCCTGGGCAGGGACATCTCCCACCACACCACCTTGCTCCAAGCCCCCTCCAACCTGCCCTTGAACCCCTCCAGGGATGGGGCAGCCACAGCTTCTCTGGCCAACCTGGGCCAGGCTCTCACCACCCTCACACCAAAGAATTGCTTCCCCACATCTCAGCTCCATCTCCCCTCTTGCAGTGTCCAACCCTTCCCCCTCCTCCTGTGGCTCCCCTCCCTGATCCAGAGTCCCTCCCCAGCTTTCCTGGAGCCCCTTGAGGGGCCCCCCAACTCTCTCAGCCTGTCCTCATAGGAGAGAAGATTGATCCCAGCTTCATGCTGGCACCCCTTGCACCTCCCTTGGGAACATCCCATCTCCATGCTGGTACTCCACCATTCCTGTGCCATAGACTTTGTGCCCAAAAGGGTCCATGCATCCCCCACCTTGTGTAATCCCTCCCACCTGGGGAAGCAGCCGGCTTCCTCCCCTGCACAGCCCTTGCTGCAGGTAGTTAAACAGCACCAGGGCCAGGACAAACCTCCCCCCGGGCTCTGCGCAGGCCGTAGATCAAATGGGAGGAAGAGGGAGATCAGCAGGGGCTGGAGCCAGCGGGTGCGTTTCCTCAGGGGAAGTGGCCGGCAGCTCCCTTCCGCCACCCGGATGGGTATTGTCCTGCCTGGGGCCGCGCCAGGAAAAGCTGTCTCTGCCGGGAGGTCTCCCGCACCGCTCCCCCTCTTACGGCAAATGTGCAAGAGCTGCCCCGCTGTCCCCTCCATGGACCCAGGGATAAACTGCTTGACCCCCCTGCCACCTTGTCCTGTCCCTTCAGCCGACGCCAGCAACTGCTGTCAACCCTGTGGCTGCACTGCCCATCCCCAAAGCTGGGGGAGATCCTCCTGCAGCTCCTTCGTGGCTCTTGACCCCATAATTTTTTGGCCCGATGGGATGAGCTGGACCCAAGGCAGCAACTTCTGCCTTCACCCAGATCCAAAACAAAGGGCTGGCCTGAGTGATGGGACCTGTGGGCTCCCACCCATGTGCAAATTTTCTGAGGTCCCTGAAATGTGTCAACCCAAGTGGGGTCCCTGCAGTGTGCAAAATCCCCCCTGGGGCTCCCCGTAATGTACAACCCCCCCCTTCCCTCCCCCCCAGGGGCTGCCGCAGGGCCGGGCAGCGAGGGAGGTGGCAGGCTAGATTCAAGCTGGCGAGGACGAGCAGAGGGTTGGGGCATGCAGCAGCAGCGAGAGGGTTAAGTCCCCACACCCACGGCCCCACCACCACTGGCACCTGCTGGCCCGGCGGCACAAAGCCGGCCTTGTCCCCGGCCGGCCGCCATCACCGCAGCACTGGTTCAAAGAGAAGCCGCTCTCCACCTGGGCTGAAGTCCCCAAAGGAAAGACCGCGTCGGCCACTTTGGTGCCAAAGGCTGATTTTCGGCAGCTTTGGCCTCTTCCCCGGGAATCGGGGCTTGGTGTGGCGGGGGCTGGGCATAGGAATGCCCAGGTGCACCCTGCACCATCCCAGCTCCCTTCACAGGAAAGGAGAGCATTGTTCCTGGCCCTGGTGTTTCCACAGAAAAGCGGGATGGTACAAATCAAAGCGCTGCTGGGGAGACCGGGCAGCGAGGGGAGGATGAGGAGGAGGACGCGCAGGGACCCAGTTGTCCCCGCAAAGGCAGCACCACCCTTCGCTCTGGGCTCACACCTCTATTTCCCCTCTTGCTGTCGTACTGATTCCAACACAGGAAACTGGGGCCAAAACTGGAGCCACTCAGTTACAATAAAAAGCCCTGTCAGGGATGGGGCAACCTGGGCACCTCACACATCTCAGGTACCATCCAATACCCAGACCCCAGCCCCCTGGGAACTCCAGCCTCATGGTCCCTAAGCCCCCGGGTTGGCAGGCGACAGGCCTGGGAGAGCTATTTTTAAAGCTCTGGATTCTTTTGGGCACTTTCCCTCACCAGGGGCACAAGTGGAACAGCCCCCACCCCAGCTCGGCCACATACCACCGTGCAGCCTGAGCCACTCCAGGCCCGGACACAGGGAAGGTCTCCCCAGCTCTCCTCTGGAGCCAAAACACTGAGGTCATGAGGAATGTGAGAAGAACAGAGTCCAGAGCAGCCCTGGCCAGCGCAACTTGATTTATCTCAGCCAGGCACGCTTCCCTCAAAGCTGCGCACAGGCGATAAGCGCTGACGCTCGGGGCTAAGGCTGTTAAAGGGAAACCTCTGAGCAAGCACACGACTTCCTCCGCTGCCAGTGACCTGCTGGGATTTGGGCTCCTCACACGGACCAGCCATCGTGCGTACCCATCACCTGCAGGGTCACCCGCCGGCACTGGAGGTATCCGGGGCTCATCACACCGCCCCGGCTCCATCTCCTGCCCCCGGGCTGTACGGGACCAGCCCATGCTTCGTGCCACCCGCTGTCCCTGCACCCGCTCGCCCAGGCCACCTTGGCCACGCTGTCCGGGCTGGGGCTGCTCATGGAGGAGCCGGATCCTGTGCGGGTGGGTGCACCAGCGCTGACACAAGGAGGGGAAGGGAAATGGAAACGCTTCCGTCTTCTCAACAGCCTAATTTCAGGGTTGGGCTGTTATTTCTGGAGTTGTCATCATTGTCAGCCTGGCTGGTCAGGAGGCTGCGGCGGCTGATCGGGCTCTGCACCCACTCCAGCACCTCGGGGACCTCCCTGAGCTCACACAACACCTGGACAACAGGCGCACGGTCTGTACGCAGATGTACTCACATGGCGATCAGCTCTACGTACCCCGTCACAGCTATAGCTTTACAAGGCTCCTGTATCTCTACTCAAAAACATCTACCACTTGTCCTGCACCCTCACCACAGCAGCCCACCAGCATTTTCCACCAACGCCTCCTCAATTCCCCCAGGGCTGGTGACACACGGGGTTGGAAATGAGCCCCAGAGGCCTGGGATCACCCTGCTGTGAGGAGGTGTTTTGGGATGAAACAGTTAAAGTTACACCCAGGGTGCACAGGCACACTTGGGGTACATGCACAGTGCTGGGGACAGCCCCACGGTGGGTTCCCCAGATGCATGCAGAGAGCACCCCAAACCCTGCAGCACCGTGTGCCCTCCAGCAGCCCAGGGTGCCCAGCCCTGCAGCTCCCCACCACCCCGGGGTGTCCCCCAGCACCCACGGGCCTGCAGGTCCCCAGTGCCCTGCAGCACCCCCAGCTCCATGGGTCCCCCGCACCCTTGGGTGCTCCAGAACACCCCGGCCCTGTGGGTCCCCAACACCCCACGAAGGCCACCCAGCACCCCCAACCTTGAGGGTCCTCAACACCCCGGGGTGCCGGCAGCACCCCGCACACCCCCCGCACATCGGGGTGCCCGACCCCAGCCCAGATCCTCCGGAGGCTCCCCGCCCCCGCCAGCCGGGCTAGCGGCCCGGCCTGGCCCCGACGGTACCGGACGCTCCCGGGAGCGGGTAAGAAGCCGCTCAGGCGGAGCCCCCGGGGCGGGGGATGTCGGAACCGCCCCAGCCCGCCGCGGTCTCGGGGGCTCCGGAGCGTCCCCTTAGCGGGCCCCGGGCGCCGGCGGCGGCTCCGGGGGCCTTAAGGGGCGCCGCCGGGACGAGCCCTCGCCCCGCCGCCGCCGGAGCCGCTCCCGGAGCCACCTCTGCCGCCCGGACCCAGCCGCCACGTCCCGTCCCGTCCCGTCCCGTCCCCGCTGCCCCTCACCTCGGCGGTCGGGCGTCTGGGCTGCAGCGGGGCCCCGTCCCGGGCCCGGTGGGTCTGAGCTGCACCACGGCGCCGGGCAGCGCTGTCCCCCGCAGCCCCGGGCCGAGGGCGGGCCGGCAGCGGGGCCGGGCGGGAGCGGGGCGGGCCGGGGGGGGAAGGAGGAGGGCGGGGATCGCCCCCGGGTCCCGGTCGGGACGGGCGCCGCCCCCGGGCCGCTCGCCCCCGGCATGGAGGTCCCACCGCCCCCCTGTCCTCGGGGGAGGGCGAGTCCCCGTCCCTGGCCCCCCTCCCCGGTGGGATATTCCCAGTCACACGGTGGGACGGGGTGTCCCGGTGGGCCCGGGAAGGGGTGTATCCCCTGCCCTGGTCACCCCGGGGGTCCCCTGTCCTGGCTACCCTGGGGAGGAGGTGTCCCTTGTCCCGGTGGGCCCAGGAAGGGGAGTGTCCCCTGCCCCAATCACCCCGGGGATGGGGGATCCCCTGTCCTGGTTACTTCAGGGATGGGGGATCTCCTGCCCCTGTCACCCCTGGGATGGGATGCCCCCACTCCAGTCACCCTGGGGATGGGGACATCCCTGTCCTGCTCACCTCAGGGATGGTCACCTTGGAGACAGGGGGATCCCCTGCCCATGGCACCTCATCGTTGGGGTTTCCCCTGCCCTCAGCTCCACACCACTGCTGGCTGGGGGCCTGCGGGCGGCTGGGGTCCAGCTCCTTCCCCCCACACCCCCTTCCAGCCTGCCTGCCCCCGTGGCCTCCTGCATGCCTGCCCTCGTCCCACCCATGGCCGGCAGCCCTGTGCTGCTCGCCCTGGCTGGGCTCCCCGGGCCTGGCCCTGCTGGGTTTTTGGCAGCCCTCCCTGGTCCCAGCAGCAAGCTGTTTGTCTCCTTTTCTTGCCAGCTTTCTTCCCCGCCTGCTTCATGCGCCGGGCGCTCAGCCACTGAGGTCTGGGCCATCCTCCATCCCGCAGGGACCTCTGGCAGTTTCACACCTTAAAGCTCACCCTCACTTGGGGCTCCAACCTCTCTCAACGCTGACACCCTCAGCGAGGAGTTTTACTTCTCTTTCTTTCCTTTTCAGCTGCTGAACCCCCCAAGTATTTTTCCACAGCTGGCTCTTCTGTAACACTGCTCATGGGAAGAGCAGGAGAGACAAGATGTGCTTCCTGGCGTCCCTCCCAGCTGCTGGCTGGCAGCTTGGGGACTTGCAGCCAAAAAAAAAAAAAAAGGGCTTGCATCCGGACAAAAGTACCTTAATAGCCCTAATGGATCTACCGCCACGGCCAGACCTCGTCTCTCTCCAACACATTTACATACTTGGTCTCTCCAGCATCCTGTGATAGTGAGCTGGTGATTTCGTGCCCTCATTATGTCTCCAGAGCAGGTCTAGAATAGCATCACTCCCGTCGAGTCACTGACTACTTGGCAAAGAAATTGGTGGGGTCCTCTGTAGCTGTGCAGCTTGCTTTCTCCATCCAGATCTGGGAAGGTGAAGTTTGGTGCAATGAGTGAGGTCCCACCGGTGTCTGCTCACCAGCCGTGCCGCAAAGCTCGTGGCCCATGGCCTGGCTGAGAGCTCCATGGATGGCCTACGTCCAGGTGTCCTGCTCTTGGACATCTGACAAAAATGTCACCCATTGCCAAACACCAATTCTTGTTTCCCCCTTGCAAAGGTAGGGAAAAAAAAACACAAAGGAGGACTTGAGGAAAAATGAGCTTGGGAAAGCGATATCACCCCCACTCTGTGGGTGCCAGACCTCACCCGTGCAACTGGGCAATGGGGCAGGGCTGGGAAACAGCAGGAGGGGGCTCAGACCACCCAGTGCTCCCAAGGAAATACAGGCCTGGGGGTGCCTAAATTTGGTGCTGGAGTGCAGAACTGTGGCTGAGTGCAGAACTCAGAGATATTTCTGGGCTAAAACTCAGAACTCAGCAGCAGAACTTTGAACAAGAAGTGCTGAGTTGTTTCCTCCGCAAATCAAACTCCTCTGGCTTCTCTGGTGACTGAGAAGAATTAAACCCAAGGGACAGACCTTATTTCTAACATACATGGTTTTCTGCAGAAACTCTGCAAATCTCAAATATGAAGACATGGCCAGAGAAGTCACAAGGGGCCAGTTGTTGTTTTAGCCCCGTGTAAATCCCAATGGCACCTGGGAGGCGGCACTGAGAAAAGCTCTTTCCCAAGTCTCGGCTGTTGGCTGACGTGGTGGCATAACCCCGGGGCAGGGACACTGACCCAGGACCGGTCTGAGCTGTGGCACTCACCCGCCTGGGCCGGCAGCCCCCGGCAGCCACAGCTGAAGCCGAACCCAGGCTTGGAGGCAAATGGCAGAGCTGCCGGCTTTCCCGCTGCTCCCGTGTGCGTGCCAAGCTGCCAGTGAGCAAAGAGGCGACCCTCAGGTTGCAGATGTTCAGGTGGGTGCCTGCGTGGGAGAAAGATGCCTGGATGCTCAGTCCCAGTAAGGATCAGGAATTGCCACAGCCTGGGACTGAGCTCCTGTATTCAGCATCTCTCTTGCCCCGTGAGGTGTGGTGAGGAGGGCTAGACAGGTTTTTCTTACTGTTGCAGAGGCAGTTTTGCCAAAAACCTGATGATTTTCAGGTTTTTGTAGTAGTTGAGTTCAGCTGTCTGGGGCTCCGCAGACTTAGATGGCACCATGGCCAGGGAAACTGGCTCTGACCCTCCTGAGAGTATTCATCTGAACAAAAGGCTCTGAGACCTGATGAGTTTTCAATTTATCACAAACATTCAAAGCTTTTTTTTTGTTTTTTAGTTCAGAAGAGGGTCTCCAAAAACAGCTTTCACTGTGAATCCCAATCCTTTGCTCTCTGCCAGCCCTGACTGGGGCTGTGCATGTGGTTGTGCCTCAGTTTCCCCATCAGGGCAGTTGCAAAGGGAGTACCTGCGTGTGAGTGTTGTGAAGTGTACCAGTGTGACAGGGTGCTTCTCCGCAGCCTTCTGGGGAACACAGCCCCGGGAACTAAGAGTGGCTGCAAACTGATGGGCTGTGCCCATGTCCCTCCACATGCGGCACAGAAACTGAGTGGTGTTGGCACACAAGAAAACACAGCCGGCTTTCAGCTGGCTGGGAGGAAGCTTTTGCTGTCATCCTACTTCATTCAGGTGGCCCTTGGATGGAGAGAGCCTGAGAAACGCTGCTGGAGAAGCTGGTGGGGAAGGGCTGCAGCCCTGTGTGCTGCTGCACGAGCCGCCCTGTTCGCTGCAGCTCTGGATGACTCCGTTTGCTCCCTGGGCAGCAGAATCCCAAACCCTTGGGCCACCCCGGTCACCTCCTTGGGCAGCAGGATCCCAAAGCCCTGAGCATCTTGGTCCTGCCTAGGGCAGCAGGCTCCTGAAGCCCTGGGTGTGCAGGGCGGGCTGGTGGTGGCCCGTGGCTGGGAGAAGCCAGGGTGCACCTGGAAAAGCAGCAGGCAGGGTGAGTTCCAGCCCTTTCCTGGCTGCCTGAGTCCATCTCCGCTTGCTCCTGCTTTGCCACCTCTGCCCGAGCCTGGATCCATTGTCCCCTCCACGGTGTCACGAAGGGGCATGGTGTGGCACCCACAGGCAAAGGCTGGCCGGACCCTCCCTGGCACGGTCCCTGTAGGAAGGTGCAGCGGACGCCTTCGCGCTGCAGGAACGAAGCGGCCCCACTCGCCGTCCTCCCGGCAGGCTCAGCTGTCCCTGCCCCGCCGCCGCAGCAGGATGTCCTTGTTTTTCTGCCTGCAGGTTTGGGAGCGGGCAGGAAGCTCGTTTCCTTTCATCGCCTCTTCGCTCCGATCCTTCCTCTCTAGGATGCTGCAACAAAACAAAGGACCTGAGAGCAGAGCAGGAGCGGCTTCCCCAGCCCTCCAGCTGTGCGCAGGCCAGCGGGGCCTGGGAAAGGGTCCTCGGGGTATCGCGGGACGGCAGCACGGGGCTCAGATCTGGCTGGGCTGGTGGGGAAGTGGGTGATGGCAGAAGCTGAAGCCAACCGGGGGAACCGTACCCCGACAGCAGGACAGCCACCTCACAGAGCCCTTGCCAACGGCTTCCCCCCCTGCCATCTCCCACCACCCCATCGCCTCCCAGGGACTCCCTCAAACCTGATTTAGGGCCACGCTGTGGCAGCTGCGTCAAATACACCACCTGTCACACCCTCCCTGGGGACCTCTTGCTCCATGCCACCCCGTCCTACGACCCCCTGCTGCCTATCATCCTGTGCGCCCTCTCATCCGCAGTGTGGCCCTACGAGACCAGGCCTCACCCAGGTGTGGGTGCCCTTGTCCTCTCTCCCATGTCCCCTCTGATCTAGCCGGCCACAGGTGACACTTGGTGCCTGCGTGGCATGGCAGGCACAGGCCTTTATCTCGGGCAGTATTTTGCACGCTTGGCCTGACAGCCAGGCCAGAATGGCTTTTTTTTTTTTTTCTTTTTTTTTGTGGCTCCGTTTGCAGGTCAGCCTTATCAGGGCTGAGGAAAACGCCGTGTGGGCTTTCCGCAGCTGGGATTTCCTTTGGCTGGCAGCCACCCCCACCAGCAGCACCAGGGGGGGACCTGCCCCACCGGCCGGCACCTTCCTGCTGTTCCGTGGCCATAAACACTCCCCAACGGCCGGTGGGAGCCACCAGTGGGATGGGATGCTCCTGGGTCGGGGACTTTCCAGGAACATGGGTCATGCTGCACACAAAGGGTTTGCAGCCTGGGTGTGCCTTGAAAAGCTGTGTGGCCTTGGCTTAAACTTAGCACTCCTTAAAAATGGAGAGTTATCATTTGGGACCTCAGGGCTGTGTCCATCTGGAGCCAGCAGGCTGCAAAATGTGTTTTGAAAACAAATGCCCACACTGATTCTCCCAGAATGGGGTCACTCCTGGAAGGGAGCAGTTAGGGAGAACATCTGCTCCTGTGAATTCATGTGACCTCAGGGTTGGTCACATAGCAGGGTGGACTCCGGTCTGTCACTCTGTCCCTGTGAGAAATGCTCTTGCACAGGACCAGCAGCCCTGGCACAGCTCTGAAGTCCCCGGCTCTCATCAAGATGGCTTGTGTTGGGACATGGGTGTCCCCACCACCTGGTGGGTGACATGGGCTCAGCATTTCTAGTTCTTCCCTTCACCCTGTAGAACAGGATGGGGAGGGGTGTACACCAGGGGGAGAAACCAACCCCCAAATACCTTCTTCTTCTGTGCTCTCTGGCCTCTAGCACCCAGCACAGATGCCAGCTGAGTCCTTAGGACAAATAGGGCATGTCCTGCCCAGCAGATGCCCTACTGCCCTGCCACATCCACCTGCAAACCAACCTCTCAGCCTCTCCACGGGGAGTTATTTCCAGCATTTCCAGCTCCTTGCTGCCAGCCCCCCACCGCAGAGCCCTCGGGCTGATGGCTTCCGACTCCCTTTTGACATTTCCAGCAAAGCCAAGAAAGGCCGCGTGTGTCTCGGCACACAGAGCACCCTTCTCCACTCGGCGCCTCACAGCCGGCAGGTTCCTGGCTGCCGGGGGTCTGCTGAGGGCCGGGGTGGTGCAGTGGGACCTTCCTGGCAGGAACAGCATAGATCTGCCATTGAGAGGCAGCAGAAAAGCCTTTCTGTGCCGCTGCCTGAAGCGGCACATCTGGTCCCAGCATACAATCAGGCCATTGAGTCAGTGACAGCAAAGTAGGGCCAAGGAGATGAGCTTTCCCGCTCCTTCCCCTTGGTAGGCTGGTTTAAAGCCTCAATATTCCTCCCAGTTGTTGCCTTCTGCTCTGGAATCTCTGCCAGGAGCTTCCCACCCCATACACTGGACATGAACAGGTTCCCCAATTATTCCCCATCATCTCTCAGAGCTCCCTCCTGCAGGACCCAGGTGTCCTGGTGAGGGAAACAGCCCTGCTTCTGGCACTCAGATAGTTTTTCTTTTCTTCTGCTGTCTAGAGGGACCTTGGAGAGGTGGGCCCATGTGAACATCATGAAGTTCAACAAGGCCAAGTGCAGGGTCCTGCACCTGGATTGGAGCGATGCCCAGCACAACCCCAGGCTGGGCAAAAAATGGTTGGAGAGCAGCCCTGAGGAGAAGGACTTGGGGGTGTTGGTGGATGAGAAGCTCCACACACCCCTCAACGTGCACTGGCAGCCCAGAACCCCCCCGTCCCCTGGGCTGCATCCCCAGCAGCGTGGCCAGCAGGGCCGGGGGGGGAATACGCCCCTCTGCTCCGCTCTGGGGAGACACCCCCCAGTGCTGCCTCCAGCTCTGGGGCCACCATCAGCAGAAGGACATGGGGCTGTTGGAGCGGAGCCAGAGGAGGCCCCAGAGATGCTGGGAGGGCTGGAGCCCCTCTGCTGGAAGGGCGGGCTGAGAGAGTTGGGGGCGTTCAGCCCGGAGAAGAGAAGGCTCTGGGGAGACCTTGGAGCCCCTTCCAGTCCCTAAAGAAGGGGGGCTCCAGGAAAGCTGGGGA
>JAOTQQ010000014.1:1084142-1121972 GCA_026546715.1 Gallinago undulata
GCAGGTGCTGCAGGAGACAGGAGTTTTGGGGGCAGGAGGATGCTCGGGGGGGTCCGGGTGTGAGGGAGACACTGATCAGCAACAGGGCTGGGAGCTGCACCGGGCCGTGCTGATGGCAAGGAGACTGCGCCTGATGGCAAGGGGACTCCAGAGAGGCTGCCACCACCCCAAGGGTGTCCTTGGGGCACCCCTGGGGAAGGGGCTCAGCCCCCGACCCCGGGGGGGACCCTGACAGGGACCGGGGACCTCCCCCTGCACCTTCTGTCAGCAGGGCCCAGAGAGGGGCGGCCCCTCCCCGAAGGCACGGTGGCTGCACTGGCTCCAGGCTCTGGAGCTGGGATGGGAAATGGGCAATAAAGAGATGAAGTTTCCAGGCACTTCCTGGCCAGTGCAGTGATTTGGTTTTATTTTTTGTTTTAATTATCATTGTATTTTTTCCCCCGCTTACTGGTGTTGTGGCTGCCCAAGGTGCCGGCAGAGAAGGGGAGGAGGGTCCCTGCCTGGCCTGCAGCTCCCTCCGTCCCTGGCCATTGGTGGGGTGATTTGGGGTGATTTTGCTGCAGGTGTGAGGCGCAGCCGGGCTCTGGAGCCGAGGGTGGTGGGACCTGAGGACGGGTGGGCTTATCCCCAGGCTTTGGGGGACTGTGTGGCAAGCTCTGTCCCCGCAGGAGAGGACACTGGCCGGCTTGCAGCCAAAGGCCTTGCAGCCCATGTGGCGGTGTGTGTCTGTCCCATCTCGGTCCCCAAGGCCTGTCCTTGTTCCTGTGGTGGCTCATCCCTGGGGGGAGCCCACAGGGCAGGGCCCCGGGGGAGCAGCAGTGCCATGGCTGAGCGTAGTGGGAGCTGGCGGAGGCTGGTTGATGACAGTCCACTCGATGTGGAAGAAGCAGTGATCAAAGCAGCAGCTGCAGGGGGCTTCTGTATAGCCTTCCTTCTCTCAAACAGATCGACACTCCCACATAGTTTGGGGTCATATGGTTCCAGACCCCTGGGGCCTTGCCTTCCTCCTGAAACGATTGCGTTGGCAGTGTCCGCCATTTGCTGTCCCTGCTGGGAGTGCACAGCTTCCTGCTGAGAGAATTAGCTGAGTATAATTCTTGTATATCTTATATCAGTATTGGGATTAATAGTGGTTCATTAGTATTATTGTTAATTATTTAGTCTTAGTCTATTAAATTTATTTCTATTTCAACCCTTGAGTTTCTTTGTGTTCCCCGATTCCCTTTCTGGGTGGGAAGGGGTCATTGGGTGATAGAATAATTGTCTAAATGACAATAGGTTGTTATGGGTTTTCTCAAACCATAACACCTGCCCTTAAGAATGTCGAGGACTGGTCTTCAGAGACCACCAGCTACAGCACAGCCACTGTTGTGGAGACATCTTCAGACAGCAACATCCCGCCATACAGCGACATCATCTCAGACAGTGACATCTCCTGGCACAGCACCATCTCCCGGGACAGCAGTGTCCTCACCAGCTCCACCACTGTTCCCACCAGCTCTGCCACTGGCCCCACAGGAAAGCCCTTGATGATGTTGCAATGCCCTAGGAGTTTCCTCAGGAGGAGCTCATGAGGCTCTTCAACTGCTCCTGGGAGGCGGTGTGGGTCAGCCAGGACAATCTTGGCAGCAGCCCCAGGCCTGAAGACCAAAGTGACACCATCAGAGAGGGGAGACCAGTGGCCCCAGTGCCCACCATGCTGCCAGCCTCCATCCCTGTTGTGAGGTCATTGAGGTATGGTCTTGAGAGATGACCAGCTACAGCATGGCCACCCCTGTGGAGACATCTCCAGACAGCAACATGCCCCCACACGACGACATCTCCTCAGACAGTGACATCTCCCTGGACAGCAGTGCCCCCACCAACCCCTCTACTGTCCCCCACAGCCTAGGCCTCTGGGACTTCACAGTGCCTCAGGAGGTGCCTTTTGAGGAGACCATGAGGCTCTTACACTGCTCCTGCTGGGTTGAGAAGGTCAGCCAGGACAAGTCTTGCAGCAGCCCCAGGCCCAGGGACCCTGGTGACAGTAGCACAGCTGTCCCTCCCTGTGATTTCAACTCCCTTGAGCTACCCGAGGAGCTGCTGAGCCCCAACTACAGTGTGGAGGAGCCCAGGGAGGCTGGGTGCTTCCTGGAGGATCTACTCTATGGGACAAAGTTCCCAGAGTCCTGGGGGGCCGTGGGGATGGACCAGCCCCTCATTGACACCACCCTGCAAGTGCAGGGGTCTCACAAGGGGCCCGGGGGCAGAGGAGTTGTGGAGTCCCACCACAAAGAATAGATGGAGATGATGGGGAGGGGTTTGAGCGTTGTGTGTATTTGAGGGAGGCGCTGTATTCAGGGAGGGGCTGTGTGTATTCAGGGAGAGGGGCATCATATTTAAGGGAGTGAGTCATCATATTTATGGGAAGGTGGGTGTTCACTTGATGAGAGGGGTGTATTTGAGGAGTGAATTTGGGCAGAAAAGTGTATTTGAGGGAAGGGGGTTTAGAGTAGCTTCAATAGGACTTTTTCTTTTGTGTTAAAATGTTAAGAAGTTGTTTCAATTAAAAGTTGTTTCTCCAGGACCGCTCCATGCCTCTGGGGGGGGGAGCAGCTCCCAGGGGCCATGGGGAGTTGTTCTGCTCAAGAGAAGGAAGAAAAGACAAGAAAAGAAAAATCCCCACATCCAAACGTAATGGAGCCTCAGCATCAGGCAACGAGATTAATGGGGTGAGGCCTTGTTGGTGCCAGTCACCAGCGGTGCCCTCAGGGCTCAGTTTTGGGTCCACTCTTATTGAATATCTTTATCAATGATCTGGATGAGAGGATCGAGTTCACCCTCAGTAAGTTTGCAGATGACACCAAACTAGGTGGGAATGTTGATCTGCTCAAGAGAAGGAAGGCTCTACAGAAGCTCCTGGACAGGTTGGATCAATGAGCCAAGGCCAATGGGATGAGGTTCAACAAGGCCAAGGGCCGGGTCCTGCATTTTGGTCACAACAACCCTAGGCAACACTACAGGCTTGGGGAAGAGTGGCTGGAAAGCTGCCCAGCAAAGAAGGACCTGGGGGTATTGGTGGACAGCCGGCTTAACGTGAGCCAGCAGTGTGCCCGGGTGGCCAAGAAGGGCAACAGAATCCTGGCTTGTATCAGGAATAGAGTGGCCAGCAAGAGTAGGGCAGTGATGGTGCCTCTCTACTGGGCACTGGTGAGGCCTCACCTCGAGGGCTGTGTTCAGTTCTGGGCCCCTCACGACAAGAAGGCCATTGAAGTGCTGGAGTGTGCCCAGAGGAGAACCACCAAGCTGGTGAGCGGTCTAGAGAACAAAATCCTATGAGGAGAGGCTGAGGGAACTGGGCATGTTCAATTTGGAGAAGAGGAGGCTGAGGGGAGACCTCATTGTCCTCTACGACTCCCTGAAAGGAGGTTGGAGAGAGGTGGGGTTTGGCCTCTTCTCCCAAGGGAATAACGACAGGAGCAGAGGAAATGGTCTGAAGTTGGGGCAGGGGAGGTTTAGATTAGATATTAGGAAGAATGACTTTCCTGAGAGAGTGCTCAGGCACTGGAACGGCCTGCCCAGGGAGGTGGTGAAGTCACCATCCCTGCAGGTATTTAAGAAATGTGTAGATGTGGCTCTTCAGGGCATGGTCTAGTGCCCGAGGTTGTTGGGTTAGGTGTTTTGTTTTGTGTGAGTTCTTTTTGTTTTGGGGTTTTATTTTGTTTATGATTGGACCCGATGTACTCAGAGGTCCCTTCCAACCATAAAGTTTCTGGGATTTTGTGAACTCTTATCTCCTGGAGCTGCTGCTGAAACCCTTGGTGTGATCGGGGCCATGGGGCACAGGCCGAGGTGCTCCGGCACCAGCTTGGCTGCCAGGGGATTGCTGGGAGGAGGTTTGGCATTGTTATGGTTTGAGAAAACCCATAACAATCTATTCTTATTTAGACAATTGTTCTATCACCCAATGACCCCTTCCCACCCAGAAAGGGAATCGGGGAACACAAAGAAACTCAAGGGTTGAAATAGAAATAAATTTAATAGACTAAGACTAAATAATTAACAATAATACTAATGAACCACTATTAATCGCAATACTGATATAAGATATACAAGAATTATACTCAGCCCATTCTCTCAGCAGGAAGCTGTGCACTCCCAGCAGGGACAGCAAATGGCGGACACTGCCAGCGCAATGGCCTCAGGAGGAAGGCAAGGTCTCAGGAGGAAGGGAAGACCTCAGGGGTCCGATACTGGGGCAAGGAGTTGTCTGGACCGCCGCCATCAAGGGAGAGATAGCTCTGCAGCAAACTTTTCTAATTTATGTTGAATGTGACATTCATGGTATGAACTAATCCTGTTGGCCAGCCTGGGTCAAATGCCCAGGCCTTGCTCCTCCTTGTCCCTGCGCCTGGCAAGGCTCGAAAACACTAAGACCTTGAATCCCACAGAGCCTGGCTGGCTATAAAGTAAATATTTTCACAAATTCAGGCACTAGAGTCTTTTAAAAGTGCACTTTTGCCCAGATTAGAAGAAAAGTTTGTCCTGTGACTCTCAACCCAGGACAGCAGGGATGCAGGTCGGCAGTGTGGTGGGCACTGGGGCCACCGCTCTCCCCTCTCTGATGATGTCACTTGGGTCTCCAAGCCTAGGGCTGCTGCCAAGACTGCCCTGGCTGACCCACACCACCTCCCAGGAGCAGTCAAAGAGCCAAATGGGCTCCTTCAGAGGAACCTTCTGGGGCACCGTGAGGTCCCGAAAGGCTTGGCTTTGGGGGACAGCAGAGGGGCTGGTGGCAACACTGCTGTCCAGGGAGATGTCACTGTCTGAGGAGATAGAGCTATCTACATAGGAGATGGGGATAGACAGGGGATGTTGTTGTCCGGGGATTTCTCCACAGGGGTGGCTGTGCTGGAGGTGGTGGTCTCTGAAGACCAGTCCTCAACATTCTCATGGGCAGAGATGGAAGCTGGCAGTATGTTGGCCACTGGAACCACCTCTCTCCTCTGCTGGTGTCACCTGGGTCTCCAGACCTGCGGCTGCTCCCAAGACTGTCCTGGCTGACTCATGCCACCTCCCAGATGCAGTCCAAGAGCCTCAGGGGCCCTTGGTGATTTTGGGCTTGGGGATTTTCCTTTGCTTGTCTTTTCTTCCTTCTCTCAAGCAGAACAAGCTGTGGGCAGTGGGGGTGCAGGTGCTGCAGGAGACAGGAGTTTTGGGGGCAGGAGGATGCTCGGGGGGGTCCGGGTGTGAGGGAGACACTGAGCAGCAACAGGGCTGGGAGCTGCACTGGGCCGTGCCGATAGCCCAGGGGCCATTGGGTGGGAGCCATGCTGGTGGCAGCGCCATCGTCGGTCCTCTCGCTCTCTCTGCTGCTAAGAACTCTTTGGTCGTCCTTCTGATGTTGGTGGCCCCAGAGCTGGACACAGTACTCCAGGTGGGAAAGCCCCGGGATCCCAGTTCCCCTCACCTAGAGGCAACACTCACCCCAGCCCCCTGCTGAGACCAAGCCCTGGGCTGAGGGTCTTGCCAGATAGGAAGCCCTGCTAAGGCCCCCCTGCCAGATTTCTGCTGCCTACCATGGCATTCCAGGTGGCTGTAAAGCACCCTGCATGCTGCTGGCATCCTTTGGGTGGAAACACCACACCCAAAGTCGTTCCCTCTGTGCTAATTGGGAAGCCAACCTTTCATCTTGCGTTTATTGCTCTTGAAGTTGGGCTCTTGAAGCTGTCCCTTGCCTTGTAGCAAGATCCACTCATGTTAAACCATGACACCAAGGTGTGTGACCAGAGTGACATTGGAAGTAAAGCAACATGCAGAACCCAAAATACAGTGGGAAACAGATGAAAAGTCATAGGAAATTAAGCAAGGAAATGGTGTCAGCCTATTTATAGAAGCTTCTTGTGGCAGAGGTCTTGTACCCTGGGGGGACTGTCTGGTACCGGAGAAAAGAGCCTTGAGCCTCCATTCCTGAGGGGCCTCCTACACCAGAGTGGGCCAGGGGCTGAGCCCTGCAGTTTAGGGAAGGGTGATTCCAGAGGTACAGCTGAACCCAAGATGTTTAAGGGGGTATCAGGGCTTTTACCAAAGCCCATGTTGGTCTTGGATGGTCTTGTAAAAGCCCTTTGTGCTGTTCTGGCCACAGCCCCAGCAAATGCCCTGCATTTGGAGGGGGGATGGAGCTAGGCAGCAAGACCCTCCAACCAGGCTGCTTTTGGTTTCTCCCTCCCAGGGGTGGGCAGGGCTGCATCTCCATCACCTCCAGGGCAAGCGTGTCATGGGAGATGTTATGGCAATGTCACCATGCTGAGGGCCCTACTGGTGTGGGGGTTTTACAGACACTGCCCATGCTGGAGCGGCCGGCCGGGGGTCTCCGCAGTGAGGGGATGGGGATGCAAAAGCTGCTTAAGGGATTTGAATTCTTAATCCCCATTAGAAATTAACGTCCAAATCCCCAGAGTCATGGCAAATCCCACTCCAGAAGTTCATTTTTTCTTCAAAACAAAAAAGAAACACAAGCTGCAGCATGCAGGACCGGCAGTCCAGGGGTGGGGCTGGCCAAGATCACCCACAGCCCCAGGCCATTGCCATGGGGCACCCATGGGTGACATTTGGGGATGGCCACCCTCATTTCACCTAGACATTGGGTCATTTGCTCCCAAACCGGCCAAGTATTTCAAAGCTCAGGGGCACTGCTTGGGATCTCAACTCCGTGACCGCTCTCTCTCCTCCCTGACCTGGTCCTTAGCAAGTCCCCAGCATCTCCTCCCATATTTTGGAAAAATATTTTCCTCTTCTGCAAAGCAGTAGCTGGTGTGGAAAATGGGTGAGCTCTTGGGAATCCAGGCGGATTGTATTGCTTTGAAAGCAATTCCCATCTGAGTTAGCAAAGGGCTAAGCTAATTTTTCACATGACTTACTTTCACACCTTTAACAAGAAGCAGTTTCTTTCTCGATGAGCAGGGCATATGGCAGTTAAATTGATTATTCATTGACCAAGTGGGAACACGTAGCACAGAAACTGTGTTGAATACTCAAGGCATTGGAAAAGGGCTGCAGAAGTACATTGAAAAGTGGGGTTTCTCCCCGTGACAGAATATATCCAGGCTCATTGACAAGGATCAGAGCTTGTGCTAAAGCCAGTGAAAAAGTCAAGGTATAAATTAATTTCAAAATCTGGCTCTGGCTGGCCTTTCCCTGGCATTTTTCCCCTTGAAAGCTTCAGCAGCAGCATTTCATTCATCCATCTGCATGTCTGCAGCCATGGTGGTGCTGACACAGGACAGGGAGCACCCAGCTGCAGGTTGAGCACTGCTGGGACAAACCCTGGGCAGATGGGGCCGGATTCGGGCTGTGCTTTGCATTTTACTCCCTCCGCCTCTGGTGGGAATCCCTGACATGGTGCACGTGGACT
Organism: Gallinago undulata; assembly: GCA_026546715.1. NCBI lineage: Eukaryota > Metazoa > Chordata > Aves > Charadriiformes > Scolopacidae > Gallinago > Gallinago undulata. Next base: position 1,091,536 of record JAOTQQ010000014.1, read on the forward strand.
CACATTAACACCCTCTAAGGCTGCTCCTGGGCTGGAGGGGGGGTTGCAGGGACAGAGGAGGATGGAGCTGCATGACCTCTGCATGACACAGTACCCCCCACTGTTTGGTCACTAATAGGGGCAAAAAGCTCAAAGCAATAGTCCTTGACCCTGACATACTCATTGTCCCCCTTCATGTAATAATGATTTCTGTGCATTTCCACTCACCTCTAGGAAAAACACATCCCAGGCTGGGGTCGGTGGGCAGTGAGAGAGGGGAGGGTCTGTCACAACCGCATGAGCCCAATGGCCAAGGATGTCCCTGATTATGAGAGCAGAACCAGCCCCACCCCCAGGTCAGGATGGCTACAGCATTGTGCAACCAGGTTTGGAAGCCCCAGGCAAGGATGGAGACAGCACCAAGTCTGATGACCCATCCACAGCTGCATCTCCTCTGGAAAAGAGCTTTCTGATGGATTCCACCTAAATCCCATGAACAGCAGCCACTGCCCTACGCTGCACCATGGACGGGAGTTTGTCCCCATCACCCCTAGGCTGGATGGTGACTAAATCCCAGTGGCACAGCTCCGTGCTCCCAGAGGCTCAAGGGGTTTTTCCATCTGCCACTGTTTCCAGTGAGGTGCAAGGGAATGGGCTCTTTGCTGTTATCCCAGCCCCATCCTGGTGCCATGAGTCCTGCTGGTGGAGCATCCTCGGACCTTGGCAGTGCAGAAATTTTGCTGTAATTTCCTTGCACAGGTGGTAATGTAATGAACATCCTCGTTCAATGGAGGGAGCATGGAGGGAGCCAGGCACTGTCAGTTTGAATGACATTTTAATTCAGGTTAATTAAAGGGTTCAGGCAGGAATAAACAAGCAGACAGTCTCCTTGAAGCAGGCGATAACAGATCTGAACCTGAGTCAACAAGCGCCTGCGGGAGATGGACGATCCCTGGGTGCTGAAGGGGGGATGTTCTGTTTGCAGCTGCATGGGGCGCAAACCCAGCTTGTCCTACATGGACACCCAGAGCATCACCCCGAGACCCCAAACTGCTGAGCCAGGGAGGTGTTTCTTTGGGATGGGTCTTCATGAGGTGTCCCTCAACTGCTGGGTGCCTCCCTACCCCCACCGCCTCATGGTGGTGGTGAATGCCTGGGCTGAGCCCCAAATGTTTAATATGGTATGATGTGGATTTGCTCTGATGGACCAGTGGCTGGAGCTCAGGACCAGCCGAGCTTTCCAGACTGAGAAAACCTCCAAGGAGGTTGGCTTTCCACGTGGCAAGCTCCCAGCATCTACCCACCACCAACGGAGCTGGCTTGTGCCAACCCACCTGTTCGCACACCCGCCTCCCAAGTTTAGGACAAGCCCTAAAGGATTGTCCTAAATTTTAAGAGAAGGCAAGATCCTGGCCTTTTCTTGTGCAGCAGTGCGAGGTTCTGGCTGGGATGCAGAAGGATTCATGGGGTCATGTGCCATCTGCATGGGCTCTGTGCACAGAGTGTGAATTATTTCTTCTTTTTGCTTAAAATCATGCTTCTGAGGTACACATTCATGAAATATAAATACAAAACCTGCTTTAAGTGGGCAGAGCCGGGAGACGAACGACAAGTCTGCACAGGCAGCAGCACGCAGCCTTTCATTTCCCAGCTGCAGTTAATCATTTATGATTTTCATAACACGAGCTGCGATCTGGGAGCCCAAAATGCCCTGGAGGCTGGCAGGGCTCCCCTACTGCACACTTCCACCAGTGCTTCACCCTCAACAACAGGCACTGTCCCCGTGGCCACCTGCACAGCACTGCACAGGATCTGGCCACAGCTTGCCATCACGGACGGGAGTGGGGTCAGGTCCCCAGGGAGCATGGGTGACATTTGTCTGCAATGGGTGGTCATGGGTTAGTGATGGGTTGGTGGGTGGACATGAGTCCGTGATAGGTGGTGATGGGTTGGCAGACAGATTGGGGATGGGTGGCAGTTGGTGGTGAGGGGGTGGTGATAAGTGGCAATGGTTTTGTGATGGTGCCATAAAACTTCACAGTTTTGGAACAGAAAGGGTGAGAAGAGGGGCGAGATGTTGCTGGGAGGTTGGGTAAATCTGGACAAAAACTTCTTTTCATAATCATCCCTGGGTGAAGACCTCAGTTTCTGCAACACCAGCATCTTCTGCAAGGAAAATGCCCCAGAATAGTTGGTTTTGAGCGAGCTGATGCTAAGTCTGTGCCCCAGAGCTACCAGGTGCTGGGTGGAGGAACAGCTTGTGCCTGTGCGAGGGACAGCACTGAGCCAAGTCAAGGCCAGACCAGTGACTTATAGCTGGGACTGTGATACAAATGTGACTCCTGAAGGACAGCAATAGTGAGGGGCTGCAAGGGGTCCAGCAGAGGAGACACAGCTCCAGGCAGGTTGCCCAAAAAGGCAGAGCAGGGGTACAGGCAGGGTGCTCCCACACAGGCAACCCCATCATTTCCACACCAGAGCCCTCCAGCCCATTTAAGCATCCTTTGCTGCCCTTGGGAGGAGGGTGATGCCATCATCTGCTGTAACCAGAGACACTGCCCTGGGTGTGCGTCCCCAGACAGAGCCTGGCTCTAGGACAGGGAGAAGGTCCCCATGGGTGTGAGGTGGCACTAGGGCCAGGCAGGGTGTCCCGTCTCCCACCTGCCCCTGTCTGGGCTGAACTTCCCCCTCCCGGCTTCTGCTCTGTTTTCAGCTCAGCCAGAAAACAAACACTTTTGGGTTGTTTTTTTCTTCCTTTCCTAATTTACTTGGTCCCAAGGCCCCACAGGCAGATAAAGGCGAGTTTATTCCTTCCCCATGTTTATGGCACTGCTGGAACATACTGCTCCTGCAAATATTACATCAAGAGAGCATGGGGAAGGCTCAGCTTCCCCAGCACAGCTTAACTCTCACCCAGATCTGCCCGTGGCTGCTCACTCCTTCCTCCCATGTTCCGGCACTGCACCTCGGCCATCCTGCTGCTGCTTTCAGCTTGGCTCAGTGGTGGTGGCTCTGGCCATGTTGGTCCCTGTGTCACCACTCCCGGCGCAGCTGGTGCCCTCGGCTCTTGCTCCAAATCGCACTGGTACCTTGGCTCATCCCACGAGCCAGGGAGTCCCAGTACCCAGTGCCACATGGACCCCAACAGCTTCACTTCAGCCTCAGCCCCTTCTCACATGCCCACTGTGTGCCCAGGGAGTGCAGAGGCAGCACTAAAATGCCCCTGGGGATCAGCTAATGCCCCACTCTCTCCCCGACAGCCCTACTCTGCCACAGGGGTCTGAGAAGGGGACAGGGCAGTGTAGTCATGAACCCGGGGAAGGATGCAGAGACATCACAGGACCCTATCTGGGCTCAGCACTGGGCTTCTGCCACACCAGTGGGGCCGGGGACAGTTTGGGATGCAGGTCCCTTGCATCCTGGGCTTTGGTGGGATAACTGGGAGAGCTCAGCCCTCCCTCACCCATCTGGGTGGTTGACCCCAGCCCTGCCAGTGAGTGGCCCTGAAGGGATGCTGGGACAGCTCTGCATCAGAGGAGCTGCCGCTGCTGGAGCCCTGGCTGGTGCCAGACACTGGCAGGGGCTGTCGGGGGCTGCGAGTGCCAGGGCCATGCAGGCTGTCGCAATGCAACACGAGGCTCTGAGCTGTGTTTGTTTGGCTAGGACAGCATGTCACCGCCGACAGAACCCGGGTTGCATCATGCCGGTGGAGAGGGGAGAGCAGTGCCCAGCCTCCCTCCATCCCCTGGCCAGAGGGAGCCACCGGCTTGGCGGGACACGAGGGCAGGGGACAGGCAAGGAAGGAGAGAGGACAGCTGTGAGAGGGCTGGGGGGAGACAGCAGTGAAGTTGAAGGGTTTGTTGCCTGCAGGAAATAAACTGGGGCTAAGGAGCACTCCAAGGCACCAGAGAGAAGGGCTCAGGGCTGGGAGCTGGAGGTTTCAGTGGCTGTTGATGAATACAGCCTGACTTACCCACACGGTGCTGGTGGGAGAGGGGTGCCAGTGAGACCCGTCCCAGCCACAAAAGCCTGGAGGAAATGGCATTGAGGGTGTCAGCATCTCCAGGGCAGAGGTCCAATGAACTCCATCCCTCCTGGGCTCCCCGAGGATGCCTCCAGTGCCCTGCTTCTTCCCAGGGTCTGGCAGAAAAATGAACTCAAATATGCCTGGGATGGCCAGACTGCCAGAGGTCTCCAGCGAGATGGGGTTAATGGGGACGGTTCCCTCTCTCGCAGAAACCAAGAGGTGGAGGCTGTGGTGTGAAGCCAGTGGGGCTGGTTGCCCCATGGTGTCCAGGCACTGGCACACAGCCTGCTGCTCACCACCAAGATTTGATTAAAATGTAAACACCATCTTGCCTGGCCTGGCGTCTCAAAGCAATCCAAAACCTCAGGCCAGTCTCACCACCTTTTCCCTGGCAAGGGCGAGTCACCGCCCCGGCACTGCCTTCCCCAGGCTGGCAGGGACTCCAGACACAGCACTGTCCCCGGCCCCGCAGGTGGCCATTCAGGTGTGGCAGCACCTGGGTGAATCTGGGGTTGTCCACAACCACTGGTGCGAAGAAAGAGTTCTGTCCCCCGCACAGTGCTCCCAGCTCTATGGGAAGGAACATCACCATCCTCTGAAATCAGCCTGGAGGCTGGGGAATGAGCTGGTCCCCAGGCAGCAGAGGGGCCAGGGATATGTGGATCTGGACCTTGGGAAGGGGTAGTGTGAGGACAGCAAAGGAAATCAGAGATAGGGACAGGAAATAACAAAAGTGAGTCAGCTGAGAAACACGCGGGCAAGGACAGCTTCAGGGAGCTAATCTGCAAGAGATAATGCTGCTGGGATGGAGGAGCCTCAGAGACAAGCTCATGGAATGGAAGAGTCAGAGCACAAAGGTGTCTGAATCTTCAGCGGCCAAGAGAGTCCTTTGCCTCACACTGGGCTACGTCACCTGGGGAGAGCACAGGGCTCAGCAACCAGCCTTGGGTGCTGCAGACAGCATGTACACTTTGGGATGCATTTTGTAACCTCCAAAGGTTCCCCCAAAATCCTGCACTGGGTGTTTATCCCCTGGCAGACAGGACTAGCCATGGCACAGCCTGTTGGCTCTTAGTCTGGTGGAGATTAAGCTCTCCAGGGCCTAATGGCAATTCTTTTGGCAAGCGTTCAGCAGGCTTTAATCCATTTTATCTCCACTCTGAAAGGATGAATTAGGCGCCTCTCCAAGCGCTCCATGGGGAGCAGAAGCAGCAGGAGCTCTGCACAAGCTGCTGCGGGTGCCCCGGGGATGCCCTACATACGACAAAGCCCCGGAGGAGCCAGAGCCAGAACGACCTGGGGCCTGGGGAAGGGGCAGCGCTGCAGGACAGTCCCCATACTTTCCTCCACACACGCTTTCCTCCACACGTTTTCCTCTTGCTTTTCTCTCCCTGAATATCCAGATATTGGGATTACCAGAAGTCTTGGCCTGAATAACAAAGGTCCCAATTCCCATGGGATTTGCCTGAGTGGCTTCTTGGCTCATGGGCAAAGTCTGGGGACAACGTGGTGCTGCTTACCGCCATGCAACACCTCCTTTGCCAGCAACAGGACTGGTCCAGCCCATCCAACCCAGGGATGTCCCTGCTCCCATGGTCCAGATCCATTCAGGACTCCCCTGAGTGACACAAAGGACATCCTAGTTGAGTGACATCCCACATGCTGTCAGGCACGGAGACTGAACTTGCATTTTGCAAACTTGTCCTGACGTGGCTTAATTATAACTGTTTTAATTAGGGAGCTCTCCCAGCTCTGCATGATTCATTCGGTCAGTTATGGGGGATGTTGTCAGGGTAATGTAAATGAAGGGTGGCATTCACCTCCCCAGCAGCCCTCTGGAGTGCTGGAGCCGTGTCTGAGACCTGAGGCACTCGCTGCACATCAGGGCGACCTGACTGGTGCAGGCACTGCAGTCAAAGACGCCACTCAGCTCCGCCCCACACAGACATTTGGCCTGAGGAATCGCGGCTCAGACACCCGCTGAGCATGATGGCTGCTTGCACCCAGCTTCAGCGCAGGCACCCAAAGGTGAAGGCCTCTCTTCCCTGAACCTGACAGCTTTCAGATGACTGCCTATCACTTTGGTATCTTGCCTTCTCCAAGACCCTTCCACACAAAATCAGAGAGGACAGCAAAACCTTCATGGGCTTTTGCAAAACCTGAAATTTCCCACTTTTCTGCATCAAAGCCCTGCTGTCATAGGCAGTTGGGGGCTTAATTTCTTTTCAGCTGTAGCATCCCTTGGGTGACAGATGGCCTGGTGGGTCACCGGCTCACGTACCCGCCTGGCTGGGGTCAGGGCGACACCAAGACAAGGTCCCCCTGCATCTGCCAGAGTGGACCGGGTTGCCCTGAGATTGTCAGGGACAGTTTGCAGGATTGTGACAGAGCCCCTGCAGCATCGCCCGATCCTGCCTCAGGGTGCAAATACCCCGCAGACGGGAAATGCTGGGAAATGCCCCATCCCTGGAGGGGTTCAAAGCCAGGTTGGAGGGGTCTTTGAGCAACCTGCTCTGGTGGGAGGTGTCCCTGCCCAGAGCTGGGGGTGGGACTGCATGGGTTTTAAGGGCCCTTCCAACCCAAACCGTTCTGTGATTCTATGAAATGAGTTTCGGGGGGAGATTTCCGTGGGGCTGCTGCCAGCCAGCACCCATGGGTGCTGCCGAAGGGCCCATTGCTGCTGGACTGCCCTCCCAGGGGAGGTGAGGGGCGGGCAGTGCCGCTGCTCAGCATGGCTGCCCACTGCCGTTCTCGCTCCCGACCTCGGGGCTGTTTGCCCTGTGCCGAACTGTGCCGCCCCGAGCCAGTGTCTCTCCTGGGCCAAAAAGGCCATGGAAGGCCTCTGGGTGCTGCCAATGGCATCTGGGGCAGTGAACCCATCCCTCCACACGGGCCCTGGGCTCTGCAGGGACTCCAGACGTCCCTCCTTAGCTGGTGGGTCTTGGGGTTCTTTGCTGGAATATGTAAGCTGTGTCTTGTTTCTCTCCTTGGCCCCTAAAGCTCTTTTTTTTTTTCTTCAGGAAGAGGAAAAGAATTAATTGAGAAGCAGAAAACAAAGCTGCCAATTTTCAAATGGGATTTTACTTCAGGACCTGCACATTGTTTTCTGGTCTAAACATGTACTTTGGTCCCAACCCGGGCTCATCCCACTCCAGCCACTGGCCACCCCTGTCTCTATTCCTGGCCCAAAGAGCCCCGCGCCAGCAGAAACCCCCTCTCCGAGTTGTGTCACTGGTTGAAACCTGGCGCATGCTGTCTCCACAGCAACAAGAAGCTAAAATTAGTATGAAGTTTGATCTGAGCCTGAGCCAAGCTTAATTTTTAATTGCTTCTAATTTCATTCCCGGGGCTGGGCTTGCCAGGTGGGGGCTCGGTTACCCACGGGCAATGCTCTGTCCTGTCCCATCCCTGAGCCCGTTGGGCCAGTGCCCCTGCCCCGGTGGCCGCCTTGTCCCCCGCTCTCCCTGCCCCCAGCTGGGCTCTCAATATCCCTGGGAGCCCTCTTTCTCCCTCCCATGGCAGAAGAGACTGAGCACCTTGCTCCAGCCCCTGAAGGCAGGGGAGCAGTTTTCCACCTTTTGCTTTTTGATTTTCAAAAGACCAGTGCGATGTGAGGATTTGCCATTAAATCCCAAATAGCTCATGGCATTCCTGAGTTCATTCTCTCCCCTGCAGCCTTCCCTTTCCCATCCAATGCCTGCAGCCTCTCTCTTCCCATCCCATCCCATCCCATCCCATCCCATCCCATCCCAGCCCAGCCCAGCCCAGCCCAGCCCAGCCCAGCCCAGCCCTGCAGCCTCCCCTTTCCCATCCCATGGTCAAGCAATAAAAACAGTGGAGCACTTCTAGCATGGAGACACAGTGGGAAGCTGAGAGTCTCCACTCGCTCCCTGGAAGATATCCTCTCTCCCAAATGCCTCCCTGAGCAGGGATTAGGAGGCTGCATTCCCAGTGTGGTTCACGGCTGCTGCTGGAGAGAGTGAAAATTGTCTAGTCCTGGCTCAGAGCCCCTGGAACCTTCCACAAAATCCCTAAACACGCTGCGCTTGTGCTGACAAAGCAAACAGTTATTCAAATGACAAAGGTCACGTCTCCCCGTTTTGACAACTATTTTTGCACCATGTACTGAAGTCCAAGGGTAAAGGAGCTGCAGAGCCAGGTACAGCTCCATTCCCTGCACCAGCTCAGGCTACTGGAGGACTTGGGAGAGAGGAAGAAACCATCTGAAGGCAGAAGCTGGGAGGACAGGTTACCTATGACCTGGTTTTCCCACTGATGTCTCCCAAAATCATCCACTGGGCTCCAAGCAGGGTTTGCAAACACTTAGAGGATGCGGTCACTTAGGGGCTGTGCAGATGAGCAGCGCCTGTGAGGCAGCAGCACGGCCCCAGGTGCTGCAAGGCCAGGTTTCACCAAAGCCCTGAGACTGCGGTGATGGTCTTCCCCATGAATTCGAGGAAGCAGCTGTTAGCATCTCAATGAGACTCAGCATCATCTGGAAAGCAGCAAGTCAGTGCCAGCAGCTCCCAGCTCCGCGGGGCTGTCCCTGTGTCACCAGGGGCTGCAAACACCCACAGGCTGCACCCAGACATGACCGGGGAATTCCCAGGATGGTCACAGAGGTGGAGGAAACCACCTGGAGGGCTGAGCCTGGTGTCGGCAGCGCCACAGCTGCCTGGCACAACCCATAAGCTGCCTTGCCACAAGGGCAAACTATCTCCCTTAGCACAACAGTGCTTGAGGCAACCCTGAGTCCCATGAAGGCGTTCAGCCCTGCTGCAAGACAGGATTCCTGATGATATTCAGATTTTCTGCAGAGCCCCAGGTGAGGCTGGTGATGGGGTATCCTCTGGGAGCCACGCACCAGGAGGAAGAATACGCACCAGAAACTTCCAGTCCAGAGAAAATCCTGATGAGAGCAGAGCTCCCCAGCAAGGGGTACTGATGAGGTTTCCCCTGCCCTGACTGACTGTGCTGCCTGCCATCCATTCTTGCAGCACTAAACAGATATCATCCCAAATATGTAACACATGGAAAGTCACCTAGATGCTGGGGACTTGCTTGGGGCCATCCCCAGCTCTGTCCTCGCCCAGGGGTGTGAGTGCTGTGCAAGGCTGGAACCCCCACACCGTCCTTGCCCTCCCTGGAGGGTTTCTCCCAAGGAAGATATTTGGGTGATTTTAGAAATGCCACTTAGCAGAAGCGAGCTCCAAAGCCACCCTTTGAAAGTGACACTTCTCAACACAAACCCTAGTTTGATCTGAAATGAAGGAGCTGCAGTGCTCCATGGTCTCAGCCACAGTGAACATGGCGTCTTCATCCACTTTCTTTTACTGGAAACATCCTGTTTTAGATTCTTGTTTTGGGGGTATTTTCCATTGGGGGTATTTGGGGGTATAAGAGGATTTTCCTTGACCATGCTCGTGATTTACCTTTTCTCTGCACTTGGCAATGGGGAACAATTTCCAGGCACCCCTGAGCTGTGTAGGTAGGTTCTTAGCGTTGAGATTATTTTCTTGAGGTATCTGTTTTTTTCCTTCGGTGGGAGCATCGCCAGGTGCCAAACCCAGGCAGCTCCACGGGCGAGCGCCCAGTGCCCAGGAGGGGAGGTGGTCTGATGGGAGCATCCCAGCTCCAAGCTCAGACGCGGCCTTGGATTCACTCCAGCTTTGTTACCGCCTGTGAGCAAAGTCCCACGAATCAAAACATCCCTCTACATCAGGTAAAAGCTCCACAACATTTGTTTTTCTAAGAAATTCAAACTAAATAGAGGTTGCTCTGTCCCAGCCCTGCCCCAGCAGAGCCACTTCATGCCCATGTGCTCCTTCTCTGGGCTGGGCAAGAGAACATAAGGCAAAGCTGGCTGTGGGGTGCCCCAGGAGAGGTACCCAGGGGTACTGGGTGCTGGACACCAAGCCTGGCAGCAGGGATGGGGCTGCTGCACGTGGGGGAGCTCAGATCCACCCGACAGGCAGCAAAACGCTCCTTTTACAGTTAAAGAACCCAAGAAGCAACCAAGGTCACAGCAGGGAAAAGTGCCAGGGCTAGAAATGGGGCCAGCTCCCACCTCCCAGCCCTCTGGCTCCCATGAGGATGTGGAGCCCTCCCACAGCCCACTGGGTTCCCAGTCAGCAAGGCAGCTGGGAAAGGGGCTGCTGGAGCTTTTGGTGCTTTGGAGCATTTTTGCCTGTTCCTTTTCAGGTTTTCACTGCAATAAGCAGAAAGCAGTGTGTTTTTTCATCCCCTAGTCCTGTAGTCATGTCCTGTAGGGTGGGACATGAAAATCAGGAAAAATCCAGAATCTGAGCATGAAAATCCAGAGTAATCTTAGCTAAAGTTTAAGATGTATTTATATACCCTATTGGAAAATGTTGATGACTGAGAAAGCCTTGTTCTCATGACTTCTTTTTGGCCCCCACCCCACAGAGCCTGTGCTGTGTCTTCTTCTTACCTTCTCAATGTGACCTTCTGGAGCAGCAGGAAACAGAGGAAATATCCCAACTTCCCAGACGCATCGCAAGGCTGTTCTTCCCAGACACCCTGTCACATACCCAGGTACACAGTTTGGATACGGTTGGCTGGGTGGGCTGAGAAACGTCACCGCTGTCTCTCCTGGTCTCTTGGGGCAGGGCTGTGCTTCGGCCACCGGAACCGGGCAGGGAGCCCGAGCGTCACATCACTGGAGTCATGAACCAAGCAGGAAGGTGCTGGGGAGAGGTTTGATTCTCAGCTGGGTTTTGAGGACTGTGCCCAAATCCTACGGGCTTTTCCCCTGCCTTGCCCAGATAAGGAGTGTCGCTGTTGGCGTTCCCCCGTCCAAAGCTCTGCAGCCATCTTCTGTGGGTGTTGGAGTCAGCAGATACCTTCCCAGGCGGAAAAAAGCAGCCGTGGCCCCGTGAGGATGCAGGGACAAGCAGGGATGCAGCAGAGCCCTCCACAGACATGGCTGCCACTGGCCACATGTGTCGCACAGCTGAACTTGGTGGCAGCATTGTCCCAGCCCTGGGGCCAACCGTGTGTTGCCCGCCTGGGTCCGAGCAGCTCGTGCTGTCCCTCGCAGCCAGGGTGTCCTGATGGGACAGGGACGTGCCCAGTTCCAGGGGAGAAGAGGACAGTGGGAAACCACCTCCTGAGCAAAGCAAGAGGTGACTGCAGAGTGTGGGACAGCTCAGGAGGCCAAGCAGCACTCACCTGGCAGGTACTCTGCCAGGTGTCAGACAGGGTGCACATTCGCGGGGACCAGCATGGCCACCCATCCTGCATGTCCTGGATGGCTATAAACTTTCCTGGGCAGCAGAAGTGACCCTGAAGTTTATCACATGGCACAGCCCAAAAGGCCATTTGTGCTGTGTCAGGAGATCCAGCCTGCAGGGACTGTGCCAGCAGGATGGAGGGGTCATGGGCAACCAGCAGGTGCTGACTGATAAATGCTGAGCAGTTCCAGAATCGTCTCCATCCCCAGGGACATCCCCTCGGAGGAGGGGACATGGCCAGGAGTGGTGAAGGGAACACAGATGCACTCACTGCAGCTCCAGAGGCTCTGGGCATCTCCTTCCAGAAATGGCGCAGGAAATGAAAACAAGGATGTTCAGAAAACATTTGAAGAAAGCCCCTGTCACCTTCATGTCCTCCAAAGGCTCTTCCAAAGCCACTGTTTCTGTCACTAGCCAAAGGTAGCTAATAAAAGGGAAGCTATTATTGCCTCAGTGGGAAGACAGAGCCCAGCTCTGGTTTTGGTGGTCTGGCCCTTCCCACATGGGCTCAGGAGCAAACCAAGCATGCCAAGGGACAGCCTCATCCCCTGGGGACCTGGAGCTCCCTGTGCCGATGAGCTGCGAGCCCAGCCAGCGAGAGCCCTTAATTCAAAACTCATGCTATTTAAATTGAGAGATGACAGTAAAATAAAGGTCAAATTTCTCCTGCTGCCAAGCCTCCCACATTAACCCAAGCCCTCCGCTTTCCTGCCTTCTGGCATGTGTCACCTTCCCCACAGTAACCCTGGCGCTCCCCGAGGAGCCCCGGCACGGCAGGGAGAATAAAGGGTAGTGAGAACTTGCATAAACTTCATCCAGCCCCGCCAGGAAAATGAGAAGGATGCTTGGACTGAGAGTGTCACAGGCCTTTTATGTCAGCTTTTCAAGCGTGAAAATGGGCTTCCTTGCTCCAGGCTAATGGTGCTTATGATCCTTCCCGGGTCAGAGGAACCCCAGGATGGCTGCAACCTTCTCCCCATCCTCCAGAGCCTGTAGGGGACATTGCAGCTTGGGTACCACTGTCTTCTTCCCTCTCTTGGGCTGCCAGCAGTTTGTGCAGGACTGCCCCGTGCCAGCAGGGAAAGCTGGAGGAGAAAGGACGGGAATGGAGCCCGGGTGACATAGGTGAGCTCCCGATGCAGCTGGTGGATGGCTGCAACCAGTTTTCCTTGTTTCTGACTCAGGAGGCCAGGAGATGCACGGTTCCCCTCTGGAGCAGAGAGCAACTGGTTTCTGGTCCAGAAAACTTGGGCTTGGGATGAGCCAGAATAAGTGAGCCCAGAATGTGGGGATTGAGCAGGCAGAAGGGTTCCTCTTGCAGGGCTGTGCCCCACGGGTGTGTGACACACAAATCACTGCCAGGGCCAGGTCTGAGCACAGACTGAGGGTGTCCGCTCTGGCTGGGAATGCTGCCAGTGCCCGTCTGGGTGAGACGTGCTGTCACGCTCAGCCAGGGGCTGGTAGGAAATCCCTGCTGGATGTCTCCCGACCTCTGCTGAATCAGAATAACCGTTCCTCTGGAAAACCTAAATTTATCCCTGAAGCGGTGACGGCATAATTCACATATGCCCTATTCCCCTCTCGTTGGAGTCTCCCTTATGTTTGCCATTTCCAACAATAAAGCAAAGCTGCGAGCAACCTTCCTGTAAATCAGCGTCGCTCCCATCCCTCCCGGTGACGTGAGCCCAGGGCTGAGCAACTGCAGGAATTTATGTGAGTTCAGACCGGGCTGAACTTTGGCACAGTGACCTGCTGGGTCAGCGTGGGAAGGAGCGGGATGGAGAAAGGCAGAGAACAAAGACACCCATCACAGCCTGCCCGCTCACTGCCCACCGTGCATGGGACAGGGACGGGGATGGGGACAGGGATGGACATGAGGATACGCCTCCAGGAGCGTGGGGGCCGTTTGGAGGAGCTGCATGCAGCGCGTGCTGGGGACACTGCCAGTCCCAGCCGTCTAGGCTGGGGGAATTGCATGGGAGAGGGGATGGGGGCGGCAATGGGAATCGGTGTGGGGACTGGGATAAGGATAGGGATGAGGATAGGAGCAACCCCTGTTGCCGCAGGGAGACCCCACAAAAAATTACTTTCTCTGGAATCTACTGTTGCCTTATCAGGGGATGAACCCGAACAGGGGATCTCCCCGGCTGGGGGGGGATCCCTGAAGACACAAAGACCCGTGGGGCATCCCCCATGCCCTGTTACACTTGGGACTGTTCTGATGTCCCAAAGGGTCTGTTGGGCTGGGGCAGGGTCCTTGTGGGGTCCCTCCTGGGGGTGCACTCTGCTGTGCAGGGTAGAAGGTCCTTCATCCATCAGGAGCAAACCTCAGCCCTTCCCCAACCCCAATCAAGCCAGGCAGATGGGACCCCACAGGGATTTTGGCTGCAGCCCTTTTTCCATGCTGGGCAGACCAGGGTTCCCTTTTGGCACAGAGAAATGCCCCAGGAGCCCAATCCCTGCTAGCTGGGCCATTGTGTGCTCTATTTAAACTGGAGTGCAATCAGCTCCACAGAGAGCAGCTTCCCGTTGACCCGTGGCCATCCACAGCCCAGGGTAACCCAGGGCCTCAGGGGACTTTTCATTTGTGTATGTTAAAAATTCATATTTCTCAGGGCAAATTGGACGTGTCCCAGTAGGAAAACAGAGCCAAAGGAAAATGCATAAATCATGTGGCTTTTCAACAGGCCCCGGCTTCTGACATTACGTCTCTCCTGCCTCGGCATAAACACTGCAAATGCAGAAAATAACCAGTGGGAACACGTTTGCCGCAGCACCCGGCATAACCCCGTCACATCCCAGGACAAGCTGCGGTGTTGGGTAATGGCAGGGCAGGGAGTGGAGCTGCACACAGGATTCATTTTGCCTGACGTCATTAACCAGAAGCAGTAGTCAACACATGAAATTGTGCTTCCCTGCTTGTCCCAGGGACTCGGGGGGTTGGTGTTTCCCAGTTTGGACGGCTCTCGATGCTGGGTGCTCCAGCCTCAGGCTCTGCGGGCACAGCTCCCATCAGCTCTCTCTGGGATGTCAAAAATCAGCGGGAACAAGATGACAAGAGGAATTGACACAGTTTTTTGGGGGCACAACCCCATCTGGAAATTTTTGGCAGAGCTGTACCCAGCCCTCCAGCACTCAGGGGTGAGGTGACAGATCTGTTCCTTGGGGGGGCAGATGTAGACATCTGGCACGACTGGGGGGTGCAGGGGACACAGGACAGCCAGTCATGCCCCAAAATGCCACCCAGGGGCCTCTGGCCCCGCAGAGAAGCTGATGCTCCTACTTTGCTGGAGGGTGACCCTTCCCCATCGCCACCATTCCCCGCAGCAGCGGGAGTGCAGAAGGGCCCCCCAGACCTCAAAGGTTTGGAAAAAGTGACGACCACAATTTGCATTTTTTCCTGCTCGATTTTCCTGTGCTGTGTTTCCTATTGGGTTGGTTTGAGGGTTTTTTTTTTCCTTCTTTTCCTTTTTCCTTATTTGAGAAATTCCTTCTCCCTGTGAAATAAATGAGAAAGTACTCACTGCCAGGGGCGGGGGGGCCGGGGGCTCTCCAGACTCTGTGGCTGCTGAAATTTCCCAAATTCCTCCTTCCTCAGCTCCTACCTCTGTGACTCCTCCCTGTGCTGCTGCTGCCGGGTGCCTGCCTGGAGGCCTCTCCCTCACCCTTTCCACCAGCAGCAGCCTGAGAAGCGCTTGGACACTGCCCTAATGAGAAACCAGCGACTGGAATTTATTCCTGCAGGAGCCTCCTACATCTTTGTCCATAAACACATTCACAGCAAAGAGATGCTTCACTTCCAACAACAGGGAGTTTATCCATGCAAAGGAAAAAATATGGGAAACCCAGAATCTTAGTTACTTACTCAGACATGGGAAAATAGGTTTGGCTGATGGAAGACCTGGGTGCACGCGTCATGGCTTTGGGAGGCTGAGTGCCACGGGAGAGGCTGGGCTTAAAAATCAGCTCTGCAAAACCGCCGTTAAATACGGAGTGACAGAGTCTTGCAGAAACCCCCAGCAGAGAGCTGTGCGGGGCTGGAGGGCTGCTCCCAACAGCCACTGCCCTCAGGAAGCCAGGGCTGGCAAGCGGTGGAAAGGGGAATTTAGGTCCCTGCTCTGGGATGCGCCTTGGATGAGGGACTGAGCACTGGGGCGGCAGGAGGAAACATCCAGTGGGGAGGGAGCAGAAGGGCTCTATCTGCTCTTAACTGAAAGGAGCTGAGGGTGACTCCATCACGGTGTGTGAATTCCTTCATGGGGAGAAAAGACAGACTGAAAATCGCTTTAAAGCAGTGGAAAACGGCAGGACAAGAGGGAAGAGCTGGTAACCCGAGTCAAAGACGCTTGCAAATGAAATAAGATGCACATTTTTCACAGGGCGATGACTGAAGCCTTAGAGCGGGAAGGAATTAATCCCTGGCACTCTTGGAGGCTGGAAGTGTTTAAAGGAGTGGACATCCTGCTGTCCCCAGGCACTCAGAGGAGCTGACCCCAAGTCTACACCCACTCCAGAGCTTGCAGCACCCTGCAGAGCACCACCTGGGAGCCCTGTGCTGGCATAGTGCACCCGTGCCAGGGTCAGGGCCATCCATTGGAGCCCTGCGCCCACAGTGGGCACCCACCCCAGGGCCACCAGCACCCATTAAGCACAGGAGCCCCGTGGCTGCAGCACACAGCCACCCCAAGGCCAGCAGCTCCCAGCAGGGCATGGACTGGGAAGAAGACATGGTGGGGCAGCACCCACGAGGGGTGAGTTCCACCAGGAGGGGACCAAGTGGCAGGGATTGGTGGGAACAGGGCTCCCCAAGGCAGGGTGAGGGGCAGTGTGGTCAGCGGGGATGGGACAAGGATAGGAAAGGGGACAGGGATGAGGATGAGGACAGGGATGGGGATAAGGAGGGGGACAGGGACAGGGATGGAGATGGGAATAGGGATGGGGACGGGGTGCGGGCAGGGCTCAGCGGCGAGGGACCGAGGCCGCCGCGGGCAGGGTGGGCTGAGAGCCGGGTCTGCCACGGGCGGCGGGTGCGGGGCGGCCGGAGCCCGGGGCCGGCGGGGGAGGGCGAACAAAGCGGCGGGGCCGGGCGGGCGGGGGGGGAGGGGCCGTGGCGGGTCCCTCCCCGCAGCGGTGCGCGGACGGCGATAAAAGCGGGGACGCGGCGGCGGGGTGCAGTGCCGGGCGGCGGGGGCAGCCATGCGGGCGGCGGGGGCGGCGCTGCTGCTGTGCGTGGCCGCGGCGGCGGCCCTGGGACCCGGAGCGGGGCGGCCCGGGGCCGAGCGGCGGGCGGCGGGCGGCAAAGAACGGCGGGCGCAGTTCGCCTCCTGGGACGAGGTGAACGTGATCGCCCACGGGCTGCTGCAGCTCGGCCACGGCCTGAAGGAGCATGTGGACCGCACCAAGGGGCAGATGCGGGAGCTGGGCAGCCGCCTGAGCGCCCACAACAGCTCCATGGGGCGGCTGCTGCGGCAGGCGCGGGAGGCGCAGGAGCGGGGCGAGCGGCTGCGGGCCAGCGTGCGGGAGCTGGAGGGCCGCGGGCGGCAGCTCCTCAACCTCTCCGAGGCCCTGCGGCAGCGCCTGGAGGAGGTGGCGGCCGACAAAGCCGAGATGCGGGGGCGCTTGGAGCAGCTGGAGGGCCGCGTCCGGCAGGTGCTGCAGGCACGGCCGGCCGGTAACCGGAGCGCCAAGGACCTGGGAGCGCTGCAGGTGAGCGGCGCCCCCCGGCCCGGGGGCCGGTACCGGCAGCGAGCGGAGGGAGCCGACCCCCTGGGGGCAGCCGCCTCGGGGGAACCCCGGGAGGCGGGGGCGCCCCGAGGGGTTGGGGGGCGGGAGGGGGTACCGGACCCGCCCGGCGTACCGGCGTCGGCCCGGGGGGAGGCGGGGAAGGCTCCCGGCCCGCGGGAAGAGCGATGGGGGACCCGGCCCTCCTGGGGCGACGGAAGCAGCAGGACCAGGGTGGCTGTGGGCACCCGGGGGACAGAGGGTGGGGATTAGCCCCGGGAGAGCGGTGGGGAGACCTGGTGATCCCGGGGGGCAGTGGGGGTACCCGTTGGGACCTGCTGAAGGAGGCGCCGGCCCGCCTGGCTCCGTGCGTACGTGCAGGGCGGCCCGGAGCCGCAGGGTTCACCTGGCTCTTCCCCCCCCAGTCCCTGATGGATGCGCAGAACTCGCGGATTGAGGAGCTCTTGCAGAAGATCAAGCAGCAGCAGTACAAGTTGGACAAGCAGAATCTGCAGATTAAAAGCCTGCAGAGCAAGGTGAGCTCCCACCCCGCTTTGCGGTGGGGGGACCGCAACACGCTGTGGGGACCCCAGTATGAGCTGCCCTGGCTCAGCGCTCTGGAGACAGGAGACCCAGCTGTGCTGCTGCCCCTCAGCTTTGGGGACCCTAGGAAGGTGGTGACCCTGGTCCTTGTGCCACAGGGTGGGTATGAGGGTAGTGAACTGTGAGCTTCCCGAGTATTTGCACAGAGTGATAGGAAGAATTGGAGTGTGGCAACAGAGCTTCTCTGTGCCCTTCCTTTGAGTTTATCTGCAGGATAAACTTGTTAGCACAGGTGTGAAAAACCACAATTATTTCTGGCTTTGCCAGCCTCGGGGAATCTCCTGTTCTTTGAGCTTTCTGGACAAGTCCAGCCCAGTTCTGGTCAGAGGTTAGTGATGGTGCCTGGGCTGATCGGCTCTGCTGAGCACCAGTGTTCAAACTAAGCTGAGCTAAAACCATTTCTGACGTGTGCTTTGGTTTTAGGTCAATCTGCTGATTCCCTTACACCTGAAGGACAACAAAACGCAGTCTCCGAAGTGGAAGATAAATCTGAAGAAGAACCTCAGCCTCACCAACCAGAACCAGAATGCCAGTGGGGAGGCTGTGCCAACGCAGAGTGAGTATCTGCCCTGCTCCTCTGTGCCACAGCAAACCTGCGGTGCTTGCAACCATCTGCAAACAAAAGGTTCAGTTGTCCTGAGTCAGGATGTGAGATTTGCTCACAAAACTGGAGCTTGGGAGTTTGGCCAGACCAGGGGGATCTGGAACGCAGGCAGGATCCTAGCCTTCTGGATCAGCATTAGTCCAGCAGGAATACAAGGATTTAAG
This sequence comes from Gallinago undulata, assembly GCA_026546715.1. Lineage (NCBI taxonomy): Eukaryota > Metazoa > Chordata > Aves > Charadriiformes > Scolopacidae > Gallinago > Gallinago undulata. The sequence goes on from JAOTQQ010000014.1 coordinate 1,109,887, forward strand.
AGGAATTTTTCTGCCTGATATTAAGAATGCAGTGGGGAGCAGAGAAATGCTGCTAGCAGGTATTTGTTAAAGAGGATTGGCAGGTTGGAGGGTGAATGCAGGCAGGAAAGGAGGATCTTTGCTCCTTGGAGATGATTCTTGTTCACTTGCTCTCATTTCTCTGGGCAGGGTTTGCTGCTTGGCCTGCCTGATGGTGGAGGGGAGGGTGAGGGAGCCCTGGCCCATGAGAGGAGAGCTGGATCCTTGTGCATCTGTCTCCTTTGGCTCATGTTTGGGGATCATACATGAAAGACGAATGTCTAAGCTCGCACTGTTCTTAGCAGAAGGTGCTGAGCTGCAGCAAACACCAGGGCAGTGGAGGCACTGGACGCTCCCAGCTCTGGGAAACATGCACCAGAGCAGGTGAGTGGATGCTGATCTGGAGCTCCTGGCTCTGCCTGGAGCATCCCCTCTGCCGACAAGGGGGGTGGAGGAGCACCCACAGAGCAAAGGGCAGTGTAGCCAGTGTCCCCAGCTGCGCTGCGTCCATCAGCCTCCCTCCCGGATGGGAAGTGGTGTCTCCGCAGGGTTCCCTGCCGGGGAGCAGCTGCTCTAGGTTTATGTCAGCTAAATCACTGTGCTGGCTGTGTCTGCGCAGCTGTCTGGGGATGTCCAGTGTGAGCCAAGCAGCAATCAGGCAGGGTGAAGATGCATGGGGAAATCCTGCCCAGGGCTTAACACAGGGATAGCTACAGGAAAACACATGGTAATTTGTATGTGGAGCCCGGAGCTGTCAGTGGCTGTGCTTGAAAGCTGGGTGCGCAGAACAAAGAGCTGCAGAATTGGTGTGGACAAGGAGAGAGATGGGGCTTCAAACTCTTCCTGGTGCTTGGCTTGGTGGGCCTGACCAGCCTACAGCAGGGCCATGTGAGGTCTCCCCCTAGCAGGGTCAGAGAAGCACTAGCAAGCCAGAAAACTGTCTCCAAACCTCTTTCTCCCCCTATTTTTTTTTCCCAGCTGTGCTTTGTGATCTGCCCACAGTAGTGTTTCATAGAACCCTAGAATCATTTGGATTGGAAAGGACCTTTAAAGGTCATCTAGTCCAAGTCCCCCTGCTCCCCTCTCAGGTTGTGCTGAAAGTGGGGTGCAGGGAGATGGTTGCTACTTGATGGTGGCAGATGTGCGCTGTGCTGCCAGCTCCCTGTGAAGCGTGGTGGAAGGCAGCGAGGTCCCACAGCCCCTGGGGGTGCTGCAAGATGCTCGGCATCTTCTTGAGCTGGAGAGACCCTGGGCATCCCAACTCCCTCCCACCCGGCCAAGCCCTGAGCTCCCCTTTCTCTTCCCTAATCCTTGATGTTGATATCACCGACAGAAAACAAATTGGCTTCCTCTCATTAGCAAGTAGAGTGAGTCTTCTGGCAAATCTTAAAGCACACAATATCTGGCAGGGCAGCCCTGTGCCCTCTGCCTGGGGAGGCTTGTGGCTGCTTTCAGAGCAGGCGAGCACGGGGAAGGCTTGTGCCGGGGGCTCCCTGCCTATTGTCAGGCAGAGCTGTGGTGCGGCCCCCAGGAACGGCGATGAACTCCATGAGCAGCCCTTTCAGAAAGACCCCTTTGATTTTCATCCAGCGAACACAAGTGGGGTTTTTTTTCAGGCCAGGGATGGCACGGGGCCAAGCATGTGAAAGTTGAAGGCTTGAAGCAGCCTGGAGAGTGAAAGGTTTAATCGCTTGCAGAAAGAGGATCATGTCTTTAGGCAGAGCCTGTGTTCTCTGGCAGCCAGCCGAGTAGGGGAAAGGTAGAGCCCTGCTAGCTCTCCCTGCTGTGCTGGGACTCCAAAATAATTGGGTTGGGTTGGGGAGGGGGAGGTGATGCAAACAGCTCCAGGCATGCCCTGCCATCTGCAAGAAAGGGTGTTTATCCAGGGTTGGTGACCTCCCTTCGTGCCTGGAGATCCTGTTGGGTCAATACAGTGCCATGCCTGGGGCAGCTCCAGCCAGCCTTGTTGATTCTCCTGCCTTGTTTGGCTAAATAAAAGGGGAAGGAAAAAAAAAAACAAAACCAAACATCCAGAGCAGCCAGGAGGTCTTGTTGATCTGCTGGTGCCATACGGATGTGCAACATGAACTGGAACTAAAGAGGATGTTCCTCAAATAAAAAGACTGAGCTGAGGCTGTTCTCAAGCAGCTGCATCTCCTTCAGCTGCTTGAAAGACCCTGTTGCAGTAGGAAAACAGAAGAGATCTGAGTGCAGTGAGTGTGGACAGGGCCCAGGAAAAAAAAAAAGACAGGATCAGGGTTGACCTCTGCACACTGGGGCCACCAAGCATCCACACAGGCACCATCTGGTTGATGCTGGGAGACATGGTAGGAGAGGAGGCAAGGAGCTGTGGGAGCCAAGCAGCCACTGGCACCACCCTGCTGCTGCACTGCTGAGCTGGGGTTGCAGCCGCTGTGGTCCTAGGTTGTCCTTCTCTCAAGCCTTGTTTGGCTTCCCTGGCTTATCACCCTAGACAGCAGGGGTGCCAGGGATGCCCTCGGCCTCCTCGCCCTGCCTGTTGGCTTTCTGGGGCTTTGATCCTTAGTGCAAAACACTTGCCCTTGAACCATGTGTGCATGGGCTTAGAGGAAGGCTTGTCCCATGGGTGCACTGGTGGCACCACTGAGGGATGCTGGTGGCTGTGTGGGTTCAGCCGGGGTGGCTGTCCTGGGGCAGGTGGTGGGAGAGGGGCTGCCCATGTCAAGGAAGGGGAAAGATAACCAGGGAGCCTGGGGAGGGGGGGAAGAATGGGTGAAAGGTAGTGGCAGGTGTCACACTTCTGTCCCCCGGGTCCTCCTGTACTGACCTCCCCTGCAGCTGTGGCTCTGCTCTTCACCCTGATGCAGCATCATGCCTTCCCAGCTGCCCAGCCAGGATGGGGCAATGCCCCATGAGGGCTGTTCTTGCCCTCAGCAGCAAAAAGGCCATATTTTCCCCCCTCCTGCTCCCTGTGAACCCCCTGGGGCTGTCGGGGACATCTCTCTCCTGCTGCTGCCCCGGATCACGGTGCCTGCCCTGACCCTGGGGGCAAAGGGGACTCCCAGGGGGGCCAGAAGGGCGGCCACCACCCTGGCACAGCCTGGGGCTTGTCTTTAGGTTTCTTCACTCGTCTGTCTTGGGATCACGGTGGCAGCAGCTGTGAGCCACCAAAATCCATCCCACCCTTGTGTGGGGAGAACAGACCCCCTTTGTCTGGGGGTGGTGGGGACACCTGTCCTGTCTCACAAAGAGCCCCTTGACTGCGCTGACAGCCTGGGGCTGGTGTCCCTGCACATCTTCCCGTGGCCTTCTGACTCGGGTGTTGTAACAGGTCCCCCCCTTGCCATCTCTCCCCAAATGCTGGGGGTGGTGGTTCCTGGATGGACTTTTATCAGTACTGTCGAAATGGTGCTTTGCTGGCAGCACTGGGCAAAGTCCCCGCGGAGGCGGAAGGAGAGGTGGGAGCCCGGCTGGCGGGGGGATGGCCTCACCCCAAGCAATCCACTCATGCAATGAGCTGGGGCTTCCCTGTGGTCCACCCACCCCTTTCCTACCCAGGTCAGTGTGTCTTGGGCCAAGGGGTCACCCCAGCCTGGCCCTGTGCCTGCTGGTGGCAGGTTGTCCAGCAGAACACCTGGCCGGGGACACCCTGTCCCCAAGAGCAAGAGGTTGCATGCTGGAAGCTCAGGCGCCTTCCTGACGTCAGGACATGGGGTTTCTTTCTGTCCTTGAGGCACTTTGAGGCTGCTTCAGCCTTGGGGTGGGATGGGGATGCTTGGTCCTGGCTTTACCCCACCCCAAATGGGTTGCTTCTGCCCAGCGTGGAGGGAACTGGGAAACTCCTTGGGTATCTCCTCGCCACAGAGCTGTGATCTCCAGTCTAGGTCACCCCAGCCTGGCCCAATGCCTGTCTTCTGCCTTGGACGGAAGCCTAAGGAACTGTGTTTGGACAAATGGGAAGATATGGGGTCACAGCATCTAAAGACATGAGTCAGGGGCCATTGTCTTCAGTGTGTGTCCAGGGCTGCAGCCACTGCTGTGCACAGCTGACTGGGCTTGTGCCCAGGGATGCAAGTGCTGGGGCTGTGGTAGGAGCAACCTGCTGAGGAAGAGGGACTTGGGGCTATCTTCTCAATCGCTGTTTCCTTCCTCTGCAGAGCTCCCAGAAGATTGCCACCAGCTCTTCCTGGCTGGGCACCAAAGCAGCGGCATTTTCCAGGTGCAGCCTGCAGGGTCTCAGCCCTTCAAAGTCTACTGTGACATGACCACAGGTAAAGTGGTGGTGTTCTGCAGTGCTTTGCATGCTGGTCTTGCAAACAGTAAACCTAAATGACTGTATTTTCCCTGCCTGCAGAAGGTGGCTGGACAGTGATCCAGAGGCGCACAGATGGCTCTGTGGACTTTGACCAGCTTTGGGATGCCTACAAGAATGGCTTTGGAGATCTGAGTGGTAGGTGGATGATGGTGTCTATCTTCTTATCCTGGAATAAATTATATCTTAGCACTTTGTTCCCCCTTGATGGCCCCTAGAGGTATCTGTGCTCGAGCACAGTTTTGAGCTGAGGAGGAGAGGACATCGCTTACAGAGCAAGAGTCCTTGGCCTTCCTGACTTATCCTGCATGTGCCAAACAATAATTCAAATGCCACAGTGTCCTGGGTTGTCCCTTTTTGTCTCGAGCCTGTTTGTTTCTGCTTTGCACAGCATGCTTGTGTCCCTGTGGCAAATGCAATGTGTCATGTTTTAGGTGATTTCTGGCTGGGCCTGGAGAAGGTGCATCACCTTGTCCAAGAAGGAAGATACGATCTTCTGATTGAGCTGGAAGACTGGGAGGGAAATTCTCAAGTAGTTCAGTTTGTCTTCAGCCTTGGTGGTGAGAGCACAGCCTACATGCTCAACTTGCTGGGACCTCTGTCTGGAGAGCTGGAAAATGCCATCGGGGACTTCAGGCAGCTGCCCTTCTCCACTCGGGATCGTGACCATGATCTCAAAGCAGACACAAACTGTGCCAAACACCTCTCAGGTCAGTACAAGCTCTTACTTCCCAGTGACGTGTTCTTTCCCTTCAGCTGCCTGGTGGTGGCCATGAGTGGGACAGTGACCCTCTAGGACTGGAGTCCTTTAGTGTTGAGCCTGGCTTGTCCCCTGCTTCCCTGGAAAGCTGCATCCTTGGGAGGAGCCATGCAGGGAACTGGGAGGGAAGCTGAAACTGGGAGGGGTTTGTGATTCAGGTCTTGGCCCGAGCATCTGTCTTCGTAACAGCTTTGCTGGCTCCCACCTTGCTTGGCAACCTTTCAAGTGAGGCAGAGGCCACTCCCCAGGCCTGAGATGGGGCTGCTGGAGGGTTTGAGGGGGTTTTGCATGTGAGAGAACAGCAGGGATTTGCAGATGCATCCTGAAGTAATACAGGATCTGTGTGAAGGTTTCCCAGTGCATGGGATTCATTATGAGTGTACAAGGTAGCCTTGTAGACCTGGAAAATTGGAGAAAAAAGGGGCAGCAGCCACTTTGATCCTGGGCTTTTCTTTCTGGAAGTGCTGTTGGTTAAACCTGCCTCTGCTTTGCCTTGGTAGGTGGCTGGTGGTTCAGCACCTGTGGCCATGCCAACCTCAATGGGAAGTACTTCCGCTCCATCCCCCGCCAGAGGCATGAGCGCAAGCAGGGCATCTTCTGGAAGACTTGGAAAGGCAGGTATTACCCACTGAAGTCAACCACCATGAAAATCCAACCTGCAGCACTGGAAGCAGAGCCCTAAAGCTGCTATGTGAGACTTGATCTTCTCTGTGGAGCATAGACCTGGACTCCATCATTTGGTGTTTACAGAAAACAAACTCACCCTCCCCAGGAAATCCCTGGAGGAGCATTTCTCTTGGTTAGCAGCCCGTTAGTGGCAGGACACAGCTCTTCACTCTTAAGTAAAACAGCTCCATGTTGCTGAAAGCCCTGGATGGGAGCTCCTAAACCAGAAGAGGAGCCACCAGCCGGGAGATCCACCTCTAGAGCATGTACAAAGGTCTTCCAACCTGCCATGTGCTGCTGTGGCAAGTTCAAGTTGTCTAGTGCTTTCTGTCCTGTTTGAACACTTCTGTGCCGGTTTCCATGAGCTGGGGCTGGGGGAAAGGGGAGCATGTGAAATGTTTCACTATCCTGCACCCAAATATTGGATACGGAGCCTCACTGAATCTCACTGTTTACCATGTACCCTCCTGTGAAAGCCCCCAGAGCCTCCTTCCCCTGCTGGTCCTGTGGGGCAGTGAGCCTTAGGCAGCTTCATCTGTGCAGCCCCTGCTCTGGTGACTTCAGCTTGCTAAGAGTATGAGTGTTGGTGGGAAGGCTGAAGGACAGGAGACCTGTGCAGAGGGAGACCTCAGGCTCACTTGGCTTCCCTAGGCCCTATGGCTTTGAAGTCCTGTGTTTGTCTGTGCTGGGATTTGCTGCGAGCTGGGGAAAGCAATTCCAGCTCCAGGAGATGATGGGTGGGTTCCTGCAGCCCTGGAGGGCTGAGTCTTAAGGTCTGTCTGAAGCCTACTAGTGCTGCTGGAGGTGGTCAGGATGAGCACTGGGACAGCAGAGGTACAGAGCAGTGACTGTCCCTAGGCAGGACCAGCCCTGATATCAGCTCTACATCACCCTGGAGGGCTGCCTTCTCCCAAAAGACTCCCTATACTTTGCAGAGTGAATAGCATCATCCCATGTGCAAGCCCCAAAACTGGCTTGGGGACAACAAGGTTTCTCTGCAAGAGCTGCACCACCTTGTTGGACACATACCCTTGGGTACAGCATCACCTCTGCCTCAGGAGTCCGGGGAGAGGTTGGCAAAACAAGTCCCCAGAAACTATTAGGGGCCAAGCTGCCATCTTGGGGCTTCCCAAGCATCCTGCCCTATTGAGGTCATATTGACTACTGTGCTAGAGCTCCTAGCTGCTAAATACTGTAAATAGTCATTTGTAGGATGTTGGATCTTGTTGATGAATTTCCTGTTTTAATTTGTTTCCATATTTAAATGCAGTGTTAATGTGGTGTAATTTATAAATGTTGATACTGGGGAAAAAAAACAACTGTACTTTGTGTATTTTAAACTTTTTTTTGTACTAAAATATCTTTTCTGAAGATGCCTTTTAATAAAAACAAACCTGTAACTGTTCTGCCTGGATTATTTGCCCAATGGTTTACCAGTAGAAGATGTGGGAACTATGAGTACTCTGGATTTGGAAACTTCACTTGTTGGGAGTTTGACCTGAGCATTATGCTTCCTTCTGGCCTCAATTTTCTGGCTGCAGTCTTATGGAGCTCTGGGATAAATCCCTGCTATAACCTCCAGAAGAAGATTTTAGTCTACTTGAAGTCTATGGATGTCTGAAATTCTGTTCCCTCTGGAAATCAGACCCTGGCACAGCAAGTTTACAAGTGAAGATGAGGTGGCTTTTCTTATTCCTTTCTTCCTGGGGAAATACTCCTTGTAGCTGTCTGGAAAAGCCAGTGCCAACTCCTTGACCAAGAGCAGAGGCTGACAGATTAAAATCAGAGCCGATCAGGACAAGCCCCAGTAAGTAGCAGCACAGTCATCTCCAGATGCATTTGTTGTGACATCTAGGGAATGATGAATTCATTCCCCTATATGTGGGAATGAAATGAGCTGGGGATGGAACAGGAGCCTTGGAGTTTGTGGTGGGTAAACTCCAGCTGTGCTTGTGATCCCGGGCACATGGCCTGATGCTGGAGCTGAGGAAAATAACAAGTGTTTCTTTAACTGGTGAAGGAAGTGGGACAAAAATTGCTTATTGTGGAAGGCAGAGACAAGAATAAATATGGCAGTCCCTTAGATCAACTGTATAAATACCTGATGTACATAAATGTGGCCCTAATTCCTGTGGCCGGCTGCCTTCCCTGGGAAAAACCTGGGGTTGATAACAGCCCCAAGGTCAATTGCACAAGCAGCTCATTATAGATGGCTTTGTGCTATCTAGCTGCCTCCTCTTGCACTCAAATACATTTTTAATGTTTCATTTGCTTAATTTAAAGCTTGTTTGGTCCCTGGGTGCACCAGCAGATACTGGAGTGCCGTGTTTTCAGCTGGATGCTAGGGTGGTTTTTATGCATTGAATAGAAACTGAATTGAAGGAACTATGTTGTATTTATTCATTGCCAGGGTGTTTTGGGCAGATCTGGGGTTTGCTCCCCAGTGATGTATTTCATCTTCAACCTCTGCAGAGGCCAACACCAGCTACTACCAAACACTAGCTGGGGGAAGGCTCAATGCCCCAAATCTTGCCCAGCCCAGGAGTTAGAGCTGCTGCTTTCTTCTGTCCCTTGGTCTTGCCCTGTTCTGCTGTGAAAATCGCCACGTCCCATCAATGTCAATACCACCCCATGCTCCCAGACCATAGGTCCCATGGGGGCCCTTCCAAGTCCCTCAGTAGAAGAAGACAGCCCTAGGTCTTTGTTTTCATCCGAAATTCCTCTGGAATCCTCCAACGCCTTCGTTTTTCCTGACCTGCTGTCTGTAGTAACCCCTGGGAGGCCGATGGAGGATGGGGCAGCTCCCTCCAGCGACAGCGAGAGAAACGGCACCGCACGCTGCCGACAGCACCCGCACAGAACCGGAGAATCGTCAGCTTGGAAGGGACCTTTCAGATCATCTAGTCCAACCATCAGCTGACAAAACCCACCACTAACTCATGTCTCTCAGCACCACATCTTGCCTGGCTTTTCAACCCCTCCAGGGATGGCGACTCTATCACTGCCCTGGGCAGCCTCTTCGGAGGCTTGACGACCCTTCTGGGGAAGACATTATTCCTAACATCCAACCTGAACCTCCCCTGGGGTAACTTGAGGCTGCCCTTGTCCCATGGCCTGTTCCTTGGGAGAAGAGACCGACCCCCCCCTGGCTACACCCTCCTTTCAGGGAGTTGGAGAGAGCGAGAAGGTCTCCACTCAGCCTCCTTTTCTCCAGGCTGAACACCCCGAGCTCCCTTACACTCCCAGCCACTCCTCACAAGACTTGTGCTCCAGACCCCTCTGGACCTGCTCTAGCCCCTCAGTGTCTTTCTTTGTGGTGAGGGGTCCAAAACTGGACACAGCCCTCGAGGTGGGGCCTCATCACTGCATCCTTTAGGTCACAACATGCTGCTGCTCCTCAAAGCAGGCCTTGGCTGCCCTCCAGCTGGCTGTGCTGTGCCAGCCTGCAGCTCCCAACATGATGGTCAACCCAGGGTTTCCAGTTTTTATTCCCAGCAAACCCTGACCCAGCTGCAGGCAAGAAGGGCTGCTGCTGATGCTGTGCTCTGGAGGCGCTGTGTCGAAGGCAGTGACGGGGTCCAAGTTCAGCCCATGCAGGGTGGCTGCAGGGTCTGCACATGGGCTTTTTGGGGCCAGAAGCGCTGGGTGACAGGCTGGAGCTGTGGTCCAGCAGGTGACACAGGGCTGGCACATGCCTCAACACGGAGCTCAGACTCATCAGCAGAAGCATATTGAACTACAGATGCTTTGGAGCCAGAGGTTCTCCCAGAGCATCATTAGATCAAGAAGTTGCACATCCCAACCCAGCTGCATTTGGTGGCCCCAGGAAGTGAGGAGAGCCCCAACCTGCTGCCCAGAGGCCCCTCCAAATCCAACCTGTGTTCAATTGTCAGGAACAACTGCCAGGAGATCTGACAGTGGGGCCTCAGACCCTCTTTTGTACAACAGCAGAACCCAAATAGCTCTTTGCAAAGTTTGGCAAAAAGGGAAGGTGTTTGTGTGCACACAGCTGCACCAGCTCAGGTGGATGGGCTGAGCCCCTGCACTGGTGGCACTGGGACACTGGAGGGGAAAAGCCAGAGGTATTGCCCCAAGTACCCCCCAAATGAAACAAAACAGGCAAACAAAAAAGGCAAACCCCTCTTGAATCTGAAACCTGGTGCAAAGCCGAGAACCAGCAAACTAATAACAAGAGATGAGTTCTGCACCCACCAACACTCCCCAGGCACCCACTGGCCTGCCCCCCTCCCGCCTTGCCAGCACCAGCAAGTCATGCTTTCAAAGCCATCCCTTGATTCAAATGCCTCGGGGTGCCCAGCAGACACACTGGGGCACCAGGATTCCCCCAGTCCTCTCAGTAACTTCAGTTCTTCTGCTGGAGCTCAGCAGCATCAAGCATAAATCGAGTTGCCCAAAGATGTAACTGGTTTGGCTTTGCAAGCACCCCCACCCCCACCAGGGTCCCAAGCAGAGTATTCTGGGGTGGCTCCCCTTAGGGTGCTTACAGACATCCAAAGGACCAGATCCCACTAAGAGGGTGGGAAGGAGAACTTCTGGCATGAGCATCCTGGGTCGGCAGCTATGCCCCAGGATATGGCAGGGGCTGACACACCCAGGACAAGAGGCAGCATTTGACCATTTTGAGCAAGTTTTTATCATGTAAAAAAAGAAGCAGATGGCATAGGCTTGTCTGCTACTAATGGTGTGTGCTCCAGTGTAGCTTAAGAAAATATCTGGGGCTTGTAGGACTTCTGCTGCCTGAGGCTTGATGGCCTGCAGCCAATTTGAGGACACACACGGGATTTCCAGAAAGGGTCTGCAAATGCATTGGCCCATCAGCAACCGATGACACGTGGCTGGTTTTGGTGACACACCACCAATTCTTCAACGCAAAACATACCATGAGGCTGGGGGACTCCTGAGGGGGAAGAAGGCAGTGGGTCCGGCCTCATGCTTTGCTCCGCACCTCATCGCCCTGGGGCAGCATCCACCCTCTAAGTCTTCATCACCATTCCCTGCAGCCTGTGTTAAAACTCTGCCCCAGGGGATTTCAGAGCTGGAGGGATCTCATGAGGATACCTCCATTATATATTGCTCTTTAAAACTTATGGCAACAATTCCCAGGCACTGGAAGAAGAAAATAAGAAAGTGATTTCCATCCAAACCAATAAAAAATAGCTTTGATTCCTCCCCTCCTCCCCTGCCACACACACCCAATATTCAGTTCAGAATCAATTTAGGTACTCGTGATAATGAAAATAAGACGATTTACTTCTGTTGTGCCCATTTTAACCAGAACAAAGTGAAGGATGCGAAGACCAGCAAGGAGACACCCTCCTCTCCCTCCTTTCACCCAGCCACTCACGTGATGTAGCATTATCAGGTGTGGGAAACTCAGCACGGAATTAATTCCCCTTCCCAGGAGATTCTGCATCCAACATGTTCCAGCTTTGCTCCTCCTGATGCTATTTAACTATTCATCGGTTGGTTGTTTGATATCCCTGGGCACGCTCTAGTCATTACTCAACAGAGCTGTTTGCTGTTGTGCTGCAGGGATGGGAACAGCATCATCAGGAGAAAATGATGACGCCTTCCTGCAGATCCTGGCTGTTAAAACTCCCTTTGGGATGGGAAGGTTTTAAAGTCCAATGTGCCACACTGAGCACCAGAACTGCAAAGAAAAGGTGAAAAGAAAGATTTCCTCCTCACATCTTTAGCAATTGCTGTCTGTCAGAGAACAGCCCAACCCATTGCTATGTTGGTGTTGGCATCTTCCCTAGGTCCCTGGTTCTCTGAATTTTTGGTTTTCCTTCCCAGCTGCTTCCATTATCCTGATTCCCAGGATATGGATAAGGCTGAGCTACGAAATGACTTTTTTGCCTCGGTCTTCACTGGCAAGGGCTCAAACCACACTGCCCAAGTCACGGAAGTCAAAAACAGGGGCTCTGAAAATGAAGAACTGCCCACAGTATGAGAAGATCAGGTTCGAGACCTCTTAAGGAACCTGAAGGTGCATAAGTCCATGGGACCTGATGAAATCCACCCACGGATCCTGAGGGAGCTGGCAGACGAAGTTGCTAAGCCCCTTTCCATCATATTCAAGAAATTGTGGCAATCTGGCAAAGTCCCTGCAGACTGGAAAAAGGGGAACATAACCCCAGTATTCAAAAAAGGAAACAAAGAAGACCCAGGGAACTACAGGCCAGTAAGTCTCACCTCTGTGCCTGGCAAGATCATGGAGCAGATCCTCCTGGAATCTTTGCTAAGGCACGCAGAAAATAAGGAGGTGATTGGAGACAGCCAGCATGGCTTCACCAAGGGCAAATCGTGCCTGACAAATTTGGTGGCCTT
>JAOTQQ010000014.1:1144302-1165987 GCA_026546715.1 Gallinago undulata
GAGTTGACATGGTGCTCAGGGATATGGATTAGTGGATTGGTGGTGTTGTGGGTGTGGAGTGGGGTTTGTGTGGAGTTTTTTTTTGTTCGTTTGTGGGGTTTTTTGGTTTTGTTTGTTTTGTTTTCTGTTTGTTTTTGTTGGTTTTTTTTTTCATTCTTTGGACTAGATGATCTTAAAAGGTCCCTTCCAACCTAGGTGATTCTGTGACCAGCCGTGTCCTGGAGATCTCCATTCAGGGGCTGTTCCAGGGGGTTGGGGGGGTGGTGATGTACGGCAGTGTGCAGGAGAGGCTGGAAATGGGGGATTTTTATGCGAGTGGGAGTGAGCGCGCTCAGCGGGATGTGCCGGGAGGGTCTAGGGGTGGGTGGTGCCTGTTGTTTGAGCAGGTCACCTACCACCGGCTGCTGGGGGAGATGGCCGAGTGGGTGTTTTCCCTTCCCGAGGCTATGATCCCTGCATGCGGTGTGTGGGGGAGGTCGGAGCGTGGGCTGGTCACGGCTAAGTCTCACCCTGCAGCGGGATCCTTCCCCTGCCCCGCAGGAAGGAAGAACTTGCTGAGAGGTTCTGGACTCTGGAGGAGAAAAAAAGCAATTAAGTCACTTAGGGAGGCCTTTTTCCTTCATTTAAAAAAAAAAGCAAAAAAAAAAAAAAAAAACAAAAAAACAAAAAAAACCCAAAACAACAACAACAACAAAAAACTAGGAAAAACGGTATGAAAGGTAGAGGCCTGAATTTCAAATTAGAAGAGAAAAATGAGGCAATTAGAGGTGAAGAGGGACTGTCCTGCCAGTGCTATCGACAGGGGTGGGTTCTCTTAAGCTCCAGGCTCCCGCTGGCGCCCCCGGAGGTAACAAGGCCCGGGGGGATTAGAGGAGGGTTTCCAGGGGATGAGTGTCTACGGGGCTGCACCGTTTCAATAAATAACAGTAATTCTTATTTTAAACTGGTCAGACAACGCAGGGTAGTGCTGTCTGTCAGGCTCCTCGGGCTAGAAACACCCTCAGCGGAGAGGCAGCTCCCGGTTCCCGTTCTCCCCGGTTCCTCTGCCAAGTGCGATTCTCTCTGTACATACCCCGCTGTGCATGGTGACGTTGTGCTCTGGAGATAAAGATTGCCCCACGGCGCCCTGTCTCTCACGTCTGTTCCACGCCCGGTGCCCGCTACTCCCGGGGGTCCCGAGGGCTCGACCCCGGGGAAAGAGGGGAGCGCGCGAGCCCCTGAGGGGGCGGAACCAGGCAGGCGCGGGGCGGAGTGCGTGTGTGCCCTTGGCTGGGGGGCGGGGCGCAGACGCCCTGGCCTATCACCATTGGTCAGCGGCTGTTGCCAGCGGGGTCACGTTGCGACACCGGCCAGGTTCCGCGCAGCCCATTGGGTGGGCCGGCGCTGGCGTCAGCGCGGCGTGGTGCGGGGATTGGCAGGCGGCGGCGGCGCTGTGAGGGCGGGCGGTGACGGGTGGGCGGTGCCCGGGGCCGCAATAGCCGGCGATGGGGCGGCGGGCGCGGCGCTGAGGGGCTGCGGGACCGCAGGTACCGACAGGGAAGGGGGGATCGGCACCGGGGACAGCGACGGGCCCGGCCTCGCCGCCGGCTGGGTGCAGCGGCCTGCTCGCCCGACGGCCGGGCCAGGCTTTAGGCCGCCCTCCGGTACGGGGCGGCGGCGTCCCGGGGTGGCCGGGCCGCGGTCTGGTCGCCTCGGGGAAGCGGGCCCGAGAGCCCCGACAGCGCTCGCGGCGCCCCGGCCCCGCTGCGGGGGTTGTCCGGTGTCTGGCAGCGTGCTGGGGGGCCGGGGCCGCGTCTCGGGGAGGAGGAGCGCTGGCCCGGCAGCGCTCTCGGCAGCCGCCTCCCCCGACCCCGGGCATCGCGCGAGCTGGCTGCCCCCGCACCGCCGGGCTCTTCCACCGGGCGCTGGCCTCTAGAGCGCTCTGTCCCGGGCGGAGCCTCCGCGCCGGCCGAGGGCAGAGCCGGGTCCCTGGCTGCGGGCCTGCGGCGCTTCCCGCCGGGCTGGCACCCCATTCCCCGGGGCCGGGCTGGCACCCCTGCCGGCGGGCAGCTGCTGGGCTCTTGTGTCAGAACTTCACCTGAGAGAAAACTGTTGTAGGTTCGGAGCGGCAATCTTATTGTATCTGTTCATCAGGCTTTTATTTCTGTGGGTACAAGTAGTGATTAGGAAAAGATTTCTTTGCAAGTGGAGTCACCTGCCTGCTTTTTCTTCTCTTTTGGAGTGCTGCTGGCTCTTATTCTAACATGTATTTTTGACCTGCTGAGCTGTGTGCCACGACAAGGAGTCGCTGACTCGGAGGGCTTGTTACAGAGATTTCCCAAGAGAACGGGTTCAGTGTCACAGCAAAACCGAAGGAGCTGCTGCAGTTGTGTGTTGGAGCACCAGCTGGCTCTTCCTCTGGGGCGTGAGCTTAGAGTTTGTGACTGACTATTCTTAAACTGGGACCTACAAATCTCTCTATGTTACTTAAACTGGTTGTCTTGAGACACCACACTTGCTGGCAGCAGAGGCCAAAGCTGCTCGTTGGTGGGATTTTTCTGAGGAACGATCATGTAGTTCGTGTACAGGAAGATGATTGTGATGTTGGAGGTACTTTTCTCACAGTCTCAAACATTCGCTCCTGTTGTATGAGCATGTTCTCTATCTGATAGAGACACCAAGATTAAAAACCAAAAAGCCACATGACCGCCTTTGACTGAGACTTCTCGCTTATCTGTGCGATTGCCTGTGCCGGTCGTACCCACAGAAACGGTGCTCCCCTAAATGTGGGGTGATGCGCTGTGATGCTGCTGCTCTGCTGACTGCTCAGGCTGCTGAGACTTGTCCTCTCAGAGGAAGCTGTGCGGAGCTCAGATCTTACCAGCAGAGAGGTGAGGTGTCTCTCACGTCGGTGTTGGTGGTGACCAGTTGGAAGTGCCAGGGTTGGCATAGCAGGTTAGCAGCTCTGGCTGTTTATCAGGCTTGTTTGTGTTTAGCATACCATCCTCACAATGTCCAGAGACAAGGCTGTCCTTGCCCTGATGTGTGTGTGATGAAGATCTCTCAGTGGGTTTGTGCTTCACATCCCACCCTATGCCCTTTATTTCCTCGTGCTCAAGGGACAGTTTGTATCCCCCTCTCAACCCTCACTGTGACCAGCCCTCATTTTCCTTGGGAAATGTGGATCCCTCTTGATCCACTCTCCTTCCAGCAAAAATTTCTCTCTGTGCCTTTCCCTTCCAATACTATTTCTAGCACTTTCTCAACCTTTTCCAGGTCCTTGTCAAGAATGCCTGTGATGCTGCTGTGCTAGGTCAGCTCTGATGGCCATGGCCAGTCCCCTTGATCCACCCGGCTCTCGGGGACGTATAACCCTGCTGAACCCCACTAGGTTGCCAAGTTCACACATGCACAGAATAATCCTTTTTAACAGCTGGATGTTAGCCTTGTCTTTCCAGGGCTTGAATACTTTTTTGAGTCTCCAAAGGATTATGGAGACAGCTGCAGGGGAGAATGTTTGGAGGGCTAGAAGAGCCCGAGTCTTCCAGGTGCATTTGAAACTGTGATGGTATGTCAGCCTTTAGAAACAGGCTTGAAGGAAAAGGAGCTGGGACTGGAAAATCCCTTTGTCACACATCCCATGTGTCCCCCCACACACATACTGTAAGAGTGAATTTAATAACTCCAGTGGAGGACGCAAGGTCTAATCACCCCCGAGCATACGCAATGGAGCATTACAGGCAGCCTCCCTCAGTAAGGAAGTCTTAGCTCTGCCAGGAGTGGACCAGGAGGCAGCCAAGTGTGAGCTTGATGTGTACGCCATAGACATTAAATACTGGCTGTAAAACCTGGGTTGTCTGTCTGTGGCTACCCAGTTACCACCACTGGCAGTCTTCAAGTGGAAACAGGGAAAAGAAAGCATTGGAATGAATGGTTTCTTGTTTCTGATGTGTTTGGCTGCCTTTTTTTTTTCTTTTTTCTTTTTTTTTTTTTCCTGTGGAATTGTACTGGGGCTGCAGAGTGAGGTGACCATGTGCTGGGTGCCGAGGAGCCTGTGGAGATGAGCAGTATTGCAAATGTGCTAATTGTAAACAGCTTCAGAGAGAGTTCTTGCCTTAATTGATGCTGGAAGAGGGGCTTTCCCATTCTGGGTTAATGATGCTGGCCCAGATCAAGGAAGTGCAGGACACGATGTTCCCCTGGGAGGAAGTTAGCACAGATTCCTTGAAACAGCCAAAATCAACCCAAAATGCATCCAGCACAAGCTGAGGAAGTCAAGGCTGGATATGGGCTCTGAGACTGTCAGTCCTAAGGAACTGCTGCAGGTCCTCAGGATGTGACTTTGTAGTAGTTCTGCAGGCAGAGATACAAAGTAAAATATGCATTTAGGGGCTTTTTTTTTTTACTGTTGTTCAAAATACCTTGGGCTTTTTACATTAAAACACACAGAACCTTTTCTTAGAAGATGAAGGAAGGAATTGGGCATCTGGAACTATAGACTACAGGATGAATTTATTTTTCCCTCACTTGACTTTGACTCAGCTTGGGATATTTGGAGATTTCAGAGTTTCCGTTTTCCAAACTGTTTTGTTTTGTTTTGTTTTTCCCAGCTTAAAGTTCATAACTGGTGTGTCTTTTCTGCCCCCCAGTCTTACTTATTCTGGTTAACTTACACTTCTGCGTGCTCTTAGATCAAACCCTTCCCATGAGAGAAAATGATGTCCATTTACTTACGTTTGTTCCCTTTAAAACACACTAACTCTAACTGCTTCCAAGTGAGTGAGAAATGGGCACAGTCTCTGTGCTGTGAAAGACAAGCCACATGAAAAATAAAGCCGTGGGTCACTTTGATGTGAAGGAGAGGAGCACAGCACCAAATCAACAGAAGGGATGGGTGAGTGCTTTCCATGAAGTTCGTGTAAAATAAGCTTTTTCTCTGGTGCTAAAAGGACGGATTAATCTGTGCTGAGGTTTGTATGTATCGAGGTGGGTAATGTCATGCACGAGAATAGCAGGTTCTCTACCTCTCCAGGTCTGGTCTGGCCTCCTCCTCTTCCCAGCTCCGACTGCAGCAGTGCCCTTCCCTGGGGAGAAGGCTGTCGTGCTGGCTCTCTCATCTTTGTGCCGTGTTTGCCATAGTTAGACCAGGCTGTCTCATTGGCATCACAGCAACAAATGCTGCTCTCCTGGAAGACGTGCTTGTCCACCTGCTGAGCTTTGCTGTGCAAAAGCGGGGAAGTGGCTACTGGACTTCTGACGTTCCTGGCCACCTTCCTGGTTGTGGAATATGTCTCTTTGATAGCTGTGACAGTTGCAGGTTGTGAGAGCTCTAAGTACTGATGGTAAATTGCAGAATTGCAAAATCCTGAAGGCCTGGACTGACAAAGTGTCTCGGAGCAGGGACTGAACCCTTTGTATCCTCTGAGAAAAGGAATAACTCGATGGGGGCTGTGCTGACCTGCGGTTCTTCTACCTACCAGCTGTGCAAATGCATTCCTCACCCCAGACCACTCTAGGAAAGCAGTGTTACAGTTTGGAATCTGTGATTTCTCCACATTTTCAATCAAAATAGTCATCTGTAAGTTTTCTTTCAGATTTCACATATCAATTCTAACTAAACTTTTCAGTTCCTGATCCTGCACAAGCTGATGATGTGTGGTTAACCCCAAGGGCAAAGATGCTCTAACTGGTCTTGTAATTTTAATCAGTTGTCATGAAGACAGTAATGGACTGAAGGAAACTTTCTGCTGCTGCTGCCAAAAAGAGGGAACAAGGGGCAAGGAGCAGTACTGGCTTGGCAAATACAAGTACAAACAAATCAAATGCAGTTTCTAAAGCACTTTTCTGCAAGCAGAGGAATGCACCAAGCTCTCACAGTCTTGGCTTCAACACCTGTTTCTTTGTTTGAAGCTTTGAGAGCTTTGTTCCCGTTTCAGCTAAAAGCTGTTTGGGTTTAGATTTGAGAGGGGTGAGAGGGAAAAGGTAAATGACAATTCTAGAGTGCTTTCAATTTTTATTTCCTCCCAGTTTTTCTTGTACTTCCCTGTAGACCAAACGGTCAAAACCTATGCCTCAGAAGAACTAGAAATGCAGCCTAAGCATGACATCACAGACTTAATTGGGAGCGATTGGGATTTTGCAGTCATGAAGTTTTGGAACTGAAGAGGGGATTTGTAGCCACGAGGCATGGGCAGAGGGGAGACACTGGAGAAATCAGCTAGAATCAGCAAATCCTCTTCTTCATCCGTCAGGGAGAAGGAGGATGCTCTCAGTTGGTACCAGCTTTGGAGCTCTTCAGATGCAGGCGGGTGGTGGGATCAAAGGCTGCAGTAGTGTCTTTGCTGGAAAGCTCTTTGAAAACTGAGTGTGCTAAAGAGACTTCTACCATGGAATGGCTAGGTTGAAAAAATATAAATAGGCAAGTTAAATTCCAGATGAAATACTTGTTGGAAGGTGAGCATGCTGCCTGGTTGCGAGCGGTCATTGTGTGCCAGCAGGCAGTTTGTTCCAGCTCCAGTTTGACCCCAATCAGAGCGTTATTATGTGTACAACAGTGTCAATGGTGCTTTATAGACCAAGGAGGAGAACGCTCATTGCAAGTTCTTCCTGGCATAGGATTCCCAATCCTGAATTAATGCTTTGAATCCTTCTGAGTAACGCCCCTTGAGGAACTGACCAGCCCAACCTTGGTTGTGTTAACCTGGTGTGTGTGTTACTGCTACGCTAAAACTGGGGTTTTCTGATGTATTGCCCACGGCTGAAAAATCCATGTGTTTGGAATAAACTGGAACTGCCTGGTGACTGCCCAGGCCTGGGGAGCCCTTGAGCTTTGGTGTTGCTGCAGATGTTGCCCCTTTTCAGCGGGAGCTCTCTGGATCGGTGGGGCTGAGGAGCAGAAGGATTCCCGCAGCTGTTGCTGCTGCTCTTTTGGCAGGGGACAGGGGTGCGAGGGGAACTGAGCGGCTGTGTGGCTCTGGTGCCTTCGGGAGGCAGCGCTGCTGGGCATGAGCAGGGCAGGGACGTGCTGTTGGGTGGTGGGACAGTGGTTTTCCCCACTGGCAGGTAGCACTTCTACAAGCATTGCTTTGTGGGCATAATAACTGGTATTCTTCACTCCAGGTCATGATTTCAATAAAAAATTCAAGTCCTATTAATGCATCTCTCTTTCCCTGCAGAGTGATAAAATGCAGATGGAGGTGGGCAGAGGGTCTGTGTATTTGAACTGTGCTGCTTTTCACCTCTAAAAGATGATGTCTTTTGAGTACTTGGAGGAGCGGCAGGTGTTTCTCATGTCCCAGCTGGTTTTCAGTTGTTTCCTTATGAAACTTGTTATTAAAATAGCTGAATGGTTGATTTTTGTTTGGAGATACCCTCTGCAAAGAATTTTCTCCTAATGTTGCAATTCGTTTTTCCAGATGTTGGTAATTAAAATGCAGTAAACTTTCTTTTCATATGGTCTTGTGGCAGATAACAAGTCTCAGAAGATCTGAGATAACTTTGTTCATTCTGGCACTCAGCTGTAACGCACGGCCTGATCTTTCCCAAGTACAGCTTGCAGCAAGGAAAAAATCATCCTTTAGGCTTCTTATTTTTATAGTGATCTTTTTCTCAGCATGTAAACTCGAACCTCTTGATTCTTTTTGAACATTGGGTAACTTCATGTTATATATTAGGCAACGCTCTTCTAAAATAATGTTTGATTGACAAACAAGGGGGTGAACAACATGACAGGTTCCCTGAAATCTGAGCTGCGAGACACAGTGGTGAATGGCAGCCACTGCAGGGGTTGATCAAGTCTTGGAGGGCAAGGATGTGTATGGATGCAGGTTTTGGGAAAACAACGGTATATTGATCACAAAGTCTCATTGCAATATTTTTTTACCAATGGGGAATAGAAGTCAGACCCCGGCAATGTGTCTGTTTGGGAAAAAAAAGAATAAGTCACATTCTGTGGAAGACTGTCTCTTCATCTGTGTTTGGAAAACAAGCTCATTTGCCATCAAACCATTGTCTAAATAATCAAGACTTCAGAGACCTTCTAGAATACACCTAAATAGTGGCTTGGTGTAGGGAAGTTTTGATGGTTTGTCCCCACCAGGAGCCCGGTAGGTGCAGGCTGGCATTCCTGCTTCACTGCTGCTGGGTTGTGTTCCTGGAATAGCTGAGAGCAGCCAAGTGCGGTCCCTGGCAGTGGGAGATAATGCAGAAACATGACAAAAACAGGAGCCCAAAAAGGCTGCTTCCTAGAAGTGCCTGACCTCCTCCTGGGTGTTACATGGTTAAACTTGCAGTGTCTTATGAATGTTTGAAATTCATCCCAAGGAATGAGGCAGATGAGCCTCTGTGGACAGCAGTGATGCTTCAGGTACCTCAGTGTCTGGCTGTTAAAGACGTAGGAGGAGGTTGTTCCTGGTGTGAAGCTTTAATAGAAAGTTCACAAGCTCCCAGGACGTTGTCCCTTGGTTGTTTTTCAGTTGTTTGGTGGGTTTTTTTGGCTTGCTTTTGGGGGTTGGTTTTGTGTTGAGCCCAGGGTCAGATCTGTCCCATGACTGTCTGATTCACAGTGTTGCTCCACTGTCCCTGTCTGAAGAGCAAGTTAATGCTGAAGTTTTTACAGCCTGTCCTTTAACTGTGACTGTCAACCAAATGTTGGCAGGGCAGGAAATTGGGAAGCTGCCTGGGGAGTGAAATGCTTTCCTGTGTGTTATCTACCAAATTTTAAAATAGTTTAAAAGCTGTTGTGTGGTATCAGATCTTATTTTGAGTGTTGGGGTATATGTCATAAAATGCTGTGTCTCTTTTCTCACTAGGGCTCACTGCAGCCCTGACTTGTCAGACCATGGCGTTTGACTTGGGAGATTTCTTCCCAAATCCTGGGTGATGCAAGAGTTGCAGGAAGATCTCATCGCAGAATTCCCTCCTCTGTGCCTGAGGGCACCTCTCATGAAGCTTTGGAGCTGCCTTCAGCAGGTGGATCGAGTGTGGGCAGGTCTGTTGGTGGCTTTTCGGGTGCTGTCAGGGTGTTGTGCAGCAGACCTGAGGGTAACCTTTGAGAGTCAGAGAGTTGACATACAAAATCATGTACTTTCTATAAAAGTAAAAAATAATGCTGCAGTCTTCAACCCTCGGCAGAGAGTATGTTTAAACAAACAAAGCTGAAAACCAAAGCCCTGCAGCGGTGTGGGACCAGTTCCTGGGCTGTGTTGTGGGGTTTTTTCATTTCTTTTTTCTTTACATTAAACCACTCATGCAACCTTTTTAACAGTAGCAGGGAGCACTTGAGGCCACTCATCGCATCCTGCCCATGCCTGTCTTTGGTGGCGCTACCTCAGGGTGCCCAATCACCGCGGGTGTAAGTGACTGGAGGCCAGAGCTTGCCCTGTGTGATGCAGACGAGGGGGAACCCAGAGATGCCCGGTTGCCTGGAGTACAGGTACAGTGCTCAGGGAGTGCAGCTGCCTGCAGTAGGCAAAGCTGGGGACTGCAAGACACATTGCAGGCCTGGGGTTGGACTTGGGCTGTGGAAAAGGGTGCATTGGCTGGATTAGAGAGGGTATGTGGGGGCACGTGCTTAGATGTCATGAAGGAAGCCATTCTTTGTACTTGTTGCCCTCAAGAAGTTAGTGTTCAGATGATCTTAGAGCCCCAGGATGTAGGAAGTACAGTTTTCGTGGTGAGAAGGGATACACTGATATTTGGGAATGCCCTTTAGCAACCAAAAGCCTTCAGTTCACTGATGACGTTTGCAGAATCATATGATTAGAAAACACGGTGTCTGCATACCCGAGTTAGCTAAACTGGATTTGGAAAGCAGGCTGGGAGCCTTGTTCCTGGGGGCTAAACTTTTGCTGATCTGCATACGGTGAGTGGGTTATTAACTATTTTAAAGAAAAGGAAGGTACTTGTGTACAGGTGGGTGGGTTATGTTGGCTACACAACTCAGTTATCTCCTGGCAGCGCTATAGTGAGGTGCCAGGTCTTGGTTACAGCGAGCAGGGAAGCCGGTCGCTCAGTGAGAGGAACAGACTTCGCTGCTGGCAGCCTGGCCAGGAGGTGGGTTTTTTCTTGGTGGAGGAGTTCCAGGGAAGCTAATCTGCACAGAAGCTGGTGCATATGAGCTGCACCTGAAGAAGGTGGAGCTGGTTCTATTCCTAGTTTGCTCTGGATCCTATCAAAGCCTCAGAATTGCTCCAAGGGTTTATACCAGTTAAGACATTCATTGTATCGACGGGCCATGGGCAGCCCAGAGGAACCATGACTGGCACCTGACAATTCCCCTCTACTGCCATCGTTTGGCCTCAGCCTTTCCTGGTGTCTTCTTTTGAATGTGGCTTTTCTCTCTGTGGTTTTGATCGCAGTATTTACCTGGCCTGTGCTGGTTTCCCTGTCTGGGAGAAATAACTGTCTTACTGGGCTGCGAAGCCTAAATAAGCAGAACAGAGCTGGGGGAACCTTTAGCTCCTTGTCTTCTTGTTCCTTCTGGGAGCATCTTCTGGATGGAGTGAAGAGGTCATAGAATCACAGAATGGTTTGGGTTGGAAGGGACCTTAAAGATCATCCAGTTCCAACCCCCCTACCCCAAGCAGGGACACCTCCCACTAGAGCAGGTTGCTCAAAACCCCGTCCAGCCTGGCCTTGAACCCCTCCAGGGATGGTGCATCTACGACTTCCCTGGGCAACCTGTTCCAGTGCCTCACCACCCTCACTGTAAAGAATTTCTTTCTGGTATTTAATCTAAGTCTCCTCTCTGCAGTCTGGAGCTCTTTACTCATTTGAGAGAGTTTGGAACCCCCTGTTGCCCTGTGGATGCTATAAACTGGATCACACCTCTTGTTGCAATGCCTGAAGCCTGACGAGGGGATATTTTGCTGGCGAGTTTTGCAGAAGCCGTGGAGCAGGCAGGATCCTGCACCAGCACCGTGGGCTCTGCCTTGGAGCGGTGGAGAAGCATGAGCTACTGTTCAAGGAACCAGCTCATCTCGCTGCACGTGTTTGCATTTTGGAGTCCTAGTGCATAACTCGTTCTTCTGAGGCAACTTTCCACAATCAGGGCTTGTTTTTTTTCAATTTGAGTAATGTCTATAAACTCAGCCCTTTATATCCTGGATCCGCTCAGAAGCTGAGGATACAAAATGTTGCTGAGTAGAGACTTCAGATTTATTTGCAAATGTCTAACTGCAGCAGCAGAGGGGATATTGATAACAAACCCAATGTCTCAGAGACCCTTTTTTGAGGGTTTTGTTGGTTTTTGTTTTGTTGTTGTTTGTTGGGGTTTTTTTTTAAATAAGAATTAGAAATGCATCCCCAGGGAATGGGCTCAGCTGCCCAGAAAAAAGAGCGTGTGGTCCAAACCAGCTGTTTGGGTCTTGATTCCGACTGAGTTTTTGGTGTTCCTGCTGTAGCGTTGGGTTTGGGTTCAATGAGCTGTTGACAGTTGTGAGAGAACGCTGCGTGTTGATGAGCTGAGCCTTTGGGAGCCAGGGAAGGGACTGGCTTAGCTGTACACCATGGTTTGTGTTCATCTGGGTATGTAACTGGAACGGGAGTGCACTGCAGATGTTATCTTGGATTTCAGTTACTTCCTCACTGACTGTATCCATGAAGATTTTGCTGCTTTTCCTTTGTATTTGCTGAATGGCATGAGTCAGATATTAAAGCAGTGATTTCAGGTTCCGCCCTGGAATGGACCCCGACAAGGAAATGCCAAATAACTTGTAATAGAAAACCGTGCATTTCCTGATGGACTGCATGGTGGCGACTGCCTTTCAGCCCTGGGTAGGGCTGCCAGGGCAAGGACATGGTGCTGCCTGTGTCTGCCACATGTGGAGCACAAAGAGCCTCAGTATGAATACTCCCAGGACACAGGGAATGAGGGCACTTTTATTCCAATACACAAAATAGACCTTTTTCCTCTGGACTTAAAAATAAACAACATTTTGGCTGAACAAATGGAACCGACCTTTTTATTAAAAGCATGTATCTTCTCATGCCTGGTTCAGCTTTTAAAATTGGAAGAACTCCTTAACTTGAGAAACAGCTGACTTTAGTCATTCCAATAATATTTGTTATCTTACTTTTTGCTCCTTAAAGTTGGAGAGCTTGTAGCCTTTTTCCTTTTTAAAGGAGAGCAATAAGAAAAGTGTCTGTAATGTTGTTTGCTCGTTGTGCAGGTGGAGAGAGAGGCTAAGTCAAGGCAACGCTGAGTCTGTGGAATTCTTTTTTAAGTTGGCAGAAAGATTCCCATTTGTTTTGATGGGGATTGATGTGCCCACGAGCTCAAGCCTATTCCTGGTCAGATGCGGAGGAAGGATTAGAGATAGTTATCAAGAGCAGCTTTAATAAAGAGACTAGAAACTGTTCTACTAAAAATTAGAAAGCACGTGAGTGGAGGGGATGCGGCAGCAGCTGGTGTGTGGTGATGAGACCCCAGTGAGTGCACTCCCTGTGCTGACTGATGGAGTCCTTGGTTGTGCAAGAGTTGCTTCATTTCCAAGACACGAAAGAACACTTGTGCTTACCCAAATCAGTGTTTTCAGGGCTTCGATGATCGAGTTCTCTGCCTGGGTTTTTGTTTTCTTCCTCAGAAGTCTGGCCAAGCCTCCAACCAGGAACAAGCACTTGTTTTCTTTAGCTATTTTAGTTTGATTTAGGCTTAGCTGAACGTGACGAAACTGCAGTTTAATGGGAATGTTTCACTCCTGTTGTGCACAGAGATCTCAAAACAAAAAAACATTTCCTCGGATGGGATGGTGAAGGTTTGTTTGCCTGCTTCTACCTCCAGGAGATTGGGATTGAAGATTTCTCCTTCCCCCCCCCCCAACAACCCAACTTAATTCTTTTCATATTTCTTCTTTGGTAAGTTTTGGAGTTGGGCTTTTTATTGTTTTTGTTTCCTCGCCCCCAGTCTTTTATCCCTTTCATTGCTTTCATTTGAACTTCTTGTTGGGTTTGTTTCCCTCTTGAAATCCAGCCACTGGGATGAGACACCGTTCCAGCGCTGGTCCCAGCAGCTCTGGTGCGCAGGGATGACTGCGCCTGCCTTACGTAAGGCAGTCTCCTGTTTACAGATGCAAGGATTTTAGTCTTTACCAGCAGAACGATGTTGTTGGCTTGTGTTCAGCTTGTGACTAATTGTAACCCCAGCTCTTTGTTTCTGCGCAGCCACCTTTTAGGGACCAGGCTAAAGGAGGTTGGAGAAAATGGGATTTTTTTTTCTGAATCTGCAAAGCAGGCCTGTCCTTGGGGTGGAGATAACCCCTGCCAGGGAGGAGCCTGGCTGCTGCTGGGTGAGCTGCTGCCTTCCCTCGGAGGCAGAGAGCTTTCCCGTCTGCACCGGCCTCACCTCAGCCAGCTCCTGGTTTGTCACCTTGAGCTTTTTCTTTGCATCTTCTCCCTTGTTCCTGCGTTTGCTGCTTGTTCCTTGTGTTCTCCTTGCTGAGTAAACCACAGAGGTGCCAAAAACGTGATGGTGTGCTCTGCTGTTTGCACGTGGCTGTCGTAAAAATCCCTATCAGTCCGACCCAGTGTAAGGGAAAAAGGAAGACAACTG
This sequence comes from Gallinago undulata, assembly GCA_026546715.1. Lineage (NCBI taxonomy): Eukaryota > Metazoa > Chordata > Aves > Charadriiformes > Scolopacidae > Gallinago > Gallinago undulata. The sequence continues at coordinate 1,157,831 of JAOTQQ010000014.1, forward strand.
TCCCACTGCCCTTTCTGTGGAGCTCTGGGAGGATTTCCAATGCTTTTGGGTGGTTAATACACAGACGTTCACTGTTGGGACGTACCACGTGGGATGTGGAAACAGAAGCATGTGCATTTCTATAAAGAAACTAAAAAAAATGGAAAATCGAAGGTGGGGCAGAAGGGGGAGCCTGTGGCGTTGGGTGGACAGGCTTTAACAGGTTCAGAAAGCACCAGAGAGAAGGGATGCCTTGAATGGGGCACACAGAGAGGTTTAAGTGCCAAGTTCCGGTGAAACTTTGCAGCTTTTACAGAGGGTATGGATGTAAGATTTCAGGATGGCTCTAGCCCGAACAACACAGGCCTGCGGGGCTTCTGGTTGCCTTCGATCTTTGCATTGGCACGTTTGGTTTGAAAGGCTTCATCAGAGTAAAGGATGGGTAACAGTAATTCTCTCTGGGAAAGGCAAATTTGCAATCGTGACACTAAATTATGTAAGTAGGACACTAGAAGCCTTAATTTTATGGTAAGGCAGCCTCACAAAGCCTATTAAAGGGGGCAGAAGAAGAGAAAAGCCTGTGGTTGTTGGGGCACAGGGTGCCACAGGCCTGAGCAGGGCAGGAGGAGGGTGGCGAGGAGCAACTGTGTCCTGGCTAGGGGCCCAGGTGCCAGGCTCTCACTAGGGTGCCATTCCCACAGGTCTCTGTGCCTCCGGGGCAGAGGGGCCCGGAGCTGCCATGACGACGGGTGACTGCTGCCACCTCCCTGGCTCCCTCTGCGACTGCCCGGGCAGCGCGGCCCTCTCCAAGTCGGTGGAGGACAACGATATTGGTCGTCCGCAGTACGTCACGCAGGTCACCGCCAAGGATGGACGGCTCCTCTCCACTGTCATCAAGGCGCTGGGCGCCCAGAGGTAAGGCTGCTTCAGGGAAGAGGCTTGGGCTGACAGCATCTGGGCTTTATTTCTCCTTTTTTTTTTTTTTTTTTTGTAGCTCTAGGGGTAGAGGGGAGACATCAAAGTCTCGCTTGTGAAAGAGTTTGCCAGGGCGATAATATCAAGTGCGAATCCTCGTTAGCCAGATGGTTGCCAGGCCTCCTCTCTGTGCAGGGAGCTCGTGCTGGTCGCCCATGGTGGTGGACTGGGACTCGCATGTTCATCACAAAACCCAGGGCTGAGGCTGCTCCAGCATGGGCCGGCACAGGCCACCACTCGCCACCTGCCTCTGCCAAGTCCTTGCTGAGCAGCAGTGAAGGTGGGATGCCACGCTAGCAAAGGCAGTGTTCGTGGAGGTGACTTAAGGGCTGAACATGGAGCACAGCTCCTGTTTCAGGACGGTCGTGGAGTAAGGGCGTGGGGTGGATTTGCAGCCCCAGGGAGAGGAGGGTTGTGTTGCAGGAACCGCAGTGTCCAGCTATTGCTAGAGGGGACGTGTGGCAGCTTCACTTGCTCAAACTCTTCCTGAGGTGACTTCTTATTGTGTATTTTGAGCAGCTTCCAGAGCAGAGGGCACTTGGCAGCGTGGTTCAGTCCAGGTTGTGAGACCAGTCACGTTTTGTATCAAATCCTGTCTGAACAGCTGTTATTTTTTTTCAATGAATTTGGCCAAACATCGATGAGGTGTGAAAGTGGTGACTGCACATGTCACCAGGAAAGCAGGAAAGCTCGATGAGAACCAAGGCAAATGCAGCTGCTGTATCTAGCGAAACTGGAGCAGGCCAACAAAAATGCGAGGGGAACAGAGCTTGCTCTCTGACAACAGATAGGCTTGGCAAGAAGTTGTGCAACCCCTTAAAACTTGTGGAGGTGTGAAGAATTGGGTGGGAAAACCTGGGATTACAGGTTAAAAAAAAAAACCCAAATTAACATGATTCCTCATGTGAGGGTCTTCATGGGATATCAGTTGGTTTGTTTGGGTGGTGGTGGATTTTGGTCTCTTCTTTGTCACCAGCGCTTAGTAAAGTGAAGCCAGGAGCAGTGACTGTACTGGAGGTTGAATTAGTGGTATGGTCTGTACAGCCTGCTGGAAAACTGAGGGTGTATTGTGTGGGAGGGTGACCAGCCCCCCCTCCTCTACAGAGGAAAGAAAGAAAATGGAGTCTGATAAGAACATTTTTTCTTGCACTGTCAGCAAATTTTTTCCCTTCTGGATTGTTTATTGGTAGCCAAGGTTATATTAATGCACTGGAAATATGAAACTTCTCAAACAGGAAGAGAACAGATGAAATATCTTACAGATGCTTTTCTTAGGAAATAGCAGATGCATGAGAGCACTGGAGGCCTGGGGTTTTTTTTTGGTCTGTCCCTGTCACTAAGGCTGTATGAGTGAGCTGTGATCTTGTCGCTGATACAGCACTGAGCTTTATGGCAATAGAGGTGGGCAACAGAATGGCAACAGAATCATCAAATAATGCAGATTGGAAGAGAGCTCTGGAGGACAGCCGGTCTAGCCTCCAAAACCAATTTCACAGAGTCTTGGCTGATGCAGTGTTCGGTATTTCTGAGGATGGGCTTCTCACCACCTCTCCAGACGCCTGTTGCAGTGATTGTCCTGGCTGAAGGAGTCCCCTAAATAAAAGGCACATTAAAATGATGAGAGAACAAGGGTCAGTGGTTCAACAGTCATGTGGCAGAGAGAACGGGGTGGTGCAGTGGCTTCACAGCCTTAACTAGGATTTAAAAGTCCAGTTGGGAAGAAATCTGCTAAAGGTTGAGTTCAAAGTGGTAGAGGTCTCCTGTGGTGCATCAGGAGAGGAGTCTTGCTTCTCCTTGAGTGAGCTGCGTGCACTTTCTTGCTGGCTCTTCTCTTCCCTTCATGTCCCATCAAGCTTTTTCCCCAGTACACTCATTTTCCTTGTGCTTGTGTTTCTGTGTCTTGCTCTTGCTTTCTCTTTTGGCTGGTTATGCAAACTGATGGAAGTAGCACTACTGCTTCTGGAGATTGCTCATTGTGTGTTCCAACTGTTGTGTTGCAATCCCACAAACTTCTTTTGCGGGCAGGTGGGTTTTTTTTTAAAGTCAGAACAGCAGTGGAGTATGAACTGTGAGACAGGACCAGTGCAGGTTTTGTGGAAATCTGTGGGAAAAGATGATGGCTGATACAGCTCACCTGCATTTCAAGAGGATGTGCAATAGGGTCTTGGAAATAAAGATGTTCCTTTCTCACCTTCCCTCCCACCCCCAAATTGGTGCAACTATGGACATAAGAGAATGGTTGTTACGTGAAAGAAAGAGCTGGTTGGAAGGTGGGAAAGAATTGAGATACTAGTGCGTGGCTGGTTTTTGTGGTCCAGGGAAGGCAGCCCTGCCCCACGCCTCTGCTGTCCAGCATTTTATTCCTAAATGATCTTGATGAACAGCAAACACTGACACTAAATGTACTAAATTGCTGAGAATAGTGAAAATAGGAAATCCGTGCCTTCAGATGCCAACTGGGATGCCTTTGGACCTAAAATGCAGGTTAAAATAACGGTTGCCACTCAGTGTGCAGTGATGTAGATGAGGAACAATAGTCTGGAATTTACATACGTGTTTGTGGGTTTGGAGGAAGAGGATCTTGGGCATGTGGCAGTTACTTGCAGTAGTAACCAAAAGGCAAATGAGATGCTAAGATTTAGGAAAGCAATGAAGAACAGAACACAGTTGTTGCAAAAATCTCTGGTGTGCTCTCATTGTGAAAGCTGTAGCTCTGGTCCCTGCAGATCTAAAAGGGTGTTTTAGAAATATAAGAGGTGGAGGGAAGGGTAGTGAAGTGGTTGGAAAGGTGGATGTGATTCTCTCCAAGGCATGACTGAGTAGGCTAGGACTCATGCTGTTGAAGAGGTGACTGAGCAGGCTATGATGGAGGTCTACAAATGTTGGAGGTGTGGAAAACATCTTTTACAGGACAAGAATGAGGGGATAGTACACAAAACAAGCAATTGAGAGATTTCAAGTGAAAAGGACTTGGTTCTTTTTGCAGCTAGAGAAAGTCCTTGCTCCAGGAGGACACTGGATGCTCTGAGTTTATATAGACACAAAAAAATTACTTCAGTCTGTGATGGAAATTTGTCATGTGAATATCATCTGATACACCTGAGCTACAGGTTGCTGGGTTTTGGAGCAGTAGCAACAACAGTCCACAGTCAGTGCTGCTAGGTAGAGATGTGAGGGAACATCTTGGGAATAAATGGGTGGTTGGAGTATGATCAGCAGTGTGGGTCTGCTGCAGGGAAAGTTTTCTCTGGAAGTGTTTGATACTTCTCTCCATCTGAGCTCTGGTTCTGTCAGATCCCAGGAGAGCAGATCTTGAGTGTGATCAAAGGTATTTGATTCTGTAGTTGAAACTTCTAGCTAAGGAGGGGGTGAGAAGTGGTGGTTGTTGAAGCACTGAGGTGTTAAAGAAGGAGCTGCTGCCTGAGCAAACAACTAATATCCCTCAACAAAGGCATTTCTGCAGTGAGTTAAAGCCCTGAACATTGCAGACTGGCTGTGGTGGTGCAAAGGGAGGATGCTGAGTGATGCACTGTGATGGGCAGAAGGTTTATTGTAAGAGAACTTAGTCTGGGTAACTGCTTGCCATGAAATAATGTTGTGTCCTTGGACAGCTGAGCTTCTAGGGTAAATGTAGTTGTGTCTTTCTTTTGCTGTTCCTTACACAGTTACTTAACTGGATGCAGAGCAGAGATGGGGTGAGAGTGGGTAGGTGATCTGATAAATGCTACAATGATTGCAAACCTCTAGAGTGGCTCCAGGTGGCTGGGGGCATGCTGTGACCAGTGCGGATCATCCGGCACTGCTTTGGGCTTCTGGATTTGCATCGGTGCTTCAGAGCTGATTTCAGCTCCGGTGTCAGCCTCTCTGTCTGCTGCAAGCAGAGCTGGAGACTGTGAGACACGTGTGCTGCGGTCCCTCCTGTGGCTGATGTGCCAGCTTCTCTTGGGTGCTGGGGTGCTCATCAACATGGCTTCCAGACCCAAAATGCCCTGGGAACCTCCACGCTCCCCTGAGACTGGTTTCTTGCTGCAGCTGGATGCTTTGGAGGGTCACAGCGTGTCTGGGACACTCTGTCACGCGCTGCCTGCTGTGTGTGTGCCTCGGGGCCTTGGTGGGATCAGACCCTGTTCTCCGGTGTGGCTGTATCCTTCTGGCTGCTCTGACCGTGATTTCATTCTGTTTGTCTGCCTCTTTAGTGACGGTCCCATCTGTCGAATCTGTCATGAAGGTGGAAATGGGGAGGGACTGCTTTCCCCATGTGACTGCACAGGAACACTGGGCACCGTGCACAAGAGCTGCCTGGAAAAATGGTTATCCTCCTCCAACACAAGTTACTGTGAGCTCTGCCACACAGAATTTGTTGTAGAGAGAAGACCGAGACCTTTGACAGAGGTACCGCTTTCTTCCTGCTTCACTTTTATTTCCTTACCATTTGAGAGAAAATGACTGATATGCCCTACTGTCCATGTGGTTCTTGCTGTGGTTTTCCTTCTCCTCGCAGTACCTTAGCTCTCACAAAGAACAATTTGTTTAGAGAGATCAAGTCTCTTATCAGACCAAGGGACATAATTGCAAAAATGCAGTAGCGATGTTCGGGGCAATTCTGACCTGTGAACCCGCCACATGCTACCTACCAGTGGCAGGTTGTAGGACTATGGGAAACATTGCACTTGAAGATATACTTTAATGCCTTAGCGTTGACACACAAAGGTCACCATAGGACTGACTGAAATATGAAGCTCTCAGAAATACTTCTTTTTTTCTGATAGTTTTAATCTTATCTCACAGTGTTACTCTAGTGCAGCTCTCTTGCTTGTGACTTCCGTGTCATGTTGTGCTCTGAAAAGTGAGATGTGGCGATTGCTGATGCTGTTCATAAAAGATCCACCCCCCCCTTGACTAATATTGATGTGTGCTTCAAAGCCTTTGAGTCTTGCTTCTTCCTGCTGAGCTGTCATGCCCTGCTGCTGCCCTGTGTTCCCTCCAGTCCAAGGAGAGAGCAGGACATGGCTCGGACAGTCCTTACATTCCTCTTTGCATTGACCATAGAGAGACCAGGTTCCTGATGGATCCGTCAGCCTCACAGAGTTGGAAGGTACAGATCAGACTCTGGTTGGTGGGTTGGTTTGGTTTTGTTTTGTTTGTCATGAGGTTCTCTTCATTCCCCATTCAGTCTGGGCACACGTTTCGGACTTTCTTTGGCCCCTGAAGTTTATAACAGCTGCCTGTAATGAAGCCCTTTACATGTGGGAAACAAGGGCAGCTAGACCAGCCCATCTTCTGCTCCAACCAGAGCGAAAGGGCTCACCAGGCTGGCCTGGATTTGTAGTACTGCTTCCACCATGCTGTACAATGCTCTGGTCCCTGCCTGAAGTCTGGGGAAAACATCCTGGAATTCAGCTTGGGAGTTGGGACAGGCGCTCTGAGCTCCTGCACTGCCGCAGTCTCTGCTCCTCAGAAGCAGTGGCAATGAGTGCGCTTCGCCAGGTGATGTTTGCTGGGGCTTTTTGTTTGCTTCAAGGCCAACTGATGGAGCGTGGCAGCTTGCAGAAGCGTGCCAGCTGTTAGCAGAGGCTCTGCACTAACTCTGCACTTCTCTTCTGTACGAGCTGATAACCGCTTCACCAGCATACTGGCACTTTACATTTAATACACTCTGTCTGCAGTCTGGTGTAATCTCATCCCCAGATTGGGCTGAAACTCTTCACCAAATACTTCTGGGAAGTGTCATCCCCAAGTTGTTCATCTGTTTCTGAGAAGAGGTCTAGGGAAAGAGGCTGCTTAGTCATTTAAAAATGGCGCGGTTCCCTCAGCCCCCTTATCTGAGAAATTCTCTGCCCCATTGCTGCAGGGAGGGGTGGGAGCATTTTGAAGCCTTTGGGGAAGTGATGCTTGTGGGCAAGTGTGCTGTTTAGGAGATGATAAAAATCCACTCTTCACCAAGTTAAGCTGGGAAGTCAAAACAGAAATTAGTGAGCAGAGGAGGATAAATGGGATGGAGAGTAGGACTGGGAGCAATATGGGAGCGTGCTTTATGGCAGTGGTGCTGATGAAAGGGTTTCGCGCCTAACCCTAAAGGATTAGACAACACACTGCCTGCTGATGTTGGTCCTCTCAGGAGAAAGCAGTAACTTCTTGCTATTTGCTCTGCTGTGTCCTGCCTTTCCAGCCTGGGGAGGCTTGGAGCGGCTCGTTGTGGCTGTGGTTGGTCACTGGTCAGCACAGCTGATCTCTATGGGAATAGGCCATCAGCCCTGGAGAAAACGCACTCGCTCTGTATATCTGAAGAGCCTTGGGAAGGAGAGAGGCTGAGAGCTGGCTGGGGGAGGCGTTTCGGTGAGCACTGCAGGGAAGAAGCTACATGGTCGAGTTGAAATGCTTCTGCGGAAGTTGCAGAAATTTCTTGGAAGTCAGGAAATGCCACAACCAAAATTGCCTTAGTTTTTACTTCAGCCGTCTTGTATATCTGCATTACAGTGTGGTCTTTACATGGTCACGGACCGCATTTTCCAGGACCAATTCATGGGTGAGAGATGCCCACTAGCTAACTTTATTTGTCCTGCTGTGTTGTGTGCCTCTGTGCTCTTGTATTCCTGTTCACAAGACAATTATTCATTTCCACATGGGCTTCTCCAGGTACTTACTGCTGTGGTATCTGAGCGCTTCGCAAACAGTAATTTAATTACTTACAGCCCCCTTTAGGGAGGAAAGATAGCAACCTTGTTAGAAACCTAAGTTAGGATGGATCAGATTGTCTGGGGCTGCCTGCCTTTCTCTGGCTCTAGGAGAACCAAGGTAAGGGCTGTTACAGGCAGCTCATTGTATGAGTCTAAACCTCGCCCCTCTTAGTGCTCTTCCTTCCACATAGACTCCTTTCTTTTGTCAGTGGGTCAATCTAGCACAAACTGATTTTCTCTTACAAAGCACTTTCCCCACTGAAGATGCTTTGTCCTGTAGGATTTCAGGCAGAACTGCATGGATTGAGACATTTGGTGCTGTATGGGATGTGTGGCGTGTTTCTAGAAGGCAGTATCGATGGTGACGCTGAGGCTTTGTTTGCACAGCCCTGAGTGAGTGCTGCCCTGTGGCAGGGCTCCCAGTGCCCAGGGGGTGAGGTGGGGGCACAGCTCACTCCAGGGGTTGGCTGCCTGAGCCCACTCCTGCCCCTTTGCCCTCTGCTTTCCCAGATTACCAGCAAAAGTA
>JAOTQQ010000014.1:1168275-1181431 GCA_026546715.1 Gallinago undulata
AGGGGGGTTTCTCTGAGGTGCCGTGATTGCATATTTGTGCATGTCATGGTGCAGTGTTTCCCGTGGTGACACCAACCTGCCGCTGTGTAGGAAAGTGTCCTGGGGACCTGCAGCGCTGCTTGGGTCACTTCCTCTCCTGTCCACTGTTTCTAACGCTCCTGCAGCTCTTGCTCTCCTTGGGTCAGCCCAGTGGCTGGAGCCAGGCTGGGTGCTCAAGTGAAGGAAGGCTCTCATGCCCTTACAAGGAGAAATTCATCTATTTGAAGTTTGTGCAGAATCAACAGCAGGTGGTTGCGCAGTGGAGAAAGGAGGATGAGGAGGGGAAACTTTGCTCTGCAGCATTTAACTGCTCTGCTTGCAGGACTAGGAGCATTTTATGGGTCTTGGCTTCCTGAACTCTGGTGCTTCATCAGAAAACATCCCTCCACACCTTGGTAAAGGAAACAGGACCATCCTGCTGCGGCTACCCATGGAGCTCAGAGGCCTGCAAGGAGGTTTTGGTGGATGCCCAGAGAAGGGGTGTGACAGTCCCTCTTCTGAAGCTGCATTTTTTTGATTCTACACATTTCTCAGGGCAGGAACAGGGCTAATCATGGTGCTGCAAATCAAGATCATGTTTTTCTTTCTGGCTTGCATACCAGGCAACAGATCAGCAATGAAAGGAAAATCAACAGGTGCCTGAGCAGCCACAGGCTAACGATTTGGTGGACAGAAAGGACAATGCAGCTGGCTTTACACAGCCAAATATTCCCATTGTTGTTGCAGCTTGTGTCATACTGTAGTGGTGAAGCACATGGGGAACCATGTGGCAGGGTCAGCTGGTGAGACTGGCAGGTCTCACTGGTCCTGAATGTTGTTCATTGGACCAGGTGTCTATCTGCGAGGCTGAGAGAGACCTGGGCACATGCTGTCCAGAGACTGCTAGTCCCATCAGTGCTGGTACTGCACTGCACTGCTCCCACTTGGCATGGCACTGCTGTCGGCTGGCACGTGAATGCTCCATGTGATGCATTTTATGAAACAGGGGCTAATAGCTCACAGTCATGTATGTTTTGCAACACAAGGTAAGAAGCTGTATAAATCAATGAAAGCTTGTTTTAAAACATCCTTTTATAACCCTCATCAGTCCATTCCCCTTGGTCTCAAGTGGCAGAATGCAGCCCAGCTCCAAAGACATGTAGAGTAGCAAGTGATGGACTGTCTGGGAGACTGCTCTGTTACACTTTGAGCTCTGCTCTTGGCTTTCAGAGGAGCTGATGGTACCTTTTTCTGCGTGCCCTCCTCCTGCAGTCTGTCTCACCCATGTTTCATGGGCACTGTGGCATCCAAAGATTGGATACTGATCATCCTGTAGCCCTACCATGCGTCTAGGTCATTCCTCACCCTGCTGATCCCAGTAGAAAGAACATCTGAGAAAGCCTCAAGATCATTCAGGAGAAGAAAGGAACATGACTGTACCTGGAATAACTTATTGTCACACAAGCAGAGAGAGGTTGTTTCTAGCAGGGTGCTCCTGGCCCCAGCTCATAGCCAAAATGGGCAGCAAGCAGCCAGCTCTACCTCTTTCACTTTAGTTTCACACATGATTACAGCATGGAAACCGTTGGTTTTAGACTTGGCCTGGAAGAAGACCAAGTTGTGCTTTTGTTGCTTTCCCATGTTTACTTGATAGTTTTCCCTACAAAAATTGTTTAATCTGTCTGACCACTTTTTGGATTCTTTGCAAGGTTTATTTTAAGTCCTGTATGCACTAATGTGCTGCTGTGCCAGAAACCCTGCACCCTTAGGGTGGCTTATGGTATTCTTTTTTTTACTGTGTCAGTGCATATTGGCAAAGTAAATCATCTACTTCAAAAGGAAATTAATTTGCTTCCTGCCTTTACATGTTTGGCTCCCATCTTAGGGAGGAAGAAAGAGTTTCAAAGGTCACAAGGAATATAAATAGAATAAAATGCAGTAGAATAGCTATCTGCCTTCAGTCCCTGAGATTCTTATTGTATAGGGGACAGGGTGCTCTGGGATTGCTGCTGGAGAGTTGTCAATCAGGTTGGGGTCATTCAGCCGAGGGCTGTGTAGCCAGGGCCAACCCTGGGCTGGTTGGAGTGGGGACAGCCAGGCACATGGGGAGGTTCAAGTGGTGAGGCTGCGAGTGCACTGTTTGTGGGAGCAGCTTTGCTGGGTAGGTGAGTTGCTGTCCACCCTCGCCTCCTCCTAGGGTCACTCAGGACTGTGTGTGGTCCTTATCTTCCCCATGCAGCCCATCACCACTAATCTCCTCTGCAGAGCTGCACAAGGGGTTTGCCCTCCTTCTCCCAGCTCCTCCTGTCCAAACCACTGTTGTGGCTGCTCTGAAATTTCCTTCTGGTTGCCTGGCCATCAGGTTGTGCTCAGAATGGCCTTAAAAATGCTTCTGACTTCTCTGTTATTGCAGGAGTGTTACTTGGTCTCCAGATCTGTCTCCCAGCATGCTCTCCAGCTTCACTTGGTTTTGCTCCGTTTGGATCTCTCAGGTGCTTCAGGTTGCATGTCTAAAATATCTTGTTTATTGGTCCTCCCAGCTGAAAGTCCTGGCCAGGCTCTTATCTGTTGCTGCAGCATCCTCTCCTCCATTCTTGGCCAGCTCAGTCTTGCGGCGGAGGTGTCTGTGGAACGTGCTGCCACCGGGGCTCTGGCCACCCCAGCCACCATGCTGTTCCTTGCCCACATTTACCATCTCCTGCTTCTCTTTCCCACTTCAACAAAAGTTTTCTGCATTTCTCTGCCATGTCTCACTGTACATCCCTCTCTCTGTAATTAAATCTGTGCTAACTTGTGTGCAACCCTTCTGGGCCAACACTTTCTGCTTGTCTTTCTGGCTAGCAATGGCCTCAGGTTGCCTGCGCTCTGTTTTGACCAGTGTGATCTCATTAATTTCTTACATGCTTGCCATCACCACTTCTGTATTTCTATTTAAACTGCAGTATTCCCTCTACAGAAGGAGCTTTAGTTCTCAGACAGGTCACTTTTAATGCTGCTTGTTCAAAAGCGGGCACCCTACTCCAAGTCTGGCAGGAGGACATGTCTGCCTGGCCCTGGCTGCCCTGGGATATTCCCTTCACTGCTGACTGTGCCTTTTCAATCATGTTCTCCCATTTTTTTTATTATTTCTTTTTTTTGAGAAAAAAAATAATCCAAAATGAGACCAGTTATTTTCATGCAGGAAAGAAGGACGGATCTGGCAGCCCAGCATACAGGACTCCCAGTAAAAATGTGCTGTAACAACTCTGGGTATTGGTAGGAACCACAGCTGCTTGCTATTCTAAAAAAAAAGGAAAGAAAAGGCTGAAAATAGCATAAACCCAGGAAAACTAGAACAATTGCTGTTGTCAAGGTCAAGTGTCTAAAATGAACTCACACTGGAAACAAGTTGGGACTCCAAACAGCAGTGAACATTTAGACGTCGCCTGTTGAGGGAAACCTGTCTGCAACAGAGCCAAGTTCCTTCTGCAACCTGCAAATTTTTGAGAGCTGTGGGAGAGAAGCACTTGCAAAGCCTCTTGGTAACACATAGCAAGGTGCAGCAACCTCCGCCATGCCAGATCACTTGCTGCCTGGGAGGAAAGCAAGCCTGAAAATGGGAAGGAATATACCAGAATCGGCTGTCCTGGCCCTGGCAGGTCTCTTCTGCCTGTAAGGTGGTGGCCAGCAGATGGCCACCAGCAGGAGAAAAAACAGGGATTTTACAGTCATGAAGGTGTAGTTTTCAGCAGTGGTGTTTGTGCGATCATGCGTTGTCCAATCCTGCCTTGTCCCTTCATGGTCACATTTGATCCACTGAGATCTGGGAGAAAGCAATGGGGGATGTCTCCTCAGCCAGCCCATCCCCATGTCCCTCCTCACCTGGCAATCGTGCTGCTTGCTCTTTAGAAATGGTCAAAGGCTTTCTCTGTGAGAAAGATACAGATTTGGGCACAGGTTGTTCTGCAAAAGAGGGGGTTTGTGTCCCCTTCGTCAGCCAGGGCCAGCCCAACACAGTGGCCCCTTGGTTTCTGTCCTGCTTTGTCTGCTCAGGTGCAATGCTAGTTACTCATTTCCAGTTGGGTTTTTTTTTTTTCTCTCCAGTCTTGGCTTCTTAGTTGCTGAAGTGGTTACCATCTCAGTGAAAATAGCGGGTGCATGGGTGTTTGCGTTCCCCACTGACGCCCCTGGGTGGGCGCCGGGCTCCCCAGGGAGCCACCCTGCCATGGCTCGCTCCACCCCTGGGGACAGAGTCGTACCCTCAAGAGAACTCCCTCTGCAGACCTGTCTTCTGCAGTCCCTCAGGTGGACCTGGGCATTTCAGATTTGATTTTAATCAGGAGTGAAACTCTAAAATGCCACGATTCTACACAAGGAACCAGAGGGCTGGATTTGGGACAGCTGCCCTTATGGGGCCTGACCACAGACCCCAACACCCCAGTTGGGTAACCCCTACCCAGTTGCAGAGTGCTGGATATGTTTCTATTGGAGCTCAATCCAAGACCTATCAGATCTTTACTAAGCCAGGCTTTACTGAACCGACCTCCCTCGCTCTCCTGGCTGCTGCCGGCTCCTCGCTGCTCCAGGGAAGGAGGCAGCTCCTGTGTTTACTACTGCCATCCCCTGCACATATTCTTCAGTTGTCTCTTCCCTTTCCCTTGTTGGTTGTTAAAAATACACTTGACACCCTCCCTGTTGGCGTGACTTAAGTGTATGCAGCAGGTATGTACAGGCTGCAGAGAGTATGTAAGAGCTGCCCACCATTGCAGTCCCGTTTTGCTCTGTGCCGCTGGTTCATGCCCTTTCTCCCTTCTTCCTGCAGTGGCTGAAGGACCCTGGTCCCCGCAATGAGAAGAGGACTCTTTTCTGTGACATGGTGTGTTTCCTGTTCATTACTCCCCTGGCGGCGATCTCTGGCTGGCTGTGTCTGCGTGGAGCCCAGGATCATCTGCAGTTCAACAGCCGACTGGAGGCCATTGGACTCATAGCACTAACTATAGCACTTTTCACAATTTACGTCCTTTGGACACTGGTAAGTGTCTGCTGCCCGGGGCCTTGTTTCTGTTCGAAAGGGAGATGGAAGCACTGGCTCACACCACGTTGGTGCTGCCAGCTGTTTCTGACTCCCCTTGTGAGAAAAATCTTGGGCTCCTTTTCTTGAACATCCATTTAATTATCTTCAAATGGGTGTTGCTGAGAACGAGAAACCACTTCCTGATCTTCTGCTTTCCAAATTGACACGGGAGCCCTGTTCCCCAGAGTGCCACATACAAGAGCGCAGACATACCTGAGCAGGACTGGGGCTGGGGGGAAGGTGCTGGGGACAGACAGTGGTCCAGCTGTCCTGCCTGTTCCTATTCTCAAGAGTAAACACAGAGTTGTTACCTGGGTGGTTGAGGGGAAAAAATAAAATCTGGAAAACGTTTGACCCCTAAATAATCTGCCATCATGTCCTTCCATGCTTTGTGCTGCCCAGCACAGGTGCCAAAGGAAGTGCAGACTGGCAATTGGGGGTCTCTCATAACTAAACAAATTCCTACACAGTATTTTTAAGATGTCAATAGCACAGAAGGGTGTATGCAAGGAACACTGCAGCCCTGGGGAGACCTCTAACTTCTGTCTTACATTGGGCTTTTGGACTAGAGCCCCAAGCCAAAGCTGCATAGCCAACCTGGTCCACTGCTGCGGCTGTGGGGGTTGGAGGGGGTTGGAGGCACTGGGGAACCTGCACTGTTTGTGGAACTGGTCTGTGCTGGGAAAGGCCTTCCTGCAGATGCCTCGCTTGGCATCTTTTTGGACACGCCGCAATAGGCAGCCAGGAGCTTGCAGCTGGAGCAAGTCCAGGAGAGCAGGAAAGCAGATGTGAGTTTGCTGTGTGGCACAAACCTGAGCACAGTTGGCTGGGAGCCAGAGGAGTGGCTGGGCTGGGGGGCAGCTCCTGAGCCATCGGGGCTCCCCCAGCCCTGCTCTCTGCTGGGGTTCCCAGGCCTGGGACTTCTTTCTGTTTCAGTTCTTACATGTGCTGTTGCTAGGTGGGTTTCTGGGTTTGGATCTTCATTTCAGCTCTCCTGTTCAAAGCTCTTGCTGTGCTCATGCCCTCTCGATACTATTTCCCAACTGCTTGCTGGGAAGCACCCTTTTGGGAAGGGAAGAAGTACAGTTTCTGGAGCACAAATAGTGGAACGCCAAAAAAGCTGGCAGTGGAAGTGCCACAGCCCATTTCCCTGCCATCTCATGCTCTGATTTCTCAGGGTCGCGGTTTTCCCTGGGCTTAGGACATTCCTTGCAAGTCTCCCAGATGGACTGGGGTGCTAGGGGAGGGTGAGCTGGTGCTGTAGCCTCTGCTCTGGGGGGTGCCTGTAGCGGGTGTCTGGTGGGTGCCGCTGTCTGAACACGCAGGAATGGCAGTGGCCAGGGTGCCGCAGAGGGAAGTCTCCGCTGCTGCATGTTCTTGCTGCACAAGGTTCATTTCTGTAGAAAGCCAATCTAATATTGGAAACCTTAAGAGGAAATGTTTCCGTCTTCTCTGTCCCAGGACTGGTCTGGAGGAGTTGGAAATCTGGAGGAAATTGGAGAATGTAGTTTTCCTTTGTGAAATAATAAGTCCTGACTACAATGGCTCTAGTTCTGCTGCGGTCCATGTTTCCTGGAACAGAGAGGAGTTTAAGTGAGCCCTGTTAGTCACATTTACCCTATCCAACTGCAGTTCTCCCGTGCTGCCCTGGGCTGTGTGGCACAAGGAGCAGTTGCATGGGTGGGTGATGGTGGCTGTAACTGGTGTGAGGATTGCGAGACAGGCTGTGGCCGAGGTTGCAGCTCCTTCCTGTGGAGGAGGAGCTTTCCTTGAGGTTTGCACCATTAGCTCCCCATTCACACCCTGTCTCTGAAGACTGCAAGATGCATTTACTTCTTGTTTGTCAGCAAACCACCTTATTCCCACAGCTGTTACTCTACAACAGGAAAAAGGGGAGTGCACAGGTTAATAAGCTAAATCACCTCAGTACCATGGCACAGCTTCATTTCTCATAGCAGATGTCTGCGATCTATCCAAGAGCAATAGGAATGCTGACTTTTCGTTGTCAGATAGACTTCCTGGTACTTCCTGTTTTTACAAAGTACAAAAGTCTGGTTTTCATGACTGACTGGATTTGGTATTTAATTTTCTTGCTCGCAGTTTCTAGGAAAATAAACAGGAGTAAAATATACACTGATTTTATTTCTTCCTCAAGAAATTCTAGAAACATTTAGCTTCAAAGCTAAAGAGTCATCAGGAACTGAGAGAGAAAATCTGTAGTAGTGTTAATGATTGCAAGCAGAGCAAGAAGTGGAGCCCGCTGGGGAAGCACAGCTCAAAGCTCCCCTTGCAGGGCTGCTCTGAAACTACTGGACCAGCTCCTGCCTTTGGGCCAGGCTGGTTTAGGTCCCCCTCAGCCTTTGCAGCCTCTCTTCTCCCTGCATGCACAGCTCTCCCAGGGCCACAGCGTTGTCGGAAAAAGTAAGTCCAACTGATGGCCTGCTGTTGCAGACCAAGGAGAGAAGGCTTTTGCAAAGGGCAGAGAAGCACCTGGGAGGTAGGAGGAGGCTGGTTGGATTCAGCCACTTGAGGTGGCTGGTAGTCCTGTTGAAAACCCCTCGTTTTGCCCAGATGAGGTGCTTGCTTCAGCTGAGGGCTGGGGTGAAGGGGCAAGTTGTCGTTCCTCCCCAACACATCTCGCTGGCCTGGCACACAAACCCAGCTGAGCAAACTCTGTCCCACTGTCCTGGTGCCACCCAGAAAGCTCCTTTGGCTGTGCCACACTCAGCCCAGTATTATGGGGAGATAATTGATTCCTCATCAAAGGCTTGGATATGGAGTGCCCAAAGCATTTCAGAATCAGTGCTGTCCCCCTTGGCCAGGGGTTGCTGGTGGATTGACAAGGAATGTACAGAAAGCACACAGAGGGCGGATGGGGTGACTGCATCTCACCGGCCCTCTGCGGGCTCAGGCAGATGTGATGGGGGTTTGGTAATCAGACCAATGCGTTATCGCCCGCCAGGTTTCGTTCCGCTACCACTGCCAGCTGTACTCGGAGTGGCGAAGGACCAACCAGAAAGTCCGCTTGATGATCCCAGCCTCGCGAAGCCCTCACCCCGTGCCCCACTCCCTCCTCTCTGCCAAGCTCATGAAGAAGACCGCGGATGAAACCACTGTCTGAGCTGTCCCTTGGCTGCTGTGGCACATGGCTGCTGGGGTGAGGGCAGCCCTTTGGGGCTGGCAGAAGCAAAGAGGGTCGGGTGTCCCCCTGTGTGTGCAGGAAACATGCGGCAACTGGAGGCACTAGAAAGCACTCATGCCACCCAAAGGGACTTTGTGGTCGGCACGTACTTTATACCGTGGCAAACAGAC
The DNA here is from genome assembly GCA_026546715.1 of Gallinago undulata. Classification (NCBI taxonomy): domain Eukaryota; kingdom Metazoa; phylum Chordata; class Aves; order Charadriiformes; family Scolopacidae; genus Gallinago; species Gallinago undulata. The sequence goes on from JAOTQQ010000014.1 coordinate 1,176,659, forward strand.
AGATAATCAAGGTCTGTCACATGAAATGGCCCAAAAGAGCCAGATGGCAGAATATGCCTGTCTGCAGGGACGCTTTCCTATAACTCAATACCATATGTGGAAAATATCTCCCTCTCTCTATATATATATATCTATGTATAATATTTTTTAATGGCCATGCATATTGTGTTTCAGTCTTTTTGTGTTGATGTTCTAAGCTTCAGTATAGAAGCTGGCAGCCTGATCTCATTCAGAGGTTAAATCTATGCCTTTTCTGCAAATGAGCATATAAAGAACATTTTTCATTGACCCTTCTTGAAAGTCCCCTTCTCCTTTGCACTAAATTGGTTTTGATAATACTGCAAGCAGCCTTTCCCCTTACTCTTTGGTCTCTTTTGTGGTGTTTCTGCCCTTTCCAGAAAGTTGTGTGTTTTTAACAATTATTATAATCCCAGAAGGAGTAAAATGACGTAATACTGAATGGAGACATTTTGTATTGTAAAGTACTGTAATTTTGAGAATTTCAAAATACGTTTTGAAATGAGAAGATCTCTTCCTGTGTAGACATGATCTCACAAAACACTTTCTTTGCAGATCCTGGCTCATCTTCAGGACTTGGGTGCACTCAGCTCTTAGTATGTCTGGCAAAGGTAGATGGAGGATCTGTGAGTGGGAAGCAATGGCTCAGACTAGCTGAACCCACCATTGCCTTTTCCTTTTAAAAGATGCAGAAAGGAGCTTTCCTGACCCCAAAAGGCGAGAGCTGGAGTTCCTGTTTGCTGGTGTCTCCTCACCATCTTGAGGCTGGACCTCTCACTGTGTGGTTACACACACACCCTGCAGGACAGGCTCTGCTCTGCAGCAGCTCGGCAGCACGCAGGTGGTCTTGGCTGTCTCTGCACTTTATTTGCACGTTCCTTGGTGACAGCCAGAAGAGCTGCTATGGTTTGGTTCATCCCTGGAAGCGCTGCCTGTTATCTGTCCTCTAGTGAAATGCCCCAAGTTTGCTGGTTCATAGAATCATAGAATGGTTTGGGTTGGAAGGGACCTTAAAGATCATCCAGTTCCAACCCCCTACCCCGGGCAGGGACACCTCCCACTAGAGCAGGTTGCTCAAAGCCCCATCCAGCCTGGCCTTGAACCCCTCCAGGGATGGTGCATCCACAACTTCCCTGGTCAACCTGTTCCAGTGCCTCACCACCCTCACAGCAAAGAATTTCTTTCTGGTCTCTAATCTCCCCTCTTCCAATTTAAAACCATTGCCCCTTGTCCTGTCACTGCACTTCCTGACAAAGAGTCCCTCCCCGTGTCTCCTGTAGCCCCTTCAGATTGAAAGGCCGCTCTAAGGTCTCCCCAGAGCCTTCTCTTCTCCAGGCTGAACAACCCTAGTTCTCTCAGCCTGTCCTCATAGCAGAGGTGCTTCATCCCTTGGATCATCTTCGTGGCCCTCTGCTGGAACCATTCCAACAGGTCCTTGTCCTTCCTGTGCTGAGGACTCCAAAGCTGGACACAGAGCTCCAGGTGGGGTCTCACGAGCGCAGAGCAGAGGGGCAGAACCACCTCCCATGACCTGCTGGCCACACTTCTCCTGATGCAGCCCAGGATGGGGTTGGCTCTCTGGGCTGCCAGTGCACATGGCTGGCTCATGTTGAGCTTCTCATCCACCAACACCCCCAAGACCTCCTCAGGGCTGCTTTCCAGCCATTCTCTGCCCAGCCTGTATTTGTGCCTGGGATTGCCATGTCCCAGCCTGTTCCTGGAGAACAGGTCCCTTCTTCTGCAATGCTGACATTTCCTCCTCCTCTTCTTCCTTCATCCACTGGCATTTCCAGCACATCCAGCTAACAAACACTTCTGTCTTGGGGTGCCCTGTCTGCCAAAGGTTTCCCCAAGTCTGGCTTTAGTCTGTGCCTCAATGCTGCCTCCCCACCCTGCCAGATGGTGCCTGTGCTCGGTGCTGGGCGTTCCTGAGCCCAGGGAGTGCAGCCAGCCGTAAGCATTGCCACTGCCCTGCTGAGTGCTCCAGAGGTGTGTGTCTATGGTGATAGTGAGGGTAGGTAGCAGGGAGGAGGTGCCTGTGTCCTTGCAGTGGGAAGGACACACTATGTTTCTTTGCTCCTTTGCTGAACCCAGGTGGATCAGTCCAGTGCTTGGCTAGATCGAGACCTGTAATTTCTTGAATCCCAAGCTTCATGTGCCATTCCTCCTTCTCTCTAGCTGCCAAGCAAAGCAGGGTGCTTTTCCTTACATGTTCTCTGACCCTAGGCTGGAAGTCGCTGGTGGCATGAGCAGCAGGAACCCTGTCTCTCCCAGTAGGATTGCTCCAGCCATGGGGCGTGCTCTGTGTTCGCTCTCCTCCTTGTCTCCTGTCCCAGGGTTCTCATGCAGCTTGGTGACATCCCTGTATGTCCGGCAGCAGCCTCTCTGCCCAGCTGTGGACACGCTGGAGCTGGAGCTGGTCTCTATTCTGAGCTCGAGGGTCTTGATTGGTTGTGGGGTGAATGTCCTGTGCCCCAGCCAGGCTGTGTATCTCTGCTCAGCCTCCCTGCCTGTCTCTTCCCTTCTGCCAGGTACCCGTGGGCACCTTCCATTTCCCCTGTCGTGAAGGGATGACCCAGCCCCTGGTGCTCCTGGAGGCTTGTGGTGCAGAGAGGCCTCTGGCCCTGCTGCGGTAACGGTCCCTGCGCAGCGGCAGCATCCTGCTTCTCCCCGGCTCCCTCCACACACCCTGTCCCTGGGCAGCGAGCGCTGCACCCCTGCTCCGTGCCTTGTCCTGGGTGCCCCTTCCTTCAGTCCCCGTCTACCCAACACATCCTCTGTCACCAGGGCGTTCCCGTGAAGAAAAACTGGGGAGTTTAGTTTAGTGTTCCCAGCCCTGGCTGCCTCCCAGGAGCTTGTTCTCGCGACATGTCTGGTTCTGGCAGGTGACAAAGGATGTGCCCTCCCACACCACATTTCCCTGGTAAGGACTTGAAGGAACCAGGATTCCAGTTAGGAAGCCCACTGTTGATCCAAATACGCAACTGTGAAAGCCAGAAGTCCCTGACTGGGGGCAGCTGGGGCCCAGCTGGGGCTTCACTCTCAGCTTTGTTGTCTTTAATGTAGTTGTTGCATGTGCCCCCACAAAACACAATCACGACTCTTTGAATCTTCAGCTCGTGGATGTGGAAAATCACTTTCTCTGACCCGCCACCTTCCAGTGTCATGGGGAAATGGGCTGTGCAATTATGTAAATAAAAGTGAGACAAACTTTGGGCTGTTGCGTTGTTACTGGAGATGGGAGGGCCTGAAGAGCCCTGGCTGTCTCCCTGATAGCAAGCCCTGTGCTGGCTTCCTAGCCCGCTGTGGGGGCAGCTTTACTGACCTGCCCCTCAAGAGACTTAGCAGAAGGTTTCATATTTGAGCTGAAGCTGGACAAAACCCGGGGCTTTTGGTCACTTGTGGGCATGTTTCTCTTGTCTGTGCACAGAAACCTCACTAGTGCTCAAGGCCAGGTTGGAGGGAGCTTTGAGCAACCTGGTCTAGTGGGAGGTGTCCCTGCTAAGGGCAGGGGGTGGGACTGGATGGGCTTTAAGGTCCCTTCCAACCCAAACCATTCTGTGATTCTATGAAAATTCCAATGAAGAGGAGCTAGGGCAGCAGTCTGTTGAGAAACCCTTTCCTCTGGTCTCACCCTGCCTGCATCAGGGTGACTAAGCTGGCTTTCAGAAAGCAATTTCCTTTCCTTGGTTGAGGTGTGTGTTCCTCACCACACTGGACTAGTCCTGTGGGGTATTTCCCATGAGAAGGAGGGTGCTCTGTGCTTCAGAGAGTCCCCTCATGTCTTGGGATTGGTTTTGAAACTCTGGAGTTACGTGGTGATGGCTGGGATTTCTCCACAGGAGCTGGGGCTTCGGGAACCAGCCAGCCATTGGCACAACTCGGATGCCTCCTTGGCTGTTCTCCAAAAGGATGTGGGCACCAGCCCTCTTGGCAAAAATGGCAAAATTAAAACCGGGCTAAGATATGCATGTTTTCAACATCTGTGATTTACTCTCAGATTCCAGAAACCACAGCAGTGAGAAATTGTGATTATTTTGCACAGGGCAAACAAGAAGAATAAGCTTTTCGATCTTATACCAGACCACTATCAGACTAAGAATAGACTTTATATTTCAGGGTCCTATATGCTTCTCAGTTTCTTGTCTTAAACAGTAGACAATAGGTGTGAGGGAAAAAAAAACCCTTGAAATAGGGCACAATCTCCACCTGCAATGTTACCTACTGCCTCCATATAATCTGACCGAAAGAGAATAGAAATGTCCAAGTCTACTCATTTCTGGGATGCTTCTGCCCTGGACCCTCTTTGTGAAAAAAAAACCAAATCAAACAAGCTGAGGTGTCCTGGCTGGCACCAAAGAGACCCTCCGTTCTAAAACCCACAAGTAGCTTCACTGTCAGGAGCAGCCCTTTCATTTTTAAGAGGCATTTCCTAAGTAGGCAGACACAGACCACGAACCTTTCTCCTTCTGTTCCAGCTGGGCATCACTGTTTCTGCTGCTGCTTCAAACTGAGGAGGTGAAGTCCCTTGTCACAGGGTCAGACAACACACAGTCTCAAATCTGCACAGCCCTGATGGACGCAGCACCTGGGTGCCGTCTGCTCCCCATCCTCATCCTCATAGAATTGTTTGGGTTAGAAGGGACCATAAAACCCCCTCAGTGCCACCCCCTGCCCTGGCAGGGACACCTCCCACCACACCACCTTGCTCCAAGCCCCCTCCAACCTGGCCTTGAACCCCTCCAGGGATGGGGC
>JAOTQQ010000014.1:1182682-1214471 GCA_026546715.1 Gallinago undulata
GCAGAATCCCCCCCTGGCCCTGCTGGCCACGCTGCTGGGGATGCAGCCCAGGGGGCGGGGGGTTTCTGGGCTGCCAGTGCACGTTGAGGGGCGTGTGGAGCTTCTCACCCACCAACACCCCCAAGTCCTTCTCCTCAGGGCTGCTTTCCAGCCATTCTCCTCTCAGCCTGGGGTTGTGCCTGGGATTGCCCCAACCCAAGTGTAGCACCCTGCCTTGGCCTTGTTGAACTCCATGATGTTTGCATGGGCCTACCTTTCCAGCCTGTCCAGGTGCCTCTGGATGGCATCCCTTTCCTCCAGCATGTTGACTGCACTACACAGATTGGTGTCATTGGCCAACTTGCTGAGGGTGCACTCTGTCCCACTGTCCATGTCACCAGCAAAGACATTGGTCCCAGTACTGACCCCTGAAGAACACCACTTGGCACTGGTCTCCACTTGGACACTGAGCCGTTGACCACAACCTTTTGAGTGCAGCCATCCAGCCAATTCCTCATCCACTGAGTGGTCCATCCATCAAATCCAGTTTAGAGACCAGGATGTCCTGTGGGACAGTGACAAATGTTTTGCCTAAGTCCAGGTAGATGGCATCTGTTGCTCTTACCTTACCTGTAGCACCATCATAGAAGGCCATCAGATTTGTCAGGCATGACCTGCCCTTGGTGAAGCCATGTTGGCTGTCACCTATCACCTCCTTATTTTCCATGTGCCTTAGCAGAGATTCTAGAAGGATCTGCTCCATGGTCTTGCCAGGCACAGAGGTGAGACCCACTGGCCTGTAGTTCCCTGGGTGTTCTTTTTTTCCCTTTTTGAAAACGGGGGTTATGTTTCCCCTTTTCCAGTCAGCGGGAACTTCTCCAGACTGCCACAACTCTTCAAGAATAATGGAAAGCACCTTAGCAGCTTCATCTGCCAGCTCCTTCAGGACCCGTGGATGGATTTCATCAGGTCCCATTGACTTATGTATCTTCAGGTTCCTTAGAAGGTCTCAAACCTGGTCTTCTCCTACAGTGGGTGGTTCTTCATTCTCATAGGCCCTGTTTTTGCCTGGTTCTTCAACTCGGGAGGTGTGAGGAGAGGGGTTGGCAGTGAAGATGGAGACACAAAAGGTAATGAAAACCTCAGCCTTCTCCTCATCTGTTGTTACCAGTTTGTTACCAGTTACCATTCTTGCTCATCACGGGGGGGTACACCTTCTTTAACCTTACTTTTCTGGCTGATATACCTGTACAAGCCCTTCTGGTTATGCTTCCAGATCTGGTTATGCATCCCCATCCCCATCTTCATCCTTCCCTTCCCAGTGGCCACACACGACTGATGAGTGAGGCATCCAAAGCCAGGTCACCTCTGAGGAGCCAGCCCTTGTCCCCGGGGAAAGGCAGCCCCCCATGTCAGTGAGGACCAGGGTCGGGGGGAGCAGATACCAGCACTGCAAACCCAACCAGAGGGGATGGAGGAGTGAGAAATGTTTAATTAGAAGCAAACCTCCAAAGTGGCTGGGGGCAGGCGTATGGAATTTCTTTTTGCAGATGCAAACTGTGAGTTACGAGGAGGAACCGGAGATGTTGAAGAGTGTGGGGCTGGACCCAGACCCTCACAAGGAGGCACCAGCCACTATGGATTCAAGAGGGACTTGCAGTGAAGTCCCTCGCTGAGGGGCCTGCAGCAGCTCAGCAGGGTTTTGCTTCTTTATGGTTGTCCAGGGCTCTGACCTCCACACCATTATGGACTTACACAAACAGCTCCATCTCTTACAAGAGGAGTACTTGTTTGAGGTGACACCGGGAGAGTTTTGCTGGTGTGCCTGCCTGCCCTGCCTTTAAAGGAGAGGCCAGAAATGCTTCCAGTGAAGGGCTTTTGGCTCAGTAATTCACTTACCCCCTGGCCTGTGTACAGACAAGTTGTCCACACACCCGGGTGGCAGGGGAAGGACCAGAGTAAAGAGGCAAGGAAATCTGTTTAGATATCTAGTCCCTACAGAATGTGGGGCTATCAGTGACGTGCTTGCTGATTGACGCAGATACTCTCAGCACTCCTGGTGTTCAAATGCATCCAACCAGCTGCCTGAGCTCAAAATAAAGGTAGGGTGGGGATGGAACAGTACACCCAAAAGCACTAATCCTGAGGTTAATCTGGGCTGAGACTCCCTGGTACAGTGACCCACCATGTTGGGTGGAAGGTGGAGCATGAGTGGAAATGCTGCTGAAAGATGCAGCTGATCTGAAATGAGCTGCAAGCGCTGTGGTGGGGAGTCCTACCTGCCTCTGCCTTGTGAACGTGGACCATCATGTATGTAATGAAGCAACAGAAAAACTAAGAGACTTCATCTTTGCAGCCGTATGGCCTGCAGAGGAGGAAAAGGCAAGGAGAGGAAAAACCTGTGGGCAATGCAGGGGGAGAAGGAACAGGAAAAAGGGGAGCTGGTTTGTGGAAAGGGGATCCGAAGAATTTTAGCTGGGTGACTGATGGAGGAAAATCCTGCTAAAGACAGACAGCAGGGCTCCTTCCGGTTAAAGTGAACCAGGTCTACACACCAGACCCCCCTTAATTTAAATAAGGGCAGGATGGAAGGAGAACTGGGGGCTGTGTCCTCCTTCCTGTGGCCATGCTGTGCCACCTGGGGTCCCAGAGCCACCTAGGTGACCTGCAGCCACCTGGACTCCTCAAGGCTCCCGTGGCGAGTCCTAGCAGCCACACTTGCTCTGTTCCAGACACCAAAACAGCCCAAGTGCCTCTGCCTGCCTCCCTGGCTGTGGTGGCAGCTGAGAAGCTCTAGGAGGAGGTGGTTTGCTCCATTTGCTTGGATTTTTTCTGCTCACTGATGATGCTGGACAACAGGTACAACTCGCACCAAGGCTGCATCGCCCTGTGCAGGGTCCCCTCCTGCCCCCGCACTGGGACATCTTCCCCAGCCCCAGAGGGTGAGTCGGGTCTGCCAGGACCCCGCTCGGCAACTTTCTGGGCTGTTTCTTCATGTTGGGGAGGGAAGGCACTGCCTTCTCCATGCTAATTATCTGGTCTAATAGTGCTTTGTCCTGAGGTTCAGGGCTGGGGGTTACTCTCTGGTGCAGCCCCTCTGCTATATCACTCTTTACATGTCTGTTCCCAGCTTTCTCAGGCATTCTTTGCAAATTATGGTTTTATATACCTGTCAGAAAGCTTTCCAGTCTGTGGTTTGCAAATGCCTACGGTCTCCGCAAGGAGTTGACGCTGTAACTGCACCCTCTCTGCTTTTGATTGTGTGTTTTGTAACTGATGTCTTCCTGTTGCTGCAGTTTCCCTTTTCCATGCTTTGTGGCTTGATATAACATTTATCAACTTTTCATAAAGGTAATGGCAGTCTGTCCTCAGTACCTCAGTGTTGTGCAGTTTTACATATATATATGACCATAATTTCCTGCCCTGGTCGCCTCTCCAGCGTCCTTCAGCAAGTTGCTGTCTGCCAGACCAGGGTGATGATAGTGATTGTAATCAGTACTTAATATTATTTTGCTTTTTGGCATCTGGCTCCATAGGGATTCTATCCGGGTCCATGTGTTGTGGTTCTGCTCCAGCTGCTGGTGCTGAGCTCCTCCCTCACTTCACTCACACCAGTCTGGGGGGACTGGTGCAGTCCAGCTGGTTTGGGGACATGCACCCTCCCAGACACAATGGCTGGAATTCAGGACCCCCAACTGCTCCAGCAGCTGCGCTGGGACCCCACTGACTCCAGGAGCTGCAACCACAGCCCCAGGGTGCCCACACTCCTTGGCACTGCGGTACCTGCCACCAAATCCACTGGCGCTGGTCCCCCAGTAGGCAGCACTGCATCCCTGCAGTGCTCACACCCACGGGTGCAGAGAGATCATGCAAAATGACAGTTAAGAAAGGATTTAATGAGAAGGTAGGACAGACTGCGGGGATGAGGCACAGGCAAATGCACTAACCAGCTCCGTTTTATCCATGACCAGTCCCTTATGCCACTTTCTGCCTGTTCCTCCTCTGTTTCTCCCCAGTTCCCCTCCCCTGCATGTTCCCTCATCACTTTCCAGTCACCCTGACCCCTGCGAGCATCCTGGAGCCACAGGTCCAGAGGCTGACCGTGTCTGAGGCTTCTTATGTCCAGCCCAGGGTATGAACTGTTTGATGTACATAAAGCATATGCGAGTGGTGGGGAGCTCCTAAAAGAGGTCTATTCTTCCAGGAGAAAACCCTGTCACAGCTGGTGAGCATCGGGGAAGAGAAAGGAGAACTGGAGAAATGGGAATGGAAAGAGAGGTGGATCTGCCAGGACTATCTACATGGTGCTACCGGGAAGAAGTTCATTTGGGGAGGGTGAAGAAAGGTTGATTCTTGGGATCTGGGAGATTGAGTTGTCGTGTCCAGCTGTTGGTGCACGATAAGCACCCTGGGAATTAGAGTCATGCCCCACCCCAGAAAGTAAAAGCCGTGGATACTTTTAATTGCTCCCTGCCCCTTTCCATGGTCCCACCCTCCCGTGAGAGGATTGTTCCTGCTCATAAGGGTTTTTCCTTAAGGAAGGTGGAGAAGCAGAAGATTGTGCTTGAATTTAAGCAGCAGTACCTGGAGGAGCAAGAGTGCCTGCTGCTGGGGGAGCTGGAGAAGCAGATTAAAACAAGATTGAAAGAAAATGCTGCTAAATTTTCCAAGCAGATTATCTGTCTGGATGGGCTGATGGAGGAGGAGTGTCTGATGTCAGGACACAAGCCCCCACAGGTGGGGTCCGCTGAAAGAACCCTTCATGGGAGAAGATCAGAGAAGGGCAGATCTGGGGAAATTGCCTCACCTGTGGGCTTCAGACACTTCTCAGGTTCTTACTTACCTCCCTTGGCTGTCCCTGGGGCTGTCACCAGTGCTCTGCTATAAGAAATGTGCTTAATGCACACGTCAGTGAGAAGTGAAAATAAGGCAAGGAGAGGTTTGGGTGTAAGGAGAAGATAAGCATTATCATGAGCTCCAGCATCCAGCTAAGTTTGTGTTTGTGTTTGGTTGTTTTTTTTAAACTTAATTGTTAAGATTAATTGGAAAAAGCCAGAGACACTACTCTAGCACTTTTTAAAGAGTTTGAACCTGCTGTATTTTTCATGGCTTTGTACATGGCAGCTCCGCAGTGCCACGTCACTCGATGTCCTGGGGCCACTTGGCACCAAGCTCCTCCACGTACCAAATCTCTGTGTGTGGTCTCCACAGTCCCCACTGTGGGCTGGAGGGGATGAAGGAGGCTCTTCAGTGGTGTCTGTCTCCAAGCCCTGCCAGTTGTCCCAGTCGGTGGCCAGAGGAACAATGCAAGGCAAAGATGCAGGACCCTCCCAGTTGCCAGCACCAAGACAATGGTGTTTGCCTTTTCAGCCTCCCCCCTGCCACCCACGCTCTGTGTCAGGGGCACAGCTTGAGCCACGAGTCCATCCCCACCCAGAGCCACGGGTGTAGCCTCTTCCCAGGACATGAAGTAAGGTAGAAAGCAAAGATTGGGGCTTTGTTTTCAGCATCAGCAAACGCCACCTGCCTGCCTGTAAAGTCCAGGCAGACCTGGATGGCCCTGGGGAGGCAGGCAAGGTGCAGGGGGGTCCAGTCAGGGTCAGTGAAAGCGTGATATTGTCCAAACCACTGCCCTACAGCCCAGATCCCCTCCTGGGGAGTAAAACTGAGGACCCCCTTTCTCCTGACAGACTCCTGGGCCACCCCCACAGCCCACCAGTCACCCCCCTGGGCTACCTCCACCTCCCAGCAGTGCCTCCCCAAGGCGAAGCCCTGGCTGCCCAGCACGCACGGCTCCGTGTCGAACCGCTCGGGGTTGTTGGGCAGCGAGGTCCACTCATCCCCCCGTCCCACGGCTCTCTGGTCACCAGCCAGGATGAGGAAGGGGTTGGCAGTGTCTGGGTCCAGGGTCACATCAGCTGGGGACAGAGGAGGAGAAGCTGCTCAGGACTGGCGGCCCCAGGGGTGTGTTGGGGCTGCATCCACCCCAGCAAGAAAAGGGACTGGGAGATTTCCCCTGCTCAGAGACGTCCAACGGGGGGGTTGGGAAACCCCCTCCTGCTAGACTGCCCCAGCCTCAGTGCTGCCCTGATCTGCCCCTGCTCCTGATCCAAGAGCTTAAGTGTGATCCCTGGCCAAGGAGACCCCAGTTTCCTGGAGGAGGATGCACCCGAGTGGATGGGTGCACATCTGTTGTGCAGACATCTGGACCTGAGCCTGGGTGTCTCAAGCACTGCAAGAGCGAAACAGGCTCGTCTGGGCTCAAACCAGTGTGATAGACATTACCCCAAGACCCCAGATCCCTGTTTCTTTCTGTGAGCAATAAGGGAGCCAAGGATGGCACCTCAGGAGTCTTGGTGGTGGTGGTGGGTCTATAGCACAAGGAATTCAGCTGGGGGTGTTGCAGCCACCAAGTCTCAACCCCATAACAGGCCCAGACTGGGACAAGCCCCAGGTGCTTTGACCCTAAATAGCTCTGCCACAGCAGAAGCAAGATGCATTTTCCTCCTTAACAGAGGACAGTTCTTCTTCTTCCCTTCTGAAAACTCACCTCTTCCACTCATCTCCTCCACCTCATGGGCCAGGGGCTCCCTCTCTTCTGTCTCCATCCTGGAGGGAGACCAGTATGTCTGCAACAATCAATGGGAGGGGAGGCAGGATTGCCTGTTGAAAGTGGAAATTGCAAGACTCACCTAAAAATGATAAAGAAGCAGAAGGTCTGATGGAAAAGTCACGGCTTTCGGGCACTTTTTAGACATCCAACACTCACCTGTGGGTTTGTGCTGGGAAAGGAGGTTTTGGATGGGTCTGAAGGTCTTCAGTCTGCCCTCTGCTCCCCTGGCCACTTCAGCAGCTCCTGGCTGGACTTAGCTTGCACAACTTTTTCAGCTTCTCATGAGGAGATCAAAGTCCAGAGGGACTGGATGGTCTGCAGAACACAGCCAGCAGAGGCACCTTTGCTTCTCTGTGGATCACCACACCACTGGAGCTTTCACCTCCTCTTGGCAACCGCCTGCCATGCCCTGAAGCTGCTGGCGGGCATATGACCTCATTTAATGCTTGAATTTGGGAATTCCCTGCTGATGTTCCTGCAGTGCCCGTCCTGTTTGCATCACAGGATCTGCCACATCTCCTCTCCCTCCAACCAGCTGCGTGTGGGTGATAAGGAGCTGCTGCGCTGCTGGGAGAGGCTCTATCTTCCTGTGGCAGGATGCTCAGAGCCCCCCCGGGTCAGTGCCACCACGTGCACTTCCAGCCCAGTGGGTTGTCACGTGGGGACACCAGCCACAGAGCAGTGGCCGTGCTGTGGGTGCGCAGGCTGTGTACCACGATGAGGGAAGGGGTCTGGCCCCTTACGCGCTGCTTGCCCAGACTTGTCATGCTGCCGATGGGTTTCAGGGTGGAGATGTTTGCAGGGCACATGTTGCCTCCATTGCTCAACTGGCAAATGGGGGACAGCAGGTACTGGGCTTTGTGTCCCACCTCTCTGTTCTCCAGGCAGCTTTTCATGTGCCCAGGGGCAATGTCTTCACCCCCAGTGATGGGGAACTTGGGAGGTGGCACCTGCTCTGCTTTGTTACATCACTCTGAAAGCCACCAGTCGAGCACAAAATAAAGCAAAGTGCAAGGGGACCTGCTGCCAGATGGCTCCGCTGCCTGGCGCTCGGATGGGGGCCTGGGAGGGCAGGACTGGGGACAGACTGGCTGGGCAGGGACTATTCAGACAGGGGACGCTGTCGCATGGTGGCATGGACATGGTATGGTGCGGGCTGCTGCAGCACCTCCCATCTGCAGGGTCAGCCACTGTCAAAGTTAAACATGTCTGTGTGTCCTGACCACAGCCTGCCCTCAGCAGCACCCACCTGTGGGACCCCCATTCCACACCAGCACAGGCAGCCACATCCCTCCTGCTGTGGGGCCGGCAGCGGCGGGAGGTCACCAGTGCAGACGCGCGTGTACCACAGTCACGTTCACGTGCGCATTTGCAGATCCTGAAGGAGCAGCACAACCCCTCTGTCCACCCCATGCCCCTGCCCAGCCCCTGGCCCTTTGAACCCCCCGCCACGGGTGCCCTGCTCGATGGCTGGTCCAGCTCAATGCTCACCGCAAACATGCAGCACCCACAGCCATCCCCAAGGCCTCCCACGCTCGTGAGCCCCCCAGACACCAGTGTGGACCCTCCACCTGCCTGACAGCCCTGCCTGGACCCAGACACTGACTCGCTGGCCAGCCAAGAGTGCTGACTGGTTCTATTTTATCCATGACTGGGACCTTTTTTTTATCACTGGGCCCTTTCTGCCCATCCCCCATTTTGTGCTCCCTGAATCCCTTCTGCTGCCATTCATGTGCTTCTCCGGTGTCTGGGACCCCCCAGCCTTGCGCCCTTAACAGTTGCAAAAGCCAGGCTGGCCCTCCCTGAAGAAATGCCTGCAGATTTGAGGTATCCCAGCAATTAGCACAAGTGATGAGGTCAGTTTATTGCACTTACCTCCACTGTCCCTTGGTGGCCAGGTCTGTGTCTCTGTACGCTTCATTTATCACCACGTTTTCCCTTGTGGTCCCTTTTGGCAGGGCCCTTTATCTGAGCAGATGCTGTCACCTGCCCTGTGCTCCAGCGCTCCTGGCTGGGGGCGGGAGGGTGCAGGACCCAGATGGGCTCACAGACCACCCTCCATGGCCTCACCTCTCAGCCAGCAGGGAATTCCTTTTAAGGGATTTTAAAGCTGGTGCTGGGTTTTGCTCCCAGCCCTGGGAGTGAATCCTGGTGCCATCACCTCCCGCCTTCCCACTGCTGCCTCCAGGCTCTTCCTAGGGATGTGCAAACCGCTGCCAGCATCCCTCGCCTCCCGAGAGCCATGGGAGGAGACAGCGACGTGCGTTGGCATCAGGGACCTGCCTGTGGAAGCAGACGAGCTGACAGGAAGGCATTTATGGAGCAAAAAACATCACCAAATTACTCAGTGACTTCCATTTTCAAGCAGAAGCAGTGCAGGAGGAAACGGGTGGCAGGCTGGGACGGAGTGACGTTTTTGTTTGGCTTTTGTACAAGGAAGTGCTCTCAGAGTGGCCACTCCACACACTCCGGGTGACAGCCGAGCGGCTCCTGCCCCAGCCCAGAGTCCAACACGTTGGTGTCTCCAGGTACGTGGGGTTTCTGGGGAAGCTGCAGATTGAAATCGCTTTCTGCCATCTGCCCAGACTGGTTGTGGTTTTCACCCCTCATTAACAAAGCTGGGTCTAAGCCAGGGAGTGATGAGAGCTTGGGGGGGTTGGGAGGGGTGTTCAGAGCAGGGCCAGGTCCCATCTCAGCTGGGTGTTGAGTTAGTGTTTTGCTTGTTATGGTCCCCCTGGTCTGAGACCTCCTCCCACCCGCCGGTGGGGCAGGGGACAGGATGCTGAGGCCCAGCTCTGTCCCAGCAGAGGAGCACGTGTTCGATCTGGGTTTCTCCTTCTCATCCCGCGCTTTTCCATTGTCGTGGTTTCGACCAGATTGACCAACAAGAATCACAGATTACCCCCTCCTTCCCCTTCCAAGAAAAAGAGAGGAGAGGAAGAGATAAAAAAGAGATTTATGAGTTTAGAAAAAAACTAAACTACTTTAAGGAAAATATAAATAAATAATGAAATAATAAATAATAATAGGGAAAGGAAAAAAGGGGAAAAAAAGTGTACATTATATACAAAACTGTATCAAGCTCCCAGGGTGATCATCACGTCACCAGCAGGCACAGGGGACAGTCCCAGGCTGGACTTGCTGATGGACAGGAGCCGGATTCCGGATCTGGAGTCAGGAGCGCTGGGATCGGGATCAAAGGCAGAGAAACAGACAGTGTCCTCCTCGGACGTCGGCCATTGAAGGAAGAAGAGTTGACCCTTTGATCCCTCAGCTTTTATACTGAGCATGATGTGGATGGGATGGAATTCCCTGTTGGTCAGTTTTGGGTCACCTGTCCTGTCCCTTCCTCCCCACAGGTGGGACCTTTGCCTGACCTTGGTGTAAGCAAGGGCCTCTCTGCTCACCATTCCTTGGTATAATCAGGTCTTATCACTGGGAGGGTAAACAATTTCTGAACAATATGCTGTTAATTTCGGAGTTCAGTTGGTTAGAAGAGGCCCAGCTAAAAAAGTAAAATTACTGAACAAAATATCAATTCTGTTTTACCTCAAACCAGGACATCCATCTCTGTCTTAGAGCTAGGTAAGGAAAGCAAGGACTCCATATTGAAACAACTGCCTCTTTTTCATGGAATTAGAGGAGGCGGTGCCTCTTGTCCTTTGTTCCCCCATGGTAAAGTCCTACAACAATTTTATACCAATTGGATACTTTATATGTAAAGCACTAAGTCAAGCTGATGATGGAAAATTTATATCTTTGCATCTCAGGCTTTTCCCTAGACATTATAAAAACAGGATGCAATCAGCAATAAACCCACTTAAAAGTAAATTCTGCCTTTTTTTTCTTTTTCTGTATTCCCTTGTTTCCCCTCTCTTTTGCCCTTTTCCTCTCCTTTCCAGGTTGTGCTCCAGTGAAGAGGATGCTCTCCGCTTACCACCTCCGCAGCTCTCTGATGGCTTTTATCATTCATGGCTTAGTTTTCCAAGTTCACAAGCTGCAGTCAGGTAGGGATCCCCCTGCTTCTTGCTGAGCCCCGTGGCATTGCTTCCAGCCTGAATACCTTCCCAGCTGCCAGCGCAGACCAGCGCAGCCAGACCAGACCATGGCTGGTCTGCCATGACCGGCAGAGCAGGGTCTGGCCTTTGCCATAAACCTTGTGAGGTTTGGGAGCGCCAGCATCCCTCTGGATCCCGGTTAATTCTTCTGGCTGTGTCAGCAGAGGCATTCACACAACCTTGCTGGACTCAGGTGGAGATCAGATGATGCCGATTGTAGGTCACTGACATTTCCCTCCCCACTTTCCCTGTTCCCAGCATGTCACAGTTTACTGGGCTGTGCACAGGGTGTGCTGGACCCTTTGCAGAACCAACGCGATAAAGGAAAAAACAACATTAAAAGTCTTTTAAAAAATATTCTGGGCTCTTTTCCTGTTAGATTGCTGACCTGGCAGCCCTCAAGGCAGCCTTGGCAAAAGGATGCAACAGAACAGTTGACTTGAATGTTACCAAAAAAAAGTTCATTTTCTCTTGTTGTTCTTCAACCAGAGATCACTTTGTGAGCTGAGTGACCAGCTTATTAATAAGCCTTTTTTTTTTTTATTTCCAAAGATGCCCAGAGCACCTGAGATGTATTTTTCTCTTGTAATAGGTGCAAAGAACTGAGGCTATTTGAGTTTTATTTGTACCCAAATTGTCTTTTTTCTCCAGCCAACCACACAGAAACCTTCCAGATGTTTCCTTCCTTCTCTATCCTGCCTTCTCCCCACCCCAAGCAGCTTGAGCAGCACCCGTCCCCTCTGAGAACAAATCAACTTTTAGGGATTTGAAGAATGTTTACAGTAGTACAGGAGAAGGAAGCAGAGGAAGAGGTGGTGGCCTGGCCCCAGCCCTCTTGCCATCCTGCATGGCAGGGGTCCCTCTCCCAGCCCTCCCCTTGATGCCCTCTCTACCCCGGCGCAGCTACCAACTGCTACCTACACCATGGCACAGCAAGGCAGCACAAACCATGGGGAGCAGCAAACACTGGTTTCCCAAGCTCAGCCGCCTCCACAAACTCACAGTTATTTCTTCTTCCTCCTCCGGGGGTTTCTCCCAGCTCTGTTCAACGTGACAGGATCCCCTAGCCCCATCACTGTGGCCATGGGTGAGGACGCGGTGTTGCCTTGCTGCCTCTCCCCGGAGCAGAGCGCACGGGAGATGGAGGTGGTCTGGTTTCGAGAACAGTTCTCGCCCTTTGTGCATCGCTACAAGGGGGGCCAGGACCAGTTCGGGGAGCAGATGCCTCAATTCCAAGGGCGCACCAAGCTGCTGAAGGACGGCCTCTCCATGGGCAGTGTGAACTTGAAAATTTTCCATGTCCAACTGTCTGACAGAGGGAATTACACCTGCTTTATCCACCGCGACTCGGATTACGATGAGGCTGTGGTGGAGCTGAAGGTGACAGGTCTGTAGTCCATGTCCCTGGTACCTCTGATTTACTTGCTCATAGCCAGTATTCTTCTTCCATGGCCTTCTTCCCAGCAGCAATTTCAGGCAGTTGCTTTGGAAATAGGGTATTATTAAGTCCCACGGTTGAAAATCATAGTGGAATGCTGTCTATGTGCTGAATCTATTACTTCAACATACTTTTCAGAAAATACCAAGAATGTCTCAGCGAGGTAAAATTGCCTACTGAGTGTCCCTAAGGAGCTCATGAGATACACTACCTACCTTAGAAGTGTTCTTGATATTGTTTTCTTCATATAAAAGAGTGTAAGAAAAAATCTGGCATTGCATAATAAAGAATGCTTTATATTTTCATGCTTTTGTATTTTAACATCCAGGCCTGCAGATTATTTTGCTGCAGTAGAAGCCTCTGGAGCAGATCTTTCAGTTATCTGAAAAAGACTGTAAGAAATGTCCTGACTCTGGGTGACGTTTGTCTTAAAAAAACCAAACCCTGGGATTTGTCTATGTCAAAGTACATCCCTTCTTGTCATGGAGAGGAACAGCCAGGCCACCTTTTTCCTCAATATCCAGCATCCCACAGGTTCACCTGGGGTTTCTCTTTTCCCACAGCCAGAGGCTCTGCCCCTCTCATCGCGCTGGAGCAGTACCAGGGCATGGGGATCCGGGTGGCCTGTCGCTCGGCCGGCTGGTACCCCCAGCCCCAGCTGCTGTGGCAGGATTCCCACGGGCGGCATCTCCCATCCCTCTCTGAAAGTGTTACCCAGGACAAGAGTGGCCTCTTTGCGGCCGAGAGCAGCATAATCCTCACCAGGGGCATGAACCAGAACCTCTCCTGCTCTGTCCGACATGCTCCATGGAGCCAAGAACAGGGATCAGCTTTCTATATATCAGGTGAGTGGGGGGACACGGGCATCGCCCTGTTAACGTTTCCAATGGAGCTGTGCTCTGAAAGCGCCGCCGGCAGAAAAATCTCAGGTGCATTTTGCAGACTTCACACATTTTGCAGTGTGTTTGGTACATCGAGTGCATTTTGCAGCAGCACCTGTGCAGGTGTGCTGCCAAAATCCACTGGGTCCGTCTTGAAGTGTGGGTTTAGGGTAGGGAAAAGGAAAAAGGCAACCCTTGTTGGAGCACAATTTCTGTGGACACCTGGGTTAAATACAAACATTCATAACACTGGAACCAAACAATAGAAAACAACCCATGCCCTTAGTCTCACCTGCTGTGAAATCCAAATCCAAATGTGGTTTGGTATGGGGAATAAATCGCTGTCTCTTGTTTTAGCATATGCATATATTGAATATTTTTATTTTTTTTCCTTGTCACATAGAAAAGCTCCCTTTTTACCAGAAGATTGATTTGGGATGGGGAACATATTGTGCAGATGAGAGTTGGTGAACTGGACCAACCAGACACCAAACTGCACTGCAATGTCACATGCTTTTCATCTGTATCCTGTTCCTTTTCTACTTTGGAAATGAACAATTTTGGAAGAATTTATTTCCCCAAATACCTATAGTTTTCTCCTGGTGATGCTGTGCTGCACTGGAGTGTTGCTGTTGATGCATATATTACCCTGTTTCTGATCCTACGTTGCCTAATGGAACATAATAATTTTTTTCCAAAGCAGAAGAAAGCATGATTTAACTAGAAATAATTTGGTTAGAAATCCATTTTGCCTTTAAACCTCTCCTCCACAATGTACGCAGACAGAAAATTATCAGCCTGAGACAAGTGCTAAATTGCCAAAATGTGAAGGGTTTTTTGATTTAATTTTTTGTCAGTTTGTGGAGCACAGTTCAGACTCATCCTCAAGGCGATTCAAACCTGCTTGGGATAAGCTTGTATGAAATAGAAATAATCAACTATCCACTGCTGCTTGCAGAGTAACCCAGCACCTTTGGGTGGTGTATTTTTCAGATCCCTTTTTCCAAAATGCTCGTCCTTGGATGACTGCTCTGGGTGTGGTGCTGGTTGCTGTGGTCGCACTCCTTACCATCGCTGTTTATCTGTTTAAAATTAAAGGTAACATCCTGGCGTGGTGTCCGGGGAAGGGGGCTGCCATGTTCAGCCCCCCCTGGTGTCAACAGCCAGGTGGGTTTGGGAAATGTCAGAGTCTTGTCTTGGTGTCTGGAGCACAGGAACTTAAAGACCTTAAAGATCTTAAATCCCCTTAAAGAATGGGGATTTAATTTCTAGCAGGAAAAGAAAGGTCGTTTCTCCATCAAAAAGGCTGGCAAAGGGCACGGGCATTAAAGCAGCGTGTGCCAGGCGTTTCTCTGCCAGCAGAAATGGATCAATGCCTGGCCCTGCAAAGCAACCCTGGCACTTCTGGGGGCCTGTCAGGGCTTGGTCTCCCTCTGAAAAACCCCTCTGGGGCTAAATGAAACAGAGGACTAAAGGAAACAGAAATCTGCTCTTTCTTACCAAAAAGTGATGGTCGTGCAGGCACTGCAGCTCTTTCTGCCTTAGAGCAAATGGCTGTAACTCCTGCTGTGGTTCAATCAGTCTTCTTTGGAAGGGGTGATTTTATAAAACTTATTTAGATATTTTTTTCTTCTTTCATAGGAAATCAGGAGAAAAAAATAGGTAAGATTTACTTTCTATTTTCCAGAAGCTGGAGGATGCCCTCAAATGCAGAATTCACGGGGCACATTTCTGGGGGATGGGGCGGGGCAGGGGCCAGGGAGGGGCAGAGTGGTTTGGCTAGTGACTGTAGAAAATTGTGAAATGGGGAAATTATGAAATGACGAAATTATGAAATGACGTAATTTTAAGGAAAAAACATTGCAGAACCAAAGAAAGCATTAACAGATGTTGACCCGAAGTGAACTTTGCTTTTCAAAGTGCCCTCAAGGTTCCTCACAAAGCTGGAGGAAGATCTGGATTTCATTTTGCAAGGTGAAAACGAAATCCCCAGCTTTGTCTCAGTGCTAAAAAACCACAAAGTTGGGGTGGTTCCGTGGCACCGAACGTGAAATTTAACCCCGTGTTGATGCAAACCTGCCCCTTTGCCACTGCCGTGAAGCTGGGGCACAGGTCTCCAGCAAGGCAGCCCTGGCCTCTGTCCCAGGTGGGTACAGGGAGAGGGGGCAAGATCTTTAAAAGAAGAAAGGTCTTGAGGAGATCCTGGGCTGAAGCTTTTCCATCATGAGCAATTTTAGCTTCCTCTCCACATTGTAATCGGTGAAAAAGGAATTGGCTTTGGTTGTGATGCTCTGTTCTGGTTTTGCTTTTCAGCGATGCAGGAGGCAGCACTGCGTAAGTCCCACTCCCCACTTTCCAGTTAAATCCTCTGTGAAAACGTTCAGATCCTTTTATTCATCCTCTCGTTCTGTCCAAAAGTTCTTCTTAGGCAGATTATTTACTTCCTCTGCCCCCTCAATAATACTCTCTGTAGAAAATTCTGAAAGGTCATTACCATTTTTGGTAATTGGTAATTTTGACATTGTTTGTCAATGTTTTTTATCATTCTCTTTTACTTTAAGTAGTGAAATTGTATTGAAAAATTACTGGGTTTTAGGGGAAGATTACAGAAACTTAAGCTGTTGAGAATTTTCTTATCAGTGAAGCAATCTAGATTGATCGATTACCAATAAATATAAAAAAAACCAAAAACAAAACTAAACCAACACCTGAAGTAGGCATACATTTTTGTTTGGGTTTTTGCTTGCTTTTGGCTCATGGAATTGCCATGAAATAGTCATTTGGCTATTAAAAATGAACTCTTGCTAAACTGGTGCCAATGGTGGTTGATGAGGAAAATAAATAAATTCAGGTCAGCTTTCTCAGGAACCATGAGCATCCTTGCAGTCAGAGTACAAATCTGTGCACCTGCCTCCCTCACAATGCCCCCCCCTCACCTGTGCAGTACTTGACCTGGGATCCCAGGGAAGGGACTGTGTCAAACAGCAACTCAGGTGTGTTTCTCTCTGTTGTTCAGGGGACCGTGATGCAGAAATTGGTGAGTCTCCTTCTCTTCCTTATAAAGGATTTTTTTATAGAGTCTCTTTAGGGTGGTGGGTTCTGTTTGTTTGTTTTTTTCTTTTTCATTTTTAAAGTGCGAAGTTAATTGAAGAATTGAAAAATGGTTGGGGATGGGGGGAAAGGGAGAGAAGGAATTTCAGAATAAAAAAATTAAAGATCATTGAGGATCATGTCTGTGGTTGGGGACAGATGACTGCAGTGGCAGCACAGACAGGGTAAGAGTGCCTAGCACTGGCTGCCAGCACCATGATTCGTTGGAAACACCATGTAACAGGTCCCCTTGTAGGCAAGGGACCCCCTAGAGACCTCTTCCTGCCCAAGATTTGAGCAGGACAACCTGCACCATCACCTCCAGAGCAGAGCTGCATGCTTGGGCTGTGCAGACATTGGCAGGAACCCACTCCTGCACGTGTGGGTGTTTATGGGAGAGGCTATGTCCAAATCAATATCCCACAGCCCATTTATGTCAATTTATCTTGTTTTTCAGAAGAGCAAGCTAAGGAACTTGGTGAGTATCATTCTCCTTCCTATGTGGGAGACTTTTCAGTTGGGCCATCTTCTCATCTGGGTTTTGCAAGCATGCCTCTGTTTTGGTTTTCCTCCTGGGAAAGAAAGAGGTAGCAAATACTGAACTAATTTCAGAAACGTTCTTTTTCTTTGCTCTCTATGTGTTTTTAAACTATTCCCTGTAATCCTTCTATATTAAGAAGAAAATGCTTTCAGCTTTCAAAGAAAGTACAGACAGACCATAAATATGTGTCTGAATCAGGACAGGCAGCGTGATTATATTTGGGGAAAATGTGTGGAAGCACTTTCACATAACTAGATATTGAAGTTTTGAAGTTACATTTTGTGAGATACAAATATAGCAACAATTCAGAAATTGTGCATGAGCATGTTGTTATCCTGAGCTAATCCAGTACAAGTATGTTCAGATTACTTCTTATCTGTGGTTATTTTTTTTTTAAAGCGTGGAGAAGATGTGCAGTGCCAATAGAAGAAGGTAATCAAAATTTCGGGGTGCTGAATCATCTTCCCTGCTTTAAGTGCCCTTCTTGGCAGTTCCCCTCCTGCAGTGATGCTGGTGGGACCAGGAATGCTTCTGCCAGCCCCTGCTTCACAAACTCAGGCCCCTTGTTTGTTTGGTGCCCCAAAACACCAGTGCCCCAGTTTCAGGAGAATCTGGAGAGTCCTGCTCCTCAGTGAGCAGTGCTGGCCATGGTTTAGAGACACGGGGACCTTTTCATCCTGGTGGTCTGCTGACAATCCTCTTCCCTCCACACTCGATGACACCTCTCTGCTTACTTTTCTGTTCCTTGCACCAGTATTGCTACCTTGTGCAGCTTCCCATGCCACAGTCTGCCAGCTGTTGCTTGCACCCTTTTTCTTCTGTCTTATGCAGCCCCACCAAAGATCTCTCCTGGGGTGAGTTCTGCCCTGATGTGTTGACTCTCTCTCTCCTGCAGTGAAGGTGGTTCTGGATCCAGATACAGCCCACTGTGACCTTGTCCTGTCTGAGGACTGCAAAAGTGTGACACGACAAGACACGCGGCAGGACATCCCTGACATCCCAGAGCGGTTTAACCCATGGCGCTGTGTGTTGGGCCGTGAAGGCTTCACCTCGGGGAGATACTACTGGGAGGTGGAGGCAGTGGATGGAGGAGGATGGACTGTGGGGGTCTCCAGAGAAGATGTGAAAAGGAAAGGCGAGATCGAGTTTAAACCAGAGGAGGGTATCTGGGCAGTGGGGCAGTGGGCAGGGCACTTCCAAGCTCTCACATCACCTAATCGCACTTTGCTTCCTGAAATCCAGACTCCCAAGCGGATCCGAGTCTCTCTGGATTATGAAGAAGGACGGGTGGCATTTTTCAGTGTCGATGAGGGGATTCCCATCTTCACATTTTTTCTGGCTTCATTTGGGGGAATAAGAGTCCATCCTTGGATCTGGCTGGGTCCTGGGACATGGCTCAAAATGTGGCCCTGATGAAAAGGAGGGAGTAAGAGAAGGCTTTGTAGGGGACCTCAGTAGTTCAGACTCACAGAAAGATTTAGGTGGGAAGGAACTTGTGGAGATTTCTATTGCAACCACCTGCTCACCACAGGGCTAACCTCAAAGCTGCCTAAGGTGTCTCTGGACCTTATTCAGCTGAATTGTGTAGGGTCTCCAAGGGTGGAGATCTCATTACCCCTCTGGACATCTGTCCTGGTGCTGCATGTCTCTCATGGGGAAGAATTAACCCTTTGTGTTTTGTCAGAGTTTCCCCTGTTGCAACTTGTGGCCTTTCATCCTCGCTCTCTACCTGTTGAACAACACTTCCACCAAAAGGACAATCGTGCAACAGGGATTGCTTTTTAAATGTACGGAATAAAGTTACTTCAGTAGGATGTGTCTGTATGTGTGTCAGCACCAAATGCCTGTGTCTGAGGCATTGTCTCCACCTCCTTTTAGCCTGTGAGGAGTTGTAGGCGCTCTTGAGAAAATCGTTCCCCACATCCTGCAGAAGGCCAAGAAGGCATGTCAGTGGGATCAGTCCATGGCTCTGCTTGTCCCCGCACCCATCCGTGGCACATCACCAGGAGACATCTAACACCGTGAGATGGATTTCCACCTTTGGCCACTCATTTTGGGGGAGGAAAAGTTGCTTTTGCATATAGTATTGAGGGCCTGCAGCAGAATGTCCCATGTGGGCTGAAATGAGGCTGCAGAAATGAAAAATTCACATGAAAAAGACCTTCTTGTATTGAGGCATGTTTTCAGAGAACTGCAGGTTACTTTGCTATAGTGGAAACTGCCACCTGCAAGGGGAGGACAGAAGTATGTGCTTCCTCTGAGGCCAGAGATGCTTTCACAACACATTAAATGGATGTCCAGCAAGCATGGACTACTCCAAGGGAAGACTTCATCATTACTGTTGAATTCACAGGCTTCTCAGGAACAGAAGAAGATGCACTTGAGTGTGTGTCAGGGCAGGTCTTTTCCTTCTTAGCTCAGGGCAGCTCCATCCTCCCACTATGGAGGAGCCCAGAGGGTTCCCAAGATGCTATTAGGGCTTTCACCTTTCTCTCCAGGCCTGCCTAGCCCCAGGAGCACCCCAGAGCTTGGTGGTCATAGCTCAGCTTTGTTCCTTGCTGTGCACAAGCCCACGTGAGGCAGCAAATCCCAAATCCACTGTGAAGTCTGCTGTAGTGAAGGGGCTTGTCAAAGGACCCAGTGACAGAGCTCTCCAAAGCTCCCTGCATGACAAGTCTACAGGGCATGTAGCATGAGGGTTCCCCCTGCTTCCAGGGCTCTGAAGAGCGGTTAGATGTTTGTGGCCCTGAAGGAGGCTGGTGGGAAGGTGAAGATACAGACCCTGCTTTCTGCACTGGAGAGGGAGCACCATGGTCCTCAAGCTACGGTCAATGCGGTTGCATATTCCTTATGACCCTTGGACACCACAACCTCATGATCTCCTTCCTGTTTCCCAGTGTCACATACGGTATTGGTGAAGTGCTAAAGGAAGTGGAAAATAGCCTGGATCACCTTGTTCCCTCCAAACACTCACTTGAAACAGTCTACGGATGAAATCAAGATTGAGGCAATGACCTCATGGGAGATAGACCCCCAGGGTATAGGAACAGGCTCTGGAGCAGGGGAAGAAGCTGATGAGCTGGACAAAAGGTCAGAAATGAAAGACTGATCTCCCAATGTGGGGCAAAAACATTGCTGCTAGCAGGATGGCTGATGGAACTCTCACCTTCCCCTTGCCTTTACATTGGGGAAGGAGGTTCAGCAAAGACACACCATCCCTGATCGATCCTTTGCTCTCCCCACCTGCATGTCAGGACAACAGGATCTCTCCCGGCCTCCTCCTCACTGCTCGTAACCAGCCATGGGAATAGTGTGCCTGCAGATGACTCCTGCCCTGAGCAACCCTCTTCTCTGGCAGTGTGCCTTCAGCAAGGCTTGCCACAGTGGACTGCTTGGGTCTTCTCCTTCAGGGAGTGAAGCGGGTGGGTTGAAGGACCTTTTGAAGATTCAAGGTGTCCTACTGCATTCACCTCCCTGGAAAAGGGAAACAGAGAGGCAGAAGCAATGACAAGGGCTGTGGGTGCTGGAACATGGCACAGAAGAGCAACTGTTGTTGTCATGAGGGATGCTATAGATCCAGGTGAGGGGAAGAGTAGTGCTGTAGAGGAGGGGAAACCACATGCAGACTTAATCTCTGGGATCCTATGAGAAGGCCAAACATTACATTTGTTGTCTCCCTTCTTAACCCCTCTTTTCTGTTGGAAATGGCTGATGCAGAACCGAAAAACAGCCGTCCCTCCCCCCGGCTCCGCACGCCCCCCCCCCCCCCCCCCCCCCAGCGAGTTTTGCCTCTGCTGCTGCCTCCAGCCCTCTTACTACAAGCTGAACTAAAATGCCCCTGCAGCAAGTGGGCTGGGCATGAGAGAGAGAGAGACACAGGGGGCAGCTGACCCTAATGGACCAGAGGGATATTCCATACCATGCAGTGTCATGCTCAGCAATAAAACCTGGCAGGGGAAGGGAGGTTTTTCCAAATTACTGTTGCTAAAGGACTGGCTGGGCATCGATCTGGGGGGAGGTGGTGAGTGAACGCTTTTGCATCAATTTTTTTTCCTCTCTCTCTTTCCTTCACTCATTAAACTGTCTTTATCTTGGCCCACAAGGGGTTTTTATGTCACTTTTGCTTTTCCAGATCTCTCCCCCATCTGACTATAGAGACAGTGCTTAGCTGCTGGCCAGGGTTGACCCTCCACAATCCACAAAATGGTAAACCAGTAGAAAACTAGAATCTCCCCTCCTCTGTAGCATCTACTCTTGCTGATTTTGGATGACCCTCCAGGCCTGCAGTCCAAGATGCTCTGTAGTGACCTATGGGCCAGGGAAGTGGAGACAGCTTGGGTGAAGGAACAGACAGCAGGAGGAATTGCAAACCCAAGCTCCTTCCTCTTCCTCTAATCAACTTGCCTGGTCTGTCCTGTGGCTTCTCCCACAAATGTTAAAGTTGCCTCACAGCTCTCCAGAACAGCCATCTGCACTTCTCCTGGCAAGCTGGAAGGAAAGGATCCCTTGTCTACACCACAATTAGCTGAGGTAATGTGCAGAAACTGTTTCTCACTGGTATGCTAACTAGGCTACAGTCCCAGGTTGAGGTGCCTCAAGGATTGAGGTCGAGAGTGTGCTGAGAAAGAGCTGCCTCAAAGCAGAGAAAGAGGCAGACATTTGTGCAAGGGACCTTTTCCCCAGCATGTAAAAAGGTGCAGTTTGGGAAGCAAGCAAGTGCTCCTCCTGGGTGCAGCCCTCCCTCCTTCACTGCATGGAAGCAAGAAATTCTGGAGCTGGTCTCTGGTTAAGGCTTTTCCATGGAGAGTGTTGTGGCAGCACAGTTGAAGTGAGGGCTGCGCTAAGGACAGGAGATGGGTTTGGCTGCTCAGGAAGCCACAGCTCCCATCCCACATCTGTGCCTGCTGATAGAGAGCCTGGGCGGCGCTGCCACCAGACCAGCACTGGGTCCTCAGGCAGGAGAGCAAATGTTGGAGGGTCCGCGGGTGAGTCCCAGGGAAGTGGTGTCCATCAGGGACTAGACACTCGGGGTAGCCACGTCTGTTCACGGGAAGCTCTTTTCACGTGATTCCTACCTTGTGAACCCAAATCAAGCAGAGGGCTCAGCTGGCTTTGGGTAAGAGCATATTCAGGGAACCTCTTCCAGCACATGGCTTTTCTGGGCTGGGGTGGCTGTGGCAGTGGGTATGCAGGGACGTGAACACCGCAGAGCTACTGCTTTTGCAGTGGCGAGGGCAGCAATGCCACCCTGGCAGAGGACGCACCACCGTGAGGAGGTGCATGCATCAGATTCTGCCTCCCATGGAGGAGGATGAGGTGAGAAAAAGGGCAGAGATGGTGTCTCCTTGCTGAGCCTGCTGCCCTCCGAGGACAAGATGGCGGGTGCTGGCAGTAGTAATGGGAGTCATCTCTCCTTTTCATCCTCCCAGGGAGAAAGCTGTGGGGCTCAGGAGAGTTCCCAGAGGGTCTGGAAGGGGATGCCAGCTCTGTTGCAAATGGTACTTGTGTGGACAGAAAGGAGATCTGTAGGTGCATGTGTGTCTGTGCATACCCCTCTTGGCTCTCCCCTCCAGGCCATGCGGGTTCTTGCCCTGCTCATCCTCCCAGCCCTGCTGCCCCCAGCCAGCCCCACTGACCCAGGCCAACCCTGCCCATCAGAAATGAACAAGGTCAAGGACCTCTTGGAGGTGAACTGCACGGGGCAGGCCCTCAGCGCAGTGCCCCAAGACCTGCCCATGGACACAGGCATCCTGCTGCTCAGTGCCAACCGCCTGGTGTCCGTCTCCACAGACGCCTTCCTGCCCCTTACCCAGCTGCAGGATCTCGACCTGTCTGACAACGGGCTGGTGGTTCTGCGCACGGGACCTCTGTTGCCATCCCTGAGGGAGCTGATCCTCTCCCGCAATGCTCTGGGGACTCTGCCTGCCCTGCAGGGCCTGCCCACACTCACGCGCCTGGCTGTGGCCCACAACAGCCTGTCGGCACTGGCCCCGGGGGCTTTCCTCACCGTACAACAGCTGCAGGACCTGGACCTGCGAGGGAACCAGCTGCAGACACTGCCCCAGGAGGCCTTTGTGGGGCTGAAGGCACTCAAGGACTTGGACCTCTCAGACAACCTCCTAGAAGAACTCCCCAAGGGGCTGCTGCAGGGTCTGCAAAAGCTGGAGACTCTCTGGCTCTCAGGGAACCGCCTGCGGACTCTGCCCACCGGCTTCTTCCCCGAGGGGCACCTCTTCGCGTACGTCTTCCTCACTGAGAACCCCTGGCACTGCGACTGTGACCTGTACTACCTGCGGCACTGGATCTTGGAAAATGAAGGCAGTGTCTATCAACCGGAGCGGGGCCTGGAGAAGACGAAGGTGGAGGTTGCCCCACAGAAGGTGCTATGCCACAGCCCCCCTGAGCATCAGCGGAAGCCCGTTATCCGCTTCAAGCTCAACTGCCGCAATGTAGGGGATGCGGATGAGGACGAAGAGGATGAATACGATGATGTGGAAGAAATGACAGCAAAAGCTACCACAACCACCTTCTCCCCCCACCATCCATCCATCCCCAAGGAGCAAACTACCATTTCTCATGCTGTTACTTCGCCTCCCCTCGCTACTACAAGACCTCACCCTGGCTCTGCCCTCACTCCAAGCACTTTGATTGCAATTCCTGCAAGCAGCAGAGCTCCCAGCACCACCAGTCCTGTGCCAGCCAGTCCCACCATCGCACCCACGCAGCCCCCTGGCACTGCCACCGTTCTCACTGCTGCTCCCACCAGCAACCCGCACATATCCACCACACTTGTCTCCATCACCTCACTGCCAACCACTGTGAGCACCAGACATCCCAGCACCAGCAACCATGCCCAAACCACCCTCACCACTGGCACTACCAACACTAATGCTACTTTCATGGTGTCCACAGGCCCATTTTCCACCACCTCCACAGCAGTGCCTTCTACTACCATGTCAGAGGCCTCTTCTGTTGCCAGATCTTCATCTCCTCTGACATCAGCCACATCGATCATCTCCACCACCATGCTTTCCACTCATGCCCCAGCTCCCCTGGACACCACAGGCTTCACCCAACCTGCACTTTCCCCTCCATCTGCACCTCTACCCCTCTGCCCACACTACACCTTAGGCCTGGCTGTACCCATGCTGCACTCACGGGCAGGTGGGGAGGGTCCACAGTGGGGGCAGTGGGTGCTGAGGCATTGCTGCTTATTGCACTGGGGGCTCTACCTGGCCTCATTGGCTTTCCTGGTCTTGACTGTGGTGGCTCTAGCAGGTTGGGTGGTGTGGATGTGTCTGATGGGACGGCCCTCCTTGCATAAGCTCCTGCAGACCCAAGAGGTACAGTATCCGCTGCTGACGTGGAGGGAGTCGACAGGAAGCCCTGTGATGCATCCCAGCACCTTCAAAAGCTCCCTCCAGTGCCCCACGTTCTGTACCATCAAGGAAGTAGAGCTGTGCCCTGAGATCACTTACTGCACAATTAAAGACCTGGGGATTCAGCGCGGTCATCCCGCAAGTTCCTCCTTCTGCACCACAAAGGAGCTGTGGGTCCACCACAGTCCTCTGAATGCTTCCTTCAAGTCTTTCTCCAGGAAGCTGATGGTCACAAACCTTGGCGCCCTGAGGACCCCTTCTGCTTACAGCCTGGACAGGGGTGTCAAGGCCATTGGTGGTGTCAGAGTGAAATACGCTCGCAATAGCTTGTAAATGTTTCTGTGTGTTTAGAGGAGATGGAGAGTTATGGCTCTGCTTTGCATACCCTTGTAAAACAAGGGGAAGATTTGCTTGCCTGTGGGGAAGCCACCCAGCTCCTTCCACTAGTATGGAAGGACCTCACACACCCTGGCCTTTCTAGATCTGAAATAGATGGAGAGAAGATGATCTACACTGGTCAGTGATAGTTTTGGACTGACACTGCCTGGTTTTGGGGTGAGAGTGGGAAAGCTGTGTGGGACACTCTATGTCCCAGCTTCTTCTGTTCGAATGTTGCGCATAAAGATGCACTATGTTTTCAACTCAGTGCCAGGTTGTTAATCACAGAATAAATATTCTCTTTGCCTGAATTTCAAATGGGTGTTGGTTTCATTTCATTGGATTTCCCATAGTCCTGGTAGGGTAGGGTGAGTGACAAAATTGTCTTCAGTACTTGCAATAACAAAGATAGAGAGGAAACATCCACTTATGCCCAGCTTCCTGATGTTTTGCCTGAAATGCATGGTCCTTCTCTGTGGAATTAAACCATGTGGGACAAGCATCCCACTGTCATGTAATAAGTTCAGGAACCAGTAGGTGTTAATGCCTCTGTGTGACCCATTGTGGGATGACAGGAAATGAGGGAGGAGGGCGAGAGGCTTCAGAGAGCGATGGATGTGACTTGTAACAGATCACACTAGGATAAAATATCCTGGGGCTGGCCAAACTTTGTGACCACCTCTGCAGAAGTCACCCACGCATTTTGGGAGGTGTGAGGAGGAGACAGAGGTTCGGGTTCAAAAGGCAGACCCCAAGACTGGTTCGCAAATGCAGATCATATGAATCAGTTTTGCAGTCTCAAACACTGCTCCGGTTCCAACTGTCCCAAGCGTATCACTGTGGCGGTGTGCTCTCCCTCTTTTGCCACCCTACACGCCCCGGTTCCTGCCTGGGCCTTGGCCACCATGGCCATCACAACATCAGTTGTGATAACTTGCACCTGGACTTTGGGGGATGGCTGGCAACATAGTCAAAATACTGTCTGGAGTGGGGACCTAGAAATTTTGTTCCCATGAGAATATGACTATTGGTCAATTATCTTACTGTATAAGATATGAGTGCCCCAGAGCACTTTTATCTCTCCTGTACGGCAGCGGCTGCACACCAGGATCTCCCCTTTTGTGAGGACACTCGCTTAAGGTTCTACTCCTCGAGGTTGAGACACTCCTTGCTGCAACAGGTTCTCGGTAAGTGACTAATAGCATGCTCAATTTTGAAATCTTAGCTATGTAAAGGATTGATTACACATATATAAGCCTTTAGACATAAACCATTGACCAAGTCTGGGACTAGGATTAGATCCAGCCACACCTGAACAACTCTCTGAGAAGGAGTTTAGAAAGCCAGGGGAGTCCTTTTTGAACCTCATGACTCAGGACGGTCTCCCTGACTGTTTGTTTGACCCTGTCCCCTATGCAGTAAATAATAGAGTGTACCTTGATATAAAATCTCATAAAATACTATTGCATTTACTACTGGTTTTATTGCACTTACTACTGATTTTCTTAAATCACTGTTTCACCTTAATAGATATTTCACTAGTTCACTCTGACTAGTGAAGTTAATCACTTAGTGCTACTGTGCCTTGGCAGCCCTTCTGTCAGGTTGATTAATTGGTCCACAGGAGGGTACGTACACCTATGCTTGGCCAGCTGGGGTGAGCATCCTTCTATGCAAATGTGTCTGCAAGTCAAAAGCTCGTGTGTGTGTTGTCCGTGGACATGCAAGCTCTGCTTTTGTAAGCAAGCATTTGTCTGTGTGTTGGTGCTGTCCTCTGACTCCACTGTAATCTCTCCTGTTCTGGAGCAGGAGCAGGCCCAGAGAACCCAGATTTGACCCAGAATCCCTCTGAACAACTCTAGAGATGGCTGCAATAGCCTAAGAGACCTCAGATACCCTCAAAGCATCCAAGAGACACATGGATGGCCTTGGGATACCCCAGTGACACCAGAGACTACTATTATTTAAGTTTGAACTGTTTCTTTACATTGATTTTTTTTTCCTTTATCACTTTTACTACATCTTGGGATATTTTTCAGTTCCTTCTGGTCTTCTATAGCAATGCTGGGGATTAAGGATGTCTTCTCTTGTTTTATTAATGGTGCTGTTTCTCACATTTTTATGCTTAAACTCTGTGGTGGTGCAGCATGCATCATCTCTCACCTTTTTAGGAGTTTTGACCTCCTTTGGACGCTTCTCCCCCAATGTCATGGCATCCAGGTTAGGCCATCACACTCTGAACGGCTGGAGAATGGGGCAAGTAAAAAGTGGTGTAAAGGTCAGGACCAGCAGCTCCTGGTTAACAGCTCATACTCCACTTGGCTGACGGTAGCATGTCAGGTACCACACAGGGCTGTGGTGGAAACTCTTCTGTTTAACATCTTTATCAATGACATAGAGGAAGTGATGGAGAGTGCTTTTGTCATGTTGGGAGATAACACCAGGTTGGGAGGGATCAGTTCATCTGCTTCCAACAAGACTACCATTCAGGGAGCACCATTCACTCTGGAGAAATTTTTTGACAGAAACCTGATGGATGTCAACAAGGACAAATGCAAAGTCCCACACCCTGGAAGAAAAAACAATGCCAGTGGGGGACACTACCGTGGGGGACCAGAGCTATGGTAAAAGACATGTGTCTTCCTCAACAGAAAGGTGAATGAGACCCAGCAGCGCATCCTGGCAGCAAAGGGAGAGCAACAGAAGCCTAAGCTGGGTTAACAGGAGCAGAGCCAGTAGACCAAGAGAAGTGATTATCCCCCTCTGCTCAGCACTCATTAGACCACATCTAAACTACTGTTTGAAGGAGCCATGAGAACCTGCAATCCTATATGTCCCAGGACCCTCAATTCCCTCCCCAGAGGTACCTCTGGAACCCCAGTATCTCCCTAGAATACCCATTACCTTCGCTTCTCCTTGCAAGTCCTCCCTAGAATTCTCCCACCTCTCCACACAACAAGCACTTCGGGTCATTCCAGAAAGCCAAGATCTCCCAGAACCACCTAGGAACCCCAAAGTTCCCAGGACCCCCCAGTGCTCCCATCTACCTTTCCATCTACCTGAAAACCCTGGCACCCCCATGACTCACCTATTCCCTTAAGGTACCCCATGCGCCCCAAGGTGCTCCTCAGTCCCAAGACACACACACACCCTCCCCCATGCCCAATGAATACAGGCACCTAGTGCCCTCCACCTACTGTTCCCTAGGGGACCCAGAAAACTGGGCAACCCTGGTCCTCACCACCACCCATCCAGGACACTCAGACCATCGGTCTCCTGCTCTCCTGTTACTTGTGAGAAGCACCTGGATGTCTGGGTTCCCCAGCAGAAACAACATGACCCAGATGTCTTGTTCAGGAGCCACTTTATTTAACCCAAGTGTGTGTGGAATCCCCAGCTCCCAGTGAAGGGCTCAGGGCAGAGGAGTGCAGGATTGCAGTGCAGGGAGTCCTTGTGTCCCACAGAGTCCCCACAGTCTAGGGCATGTACCCTGGGGGCAGAAGTGTTGCTGGAAATCACAGGAGGAACCCATTCTGGGGAAAGGATATGTGGACAGTTTCATCCCATAGAAGTGGCCGTGGATGCTACCTGGGGATCCCAGTATGGGATGCAGAGCTTTTAAGCTCCCCTAAGTATTATTGGGGGTGTCAGGTGATATTGAGATGTCCTCCAGGCAGTTGGGGCCACGCAAGGCAGGGGGAACAGTGAGGACACAAGCCTGCAGGTCACTATAGGCATGGGGCAAGGTGCCCCTGGTGATCCAGCGCCCGGTGCCTGGCTGGTAGGCATGTATCAAGTGGGTGTCACGATAGGTCTCATGACTGTACCCTCCTAGTATGAGTAGTTCCCCACCCAGCACAGCTGCGCCCCCAACTACATGGGCATGAGGCAAGGGGCTGAGGAGGACCCAGGTGTTCAGCTTGGGGCTGTAGACCTCAAAGGCCAGTTGGTCCCTGTAGCCAGTCTGCCCGTCCCGCTGGCACAGTCCCCCCGCCACATAGAGCTGCCCACCTGCCTCCTCCATGATGTGGCCAGCTCGCTGGCCATTCATGGGGGCCAGAAGTGTGGCAGGTTCACCTGGCATGTAGCGCAGCAAGGATGCCTGGCACTGGTATGCCTCATCAGACCCCCCTGACACGTAGAGGGCACCATCCATGGCACACGCCGCGTGCCCACACAGAGCCATCGGCAGGGGCTGGCACCTCCTGGGCAAGGAGAGAGGGAGGGGTGAAGGGCAGGTTAAGCAGTGCTGACCCATGGTGACTGCCAGTCCAGGAGTTCCCCAGTGGCAATGCTGGCCAGCACCCAATGATCCCCAGTGGGCAGTGTCAGCTAACACATAATGGATGCCCAAGGGCCATCACTATTTCAACTCTTTGTAGACCCCAAAAGACTCCATTGCTCAACCCACAGTGGACTATCTCAATGGACGATATTTGCCAACACCCAACAGAGCACCTCATGAACACACCTGGAAGATGATTTGTCTCATTGGCAAATGGCCAACAGACCCTCAGTGAATACTACTGGCCAACAACTCATTCACCACCCAATAGGCAACACTGCCCAACAGCCAATGTCCCCTAAGGGACAAGGTTGCTTGAAACCCAGTAGACCGCTCCCAAAAGCCACTGTAGGTCCATTCTCCATTAGAGGCTCAGTGACCTAAAGGCCACTCAATGGGCAACACTGACCAAGGCAAGGGGCTGCTAGGGCAGAGGAAAGCAGATGTCCCCATGGAGTGGTCTCACCTCCAGGTGTTGTTGGCCAGGTCATAGCACTCCACAGTGTCTGTGCAGTAGAGCTCTCCTGAGTTGCCACCCAGGGCATAGATGAAATCCCCAAGTGCCACAGCGGCAAAGTAGCTCCTCCCACAGGACATGCTGGCCAGGCGCTCCCAGGAGTCATCCATAGGCCGATACCTGGGTTTGAGAAACAAAGGGGCAAGACACTACCTGTTACTTAACAATGCCATGAGGTGATGTTGGCACTGCTGACAGCAACAACCCACCTATATCCAGTCAATCCTATAATGTCTTGGGACCACACAGAATCCTCTTCTTCTGGGCAACACCAAACCCTTAATGCCCTCAGGCATCTCCAGATAGGAACATCCCTGCCCTACCCCCAGAATGTCTGTAACATCCCAAAGTGGAAGGGTAGCCCTCACTCCTACACCAAACCAAACCCAGGATGCCTCAGGATCACTTGTCCAACTGCAGTGCCACAATGCTTTGGGTCCATGGGCCAGCTCTAGCTCCACCAACACCTCCTCTGATCCCACAATGTCCTGATGTCACATGGTACCTCTAGGTGTTCTGTAGCCCTCACCTGTAGACACTGGTCAGAGTGTCATGGACCCCATAGTAGCGTTTTCCACCAAGGACGTAGAGGATGTTGCCCACCACAGCTACAGCATGGCGGAAGCGTGGACCATCGGGAAAGTGCCCCAGTGCCCGCCACTCCACCTGCTTCACTAGCCCCACAGCATTGAGGTAGCGGTGGGCAAACCAGAGGTGTGTGCTGGGCTTCCGGGCAGCCAGGTTGGCTGTCAGTTCGTCTCCACCACAAACCACCAGCACCTCTTGCAAGGAACGCACTCGGCATGGCAGCTGGGCCATGGGAGCCAAACTTGCTATGATGAGCTCACGGAGGATCTTTGGGTCAGCTACCCCTGCAGTAACTGATGGGACCTTCTTCAGCTCCAAGCCGGACATGAGAGCAAAGCGAACAGATGACAGGACTTCCTTGGTTAGATCCTCTTGGCCATCTCCATTGGCCATAAGCCACCGGGATGCTGCTTCCAAGGCCTCCAGTTCATAGAGGACATTGAGACCATCAGAGCGGAGGAGACGGATGAGAAGG
The DNA here is from genome assembly GCA_026546715.1 of Gallinago undulata. Classification (NCBI taxonomy): domain Eukaryota; kingdom Metazoa; phylum Chordata; class Aves; order Charadriiformes; family Scolopacidae; genus Gallinago; species Gallinago undulata. Next base: position 1,212,905 of record JAOTQQ010000014.1, read on the forward strand.
TGCGCAGGAAGATCCAGGAAGGCTGGTGTGGCCACCACACTGGGGAAGGTGGCCAAAATGTAGTCCTCTGCCGTGCGGCCCACCTGGGCTAGCCCATAAGCTGCAGCAAAGGCTAGCACGTCCAGGCCAGTTTCTGGGGTCAGGCCACGGGTGAAAACATCCAGGCAGAGGGTGAGGAGTCCCCAGGCCTGGTAGCGCAGGGAGGTCTCGGCTGCCTCCAGGACCACAGGCCAAGGCCCTGCCACAGCCCCTGTGTAGGCGAAAGAGAGGAGGAGGCGCAGCTCAGCTGGGGACAGGCCGGTAGCCAGTGGGGCGGCAGGGTCATGGGTGGCCTCCCGCATGGGGCAAGTGAAGAGGGCCCGGAAGAAGTCACAGGAGCAGCTCAGGGCCAGGCGCTGAACTAGGGAGAAGAAGGAAGAACGGTGTGGGCAGCAGGGACCCTTTGCACTGTGCAGCCCTCCAGGAACCCAGGTATCCTGGAGTCCCACTATCAAATCCCTAGCTCTCCCAAGAGGACCAGCACCACTACCTCATCATCCCTGCCTGGACCCTCAGCCCCTGGCAACCCTGCCAGAGAACCTGGCAGTCCAGCGACCCTGCCCTCTCCCCAGCCCCTCCCAGGGAACCCCCACCCCTGGCTTACCTGGGATGACCTCGTCCCCTGCCCGGAGCTGGAGGTCACAGCCTAGGCCACTGGCATGGAGTTGTTCCATGGCTCTTAGTGTCTCCCACTGCTCCTCCAGCGGCTTGGGACCCTCCTCCTGTGAGTCACTCTCCAGCCGTGGTGCACAGGCAGCCACCACCCGAGGAGCCCCCAGGGCCCGGGCAGCCTCCTCTACCTCCTTCTCCTGGCCCTGGGGCACAATTCCCCCATAGGCGAAGGCTAGCACAGCCCGCCAGCCCCACAGTGTGGCCCCAGATGGCAGAGGGACATGGGTTGGGGGGCCCTGGCACAACTCTCTGGTCCTGCCCTCCAGAAAGTGGAGGAAGAAGGAGCTGATGGAGGCCAGGACAACAGCATGGGCCACGTCGCCTTCTGGGCCCACAGCCACATCCACCAACTGTCCTGCGGTGCGGAGGTCATCAGCTGTGGCCAGGAAGTGTTTGGCATGGGCCCCATCTCGCAGGGTCCACTGGGCTGGTGCTGACCCCTCTGCAATCCACATCTTGCTTGTAGGAAGACACAGATCATAGAATCATGGAATCATAGAATTGTCTGGGTTGGAAGGGACCTTCAAGATCATCCAGTCCAACCATCAACCTAACTGATAAAACCCATCACTATACCATGTCACTAAGCACTATGTAAACCCATCATTTGAATCCCTCCAGGGATGGTGCCTCAACCTCTTCCCTGGGCAGCCCATTCCAAGGCTTAATAACCCTGTCAGTGGAAAATTTTTTTCCAAATATCCAACCTGAACCTCCCCTGGAGCAACTTGAGGCCATGTCCTCTTGTCCCATGGCCTGTTCCTTGGGAGAAGAGACCAACCCCCCCCTGGCTACACCCTCCTTTCAGGGAGTTGGAGAGAGCGAGAAGGTCTCCCCTCAGCCTCCTTTTCTCCAG
>JAOTQQ010000014.1:1220779-1252308 GCA_026546715.1 Gallinago undulata
CATCCCTGGAGGGGTTCAAGGCCAGGTTGGAGGGGGCTTGGAGCAATGTGGTGTGGTGGGAGGTGTCCCTGCCCAGGGCAGGGGGTGGCACTGGATGGGCTTTCAGGTCCCTTCCCACCCGAACCAGTCTGTGATTCTATGATTGTAGCATTTTGGCTCTTGGCTGCCGTCCTCACAAGCACGACCGGCCCTGGGGGTTGAGGAGTCGGGACGCGCGAAGGGGAAGGTGGCGGCTGACCCCGGGGAGCAGTGTGTCCGGCACCGCCGGGCCGGTTCCTTACCCATGGTGACACTGTCCGCGGCGGCCATCTGCAGGGCGGCCAGTGCCGAGCTGGGCTGCAGCAGGATGATGCGATAGGCCGTCCCGACCAAACCTGCAACACAGGGCGCCGTGAGGCCGCGCCGCGCCGGCCCGCGCTCCCGCCGCCCAGGCCGGGCCTGGCCGCGCCGCCGGGTCCCGCCGGGGGACCGCCCGAGCCCCGCCGCCCTCCCGCCGCCCTCGACCGCGGCCCCGGGGCTCACCCGCGGCGGCACCCACACGGGTGGTCAGCCAGGTGCGGCGCGGGCACTCCTCGCCCTCGGGGCCGTCCCAGTAGCCCGCCATGGCGCCGCAAGGGCACGGCGCGAGCACTAGCGAGCGCTCGCGAGAGGACGGCCGCCCCGCCCGCCACGCGGCCCCGCCCAGCGCCACCACCTCCCTCCGGGCTCTGCGGGGCCCGCTCCGGTGCCCTCCCGCCCGCGGCCCCTCCGCAGCGCGGTTCCGGACTGAACCGGAGCTGAAAATGCGGTTTCTGCGTCGGCGTTCCCCGCCGCTGCCGGTCCGCCGCTGAGGGCCGTGGCCCCGGACCCCCCGAGAGCAGCGCCCGCCCGGCCCCGGGCCCTCGGGGTGCTGCTCTGGGTCCGGACCTAGAAACCAGACACGTCTAATAGCTCTGATCCTTTATTTCTGCAGCGCGGGCTGGTTTGCGTTGGGTTTTTTTTCTTGGGTTGTCTTTTTGGTTGGTTGGTTTTTTTGTAGGAGCCAAAGCTACAATTAAAGATGACACTCCTGGGCCACAGGCGCTGCGGGCCGCGCGGCCTTCATTTCTGCCGTTGTTCCGTTTGCTCCTACAGCTCCAGCGCTTCCCCAGGGCCAAGCTCCTCCCGGTCTCGTTTCCCCACCACTGAGGAACTCCGAGAGGAGAGGGCCTTAGGGGGATGGACACTTCGCTAAAGCTTTCTCTCATCCTCTTCTCTTTCCCCTTTCTGTGAAAAGCTTATTCAATACTTCACTTGTGCGTTTCCCAGTTCCACACTGGCCGGGGGACACAGGCCCCAGGCCGGTTGCTGACCCCAGACCAGAGGCCGCCAGGAGCCACAGGGGCTGGGCAAGGCCCCGAGGGGGGGTGGTGTCCCTCCTCCTGCTGCCCTGGAGTAGCAGCAGGGCCACGGCTCCCCTTCCTCAGTGCCCCAAAAAGATGCCACCTTTTACATATGCAAACCAAACACACCAGTCACCAGCGGTTTATTAAAGGAAGCCTGTTTCCAGGCATGTTTATCCTCCTGCCAAGTGCTTTTCTCAGCACATCTAATGAAGGGCTGCACAGCAAAACATGCTGCAAACACTCCTTCCCCAACACAAGCATAGTGAAGCCACCATGTCTCTCCCAGGAGAAGGCTCCGCACCACGAGCAGCCTCACCTTCTGCAGCCTCTGTCCCTAGCGTGTACCACCAGCACAGCTCAGACCAGACCAAGACTGTGCCCCGCTTCTCCCCTTGTCAGGAGCAGGTCGGTACCTGCCACCACAAGACCCGTCACCCATTTTTGTGCAGCTCTTTCCTTGCCTGACCTACAGCCACAGCAACCCTGGGACTGGCCGGCTGCTGCTCTTTTGTTTTTCAGAAGCCTGTCCTCAGACTTCTCAATGCTGCAATTCCTAGGCAGTTAGTGCTCATTAGAGAACTGTGACAGCATGATAACTTTTCCTACTGTAAATAGATTGATATATGTTGCTTTCTCTGGAACTTGCCTAAGTAAGTAACATTACTCTTGAAACATTTATTTTGACTCTAACTGTTTTATGATTAACTGTAAACTATGGCTGCAGCCCAGTTGGCTGATGCAGAAGGTGTTGGTTCCCTTTACCAATGGGGGGAACATCTTGCTGTTGTACTACAAGCCTCAAATAACTTGGTTTCCTTCCACCTCTAAAACTTTTTTTCAGAAAGAGACAGAACCACCCACCAGCAAGTCACATTTAAAACATTTCCCCATCCTCCCCTCCTCTGGGACATTTTTGTACAGCCCTCATCTGCTCCAAGAATCACACTCGGCTCCCTGGACCAGGAGTTGCATCTTGTCTGAAAAAAGGACCTAGGCACCATCCAGTGGTTGATCTAAAAAGCATTTCCCATGTCTACAATCAGCAGAGCCTGAGGCTTTTCATAGACTGCTCCGACGGCCTCCAGCCTGGGGCTTGACCAATGCCTCCTGGGCTCCTGAACATCAAGTACAACATTACTGCTTTGCTTTCCCCAGGTTTCATGAGAAGCTGAAGTTAAACTAGAGGAACTCAACCAGGGATGGCTCTTTTAAAACATACCCCACACTTCATTCACAGATATCACTGCCCACACGCAGAAATACCAGTGTTCTTGATGACAAATTCACCTTTCATGTCTTTAAGCCCTTGAAAGGAGGTAGTTGAAAGGGAACTCCAAATACAATCTTTAAATGAGACTTTTATTTACAGAAATTATCTTTGAGCATTTCTTTCCAAGACCCCTGTACCATAACCTAGGAGAAAGGAATTAAGATTGACTCAATGAGTCTAGATTAACAATTCTCTCTTAGCACCTGTGTTGCTCTGTGCTAATCTTCACAAGGGAAAAAAGGTTACCCTGGAAAGTTAAAATACCTTTTTAACATTGTGTCTGAATTTATCTGCTACCCACAAATGGACTCTCGAGTTCAGTTTAAGCCACTCAGTGCACAGAAAGACCAAAGAACAAGGGGAGAAAAGCACACAGTGAAAAGTCAGTTTAATGAAATCTTGCATGACAAAGTATGGCAATTATCATAACTGGAATTCCTAAAACTAGAGAGGATTACGGGGAGACATGGTAAATTTTCAAATATGTAACATGTTTCTAGAAAGGAAATAAACCATTTTCTACACTCACTGGGAGAACAAGAGGCCAGTCAAACTGCAGAATGGGACGCATCAGGAACAGTCATTTAACGGCAGCAAAACCTACACAATAGAATCAACACCTCAGTGACTGGGAAGTGGGAGAGAGTCACTACAAAGTTGGGGGGGTTATTCCTGCAGGTGTCTAACAACATGGACATCTGCCCAGCCTGCTCTCAGTGGAGCGTTACTGAGGACTCAGCTATTTAGATCTTTCCCTGCCCTGTCTTCTCAGAAGCAGTGCATCACGCGCTCAGAAATAGACCACAAAAAGATGTTACAATTACACATTTTCTTACCTTAGTGTTTGTATTTCTTGTGGTTGCAATCTTAATTTTATGATAGCAGGTTAATTTCTGGTTTTACTAACATCACCATTCTTGTGACATTGTCCCCATCAGCTGTGCTCAACTATTACACTGCTCAGTATCTCTTTTTTTTTTTTTTTGTCCCCTAGAAAATTTGAAAGGCCGTGCCCACATCAGTGACCAGCCAGAGCGAGACCCACAGTAACTGCTACCAGCCCCGACATGTTCACACCAGAGCTAAGAGCAAAGGCGCAGCAGGAGGGGAACAGAGGCGCTGCCACCATCCTGCCTCCAGCACCTGCTGCCCTGCTCAGGATCCACCAGGCTGAGCTCAGGGCATTTTGTTGGCTTGTTTTCTGATAAAATTTTTATTGTAGTTCCCACATACATTTTGATATGACACTTACATGTGTCTTTCAAAACACATATGCATTATCTGGTTTGATCTGTCACTAGTTTACTAAGGCTTTAAGCAGAGAGTGAAAGTAGTAGCTTTGCCCTAACACATCTTGTTGGGCAGGACCCAAACTCCTCCTGTGGCCAATTCTGTCAGTGGTTCGCACTAATATTTTCCTCTTCCCTGTAAACATATATGCAAAACTTCCAGCTGAAATAAAATTTGTATCAGTAAATATATACATACTTATTTACTGATATATATTTTTTAGAATACAGATGTTTTTAGAATGCTGTAGGTGATTGGGGATCACCACTGAACCCCATGGCAGCCAGCACACCTACTCCATTTTTCTGCATCTCTATGCACCATCAATTTCATTTTAGGTGAAGCACCTCAAGGTGAGACTACACAGACCCCATGGAGTTTGGGACCAGGAAACAACTCCTATTTCTCCATAAGCAGGCCCTGCTGACCAAGATACCTTATTAATTTCTTTAATTTGACAACAAGCTGCTTTATGCTGCAAAGTTGTTTGAAAAGAGTAGTTTAAGTCTGAGTATCTCAGCGTAAAAAGAGCTAAGATGCAAAATGCAGATCACTTATTTGAAAATGCAGAAGGTCCCCAGATCTTGTGATGCAGAAAGGACTGTGTGGGTGGGTATGAGGACAGACACCATGCTTCTGGCAGTGAGCTGCAGGGGAAGGGGTGCATCAATAGGTTTGTGCATGGCTAAAAAACCTTGTATATCTAAGGAAGAAAAAAACCCCAAAATGCAAAAAGGTGTGAGAGCAATCCAGAGAAATCACAAATGCTGTGGCACAGCTCATCATTAGCCCTTTTCTCTTCCCAGGAAAGTAATCCAAGATGTTCCTTCAACAGGCTACCCCACAAAGCATCCCCCTTCCCCAACAGCTTAAGACTCCTGCAAGGGCTACCAACAGACAACAGGTAAAATTAAAACTGTTCCCACCCCCCCTCAAAGAAAAGCGTGCTACATTAAAATAGAGGCAATAAAGACTGGTTTGCTATTTGAACAATTTCAAAGTTGCTTGTGCTACAACCTGGGCTTTCATTTTCAATTCTTGCTATGTTAAATGCTTCTTTAATTTTCTTTTTAAATGGTGCATTTTTAGGTCTCCTTAACCTACAGGAGAAAGAGCAAGCAAGTGAGAAATTATCTATCAGTAAACTATCAAGGAACTAGAAAAGTTTGGGGAATTTATATGGAAAGTGATCTGGTCACTGTTCTTAGTGACTACCAAATTCCAACTGTCCTGGACAAGAATGTACCATATGTTTTAATAACAAAATAAAACTCAGTTTTCACACAGAAATGCCAGATGATTAGAAAACTTCCAAAGCAAAAAGTAAGTTCTGGTTACAATAGGAGTACTTCAGAATTACACACAGGAAAACACATTCTTCCTTTTATTTTGGTGGAACAGAATACAATATCCTTTAGCCCAAACTAGCCAAAGCTGGCACTATTACCTTTCTCTTCATGCCGCAAGACTTCAGGAAATGGAACAGAGAGAGGAAGGGTTAGAAGTTAATTTTCTATTTAAGGCCGTTAATTCACCAAGATACTTAATGTACTCAACTTTAAGCATGGATAGTTGCATTGACTTCAGTAAGATTATTCACATGGAAAGTCAGGCAAGTGCTTAAATGGCTTGTTGAATCAAGCCATTAAAATGAGAGCTACTTTATTATACAGATTTATTTTAATAGCTGCTGAGCTCATTACATGAGCCTATTCTATTCTTCCAAGGGCTAACAGCTGTTTCCTCATCAACTTTTCTGAAGGTGTGACCTGTATGCCTCCTACACTTTACTGCAGCCACAGAAACAAATAATTTTCTAAGAAAAATTGTATGCAACATCTATTATATATAGTGGCTTAGCTCTCCCTTAAATAGTAACAGAAAAGAACAGTACAAAACAATAGTTTCACTTTTTCCAACACACAAGAGCATCTTATTGAAAAACTAAAATAAAAAAGTATCACCACAATATAAATCCCCAAATAATAATAATGAAATGGGAAGAAAGAAAACAAGTTAGCAAAACATTCTGGGGACTTTAAAGTCTCTTACTACCGCATTACAAAAAGCTTTTCTGGTGAATCACACTGTTTTGTTACTCTCTGTTTACAAACCCACTAGTCAGGGAACAACGGTGTCCACGACCTACATTGGGATTAAAAGGTAAAAACACAATCTGCCCCATCTGCAGTCCAAAAAGAGAATGAACCCAAGCAGGCAGTCAGTGAGCGTAGGAACTGGGGAGGACACGGTTTCCCTGCAGGTGGCAGAAACTCATAAGGGGGAGGAGGGGTTACGAAAGCAGAATTCGAGTTGGAACCGTGTCGGAAAGTTCTATCTTGGAGGCCTGCAAGACATGAACTACTGAAGAAACAGTCAAAAGGTCCCAATGAAAAGCTGTGACAAGCCGTAATGTGCCATTTCAATTACAAGGATGAGGGGAAATGTTTGGTTTATTTATTTTTTTTGGCTCATCAATATGATGAGCTTTCACGTCCCAAACCACATTCAGGTAGTTTCCAAGTCTGCTTTTTTTGTGTGGAATCTACTGATCCAGACCAAAAAACCAAACAAATAGAACAGGGATGCACAGTTCTTAAGTCCTGGAGCCTTCAACACTGCCTGAAATAATAGCTGGCCTGGGGTATCCAGAGACGCCTGCAAGATGGTGTTCATAGCAGCCTTGCAAGCAGATCGGTTCACATCTGCTATGTGCTGCCAACATTCTGCCCGTCACCTTCATCATTAGGACCTGAAACAGAGAAAGTAGTTCTTTGTCATGGGAAATATCTTTTGTTTCTTTCCTTACAATAGGAGATCCTGCTTGGGAAGACTACAGAATTCTCAGATTTAGGATTTCAATGACAGATGAGTTCTCCTTTCTGCTCCCGCCCCAGCTGACATCTTACTTCTCCAGATTAAGTTCTCTCCACTGCAGAATTTTATGTCCTTGACTAATCTGGTTTGGGGATCCCAGCAGCATCCCAGAGCCTAAAAGCTCAGTTTCCAGTCTCTTCAGTCTACCCACTGCTTTTGTTCATATTCATTCCTTCTTTATTTCCCCTGCAGTGAATTAGAATGGAGGACTGGTTTCAGTCAAAAGTGGGATGTTCTAAGCCATAGGAAAGAAAAGCACAGGAGTACAGAAGGAAGCCTTCCTTAAACAAAGACTACTGCCTTTCTTAAATTATGGTTTAAGACATTGACTCTTTCCATGTCCCTTTGGAAACCTTTTACTTTCCAAATCGCAGTCAAAAAGGGCAAGAAGGACCACCCAGGAAACTACAGGCTGGTCAGTCTCACCTCCATCCCTGGAAAGATGATGAAATGGCTTGTTCTGTGCGTCATCTCAAAGCATATGGAAGAAAAGAAAGCTATCAGAAGACTGGAGAGTTGGGCAGAGAGGAACCTGAAGTTCAACAAAGGCAAGTGTAGGGTGCTGCACCTGGGGAGAAATAACCCCCTGCACCAGGACAGATTAGGGGCTGACCTGCTGGAGAGCAGGTCTGAGGAAAAAGACCTGGGAGTCCTGATGGACAACAGGATGCCCATGAGCCAGCAATGTGCCCTTGTGGCCAAGAAGACCAATGGCATCCTGGGATGCATCAGGAAGAGCGTGACCAGCAGGTGGAGGGAGGTCATCCTGCCCCTCTGCTCTGCCCTGGTGAGGCCCCATATGGAGCACTGGGACCAGTTCTGGGCTTCCCAGCTCCAGAAGGACAGGGAACTCCTGGAGAGGGTACAACAGAGGGCTACAAAGATGATGAGGGGCCTTATGAGGAGAGGCTGAGGGACTTGGGTCATTTTAGTCTGGAGAAGAGAAGGCTGAGGGGGGATCTGATCAACCCCTATAAAAAAGGGTGGGTGTCAGGAGGATGGGGCCAGTCTTTTTTCAGTGTTGCCCAGTGGCAGGACAAGAGGAAATGGACACAAACTTCAATATAAGAAGTTCCACCTAAACACGAGGAGGAACTATTTTACTTTGAGGGTGGCAGAGTCCTGGAACAGGGATGTCTCCCTTCTCTGGAGACATTCAAACCCCTCCTGGACATGTTCCTGTGGGACCTGCTCTGGGTGGACCTGCTGTAGCAGGGGGTTGGATAAGATGATCTCCAGAGGTCCCTTCCAACCCCGTACTATTCTGTGATACTCATGGGTCAGTATGGATCCTGCCTGCTGAATGTAGGTCAAGACAGTCATCTCAGTTTTTAAGTGCAAGCCTTGGCCGTGTTGCAGGCAAAAAACCAAACCCCTTAAAAATCTCATAAACAAAGCTAGAACTAACTGAAGCATAGATAACCTCTGCTAAACCACGACAGCAGAGGAAGCAGCTCTGGAAGCAGCAGAGGGCCCTTTGTACCAGTTTGGAGGAGCACGAAATGGTTGCATTCAAAAAGGCAACTCATGCAACGAGTCTTGTTCCACGAACACCCATGAGAAGTAACAGGCCAGAAGTACATCTACGATATACAGTTACAGACAGTACAGTCTGCCTTAAAGAACACAGAAAAATGTATGGAAAACAGGAAACTCCATTATCTTTCTTCCTTACCACTTCCAACTGATCCTGAAGGTGCAATGACATCATCATCACTGTCTTCCTCATTTGATTGTGTTACCTCTGGCTCAGGTGCTACATTCTTCACTTCTTGCTCTTGTTCCACTCTACTCCGCAAGGCCAAGATGCGATGGTGCAATGCAGCATACAACTGCCCTGTATCTTTAGAGCTTGCCTGCATTTATTTTTTTTTAACATTCAGAAACAAGAAAAAGGTGCAAGGAATTATAACAGAATAAAACACTGCCTAAATAATACACAACAGTCATGCCAGATTTCACAATCTACTTTTCAGTTTTCTCATACAGGGTTTTTTAGCCTAGGTCAGAACAGGCTGTGGTACACACAGCAAGACGGTTGATATAAGAAACGCTGGTGGTGAGAATCTGTTCCTCTCCACTGAGCTCCAACTGTCTCTGGCTCACATTGCCAGTACTGGCTGATTTTACACAACCTTCACCTGGGAGTCACACAGCTTTCCTGATGCCTCCCAAAAGCTTATATTAAAAAGACCTTTAATTAAAAAGTTTGTCTTGCACAGATTTTTCCAGGCTTGTCAATCACTCAAATTCACATACTAATTAATCCTAATCAAGTCACTTAATTGTTCCATGATGCACAGCCATAAATTTTAACATAAGACATAATGAAAAAACTGAATGGACATACAGCCAGGCAAGTGATTATTCCAATTTTGGGGGGCTGGGTTTTTGGGGGTTTTGTTTGGTTTTGGGTTTTTTTTTTACCACTGCCTTTTATGCTAGTCAGCTGTTTCAGAGGGAAGCACTAATAATAACCTGTCCAAGAATATATCTTTTTTTATTCTCAAAAGTTAATAGCCACTTCATGCTTTCATCAATTTTTAGGCCTATCAAACTTCGCATTTAATGGATATTTAAAAAGGAATTTATTTTGAATACTATGAAACTCTGTCTTCACTATGTCAATTAAGTCCTCATATTAACTACTATTGCCATGATCCTAAATTAACTGTAAGGTAACGACCCCACTTCTGACTCTTTCATAAAAAATTGTTTCTGTCCTCTCCATCTGTCATTTATATCTGTCACCTCTATATCTACTAAATTCCCCTGCAATGAGCTATAGTGAATAAATCATTTGCTACATTCGTTATTGAGCAACCTGGTCTGGTGGGAGGTGTCTCTGCCCAGGGCAGGGGGTTGGAACTCAATGATCTTTAAGGTCCCTTCCAACTCAAACCATTCTATGATTCTATACGAGACACTTTCTATCAATATTAAAATAACCTGAAGGAATTAATGAATTAAAATAACCTGAATAACCTGATGACAGATTAACTCAAACATTTCAAATTTGGGAAAACACAGAGAAGAAGTTAACCATGAATTTAACCACTTTTTCTTCCTCAATGGATATTCAGTATCATTAAATTCAACCCTGGGCTCCAGATCCCAACCCTACAAACTTAATGTCCTCAGGGAACCTGCTGCTCTCTCAATTTTTGATCCATAAAAACACTTCTTTTGCAACCCCTTGTGTAGAACCAGTGTAAGTTAAAATAATGTGTTCAGATCTCTAAACTAAATCTTTAAGTGTTCTTGGCATATTAGAGATTGACCTTTCTTTCTTACTGACTGTATCATGATCTCCCAAGTATTTTAGTAATTCTAATTGGGATTGCTGCTTCTCCATTTAGGAAGCACAGAAATCACTTTCACTGTCTTACTACCACTTGGAATACTCTGTATACGAAGAAAATTGAAGTTAAAATGTGCTACCTTTAAATACTAACAAAATGTTCTTGACAGATTATTTAATGTTTCACTTCCAGTAATCAACTATAAATCCACCTCCACATACAGTGACAGCGTTCCCATGCTACATATTCTGGTAGATTTACTTTTGGTTAAAAATCAGTAGAAATCTATGAAATATCTATTTCCCTTGATAGCAAAAAATGATTTGCATTGATCTTACACTACAATTACAGTCTCGGTAGGTGTGAAACAGACTCCATGGCCAATGCTTTGGACAATCTGGCTTCCTAGGGTCACCTTTTATGGGGAATTTCCTCACAAGCAGTCAGGCTTTTCAAACAAGCAAAGTCTGCCAAGCCCCTTGTCTCTGGGGAGAGGGTGGTGGTAAGGAGGTAGGGTGCAAAGAAGAATGGGAATGTTACTTCAACAAGCAAGCACCATTTTAGTAGAAAGGTTAAAATGTAAACAAAACCCAATACTCACTGATATAAGAAAAACTTTAACTCCCTGGTCCTCTGTATCCATGGCAGTGATCCGGATACTCTTCTCACTAGCTTTATCGATCTGCATCTGAGCCCAGAGCTTGGTATTTAAGATTAACCTGAGACTCCCCTGAGTCCTCATCACTAAAGCCAAAATACAAGATCAGTTAGGTAGAAAAACATGCATCAGGAAGCTCAAAACAGCCAAGATGGCTTTTTATTTTGTGAATGTTTAAGTCTCTTTACAAAGAATATCAAGGGAAAGCCCTTAAAACAGGAATGTTGTAAAAACTGTTAATCAGAAGAACGCAGGCTATTAAAGATTATCAGTCATGTCTGAATTCAGTCCAAAGTCTTATATGTTAATATATCAAAGTTCAGTGGTTGGATCAGAGCTGATAATCTCAGGCTAATACACATTCCTGCCAGTCTGAACAATCTTGCACTATTCAAAGAGACTTTCCCCACCACAATTATCCCATCCCAAAACGCAAAGAGCCCAGATCTGAAGAAGGTCACCACAGGTTTCTAGTCAAATATTCTAGTTGTTAAATACAACTTCCTTTTATGGGGAAAAAAAGTAACTGGAACATTTGCTACAATAAGAGGATATGAAAAGATACTCTCTTTGGAGGGAATGGTTATAAATTAAGGCAAGAGAAATGGCCCAAACTGCTTCTGAGTTGCTGTAGCTAAGACATAATCCAAAGTGGATGCTTCTGTGCGTCATGGAAGTATCCTGTGAAAACAGCACTGACTGTCATCCAGTACCTCATTTCCCCTGGTTCCTCTTACCCAGCCGAGACTGTAATGTTCCATCATCTGTGGAGGCCATATCATTGAGTCTCAGAAGTCCTCGACCTCTTTCCACCCAAGACTGAGAGTTTTTATCAAATACAAACAGCTTGCACTGAATCTGTAACAGAAAATATCTCTATAGCATAGTGGTTGATTGAAGTAATAATATATTTCAGATTTAGTCGCCTACAGCTGGTTAAAACATTTTCAGATTTCATACTGAAATTTTAAACTGTTTATAGTTGTGGAAACCAAAGTAGTTGTCCTCTCTTTTGCAATAAATTCCTCAAAATATGCTGTCTGGTTTGATAAGTTTTTTTTAACAGAAACTATGTATTCCTAAAGAAGACCTGTGTTCAAGGTCAAACAAGAAGAACAAATTTCCAGATAAGGTACAAAATTCCACAGAGGAAACTTATTGAGATAAGAGACTGGGCAAAAGTAATCTACGGTGGTAAATCAGTCAATTCTTTAAAAAGTCTCAGGTGCACTTTGTACCACTGAAGGTGCTATTTGTTACTGGGAAGACCCAGCACAATGAATGCAAAGCAAAATTCTTCCTGTGTAGAGGAATAAAGGACGAACAAACTTGTTAGCTCATTATCAATTCATAAAGCCTGACCCACAGCAAGGTAAGAATAAACAAGAGGTGTATTTCCTGCCTTCCTGGTTCATCCATTTAGAAAAGTCCACCTTTTGTATTTTCCAATGGTAGGACCTTTTCTGCTTCACATAAAAGCTCCTTTTCTTGCCCAGCCAAACATCTATACTTTTTATCCTCCTCTCTAATCCATCTTCATTGTCACTAATGAGGTTTCAAACTTCAAACTGTCACCCCTCAAGTACTCCACATACATGCATGCACTGGGTGGAGAATATATTCACATTTTTGTCCCCTCCACTTCTCTCATTTTCTCCACCACAGAACACCTAGCTCTGTACCATTCATTTCTGCAACATTAACACAGTTCTGTCTGTACAAGTCCTGTTGGGGATTCTAGTGCATTACACTTCACAGGGAAGAAGAACCGAGGTGATAGGTTTGTTAAGTCACAACACATTCATGCAAACGAGTCCTCTATTGTACCCAACCGCTAAAATCTGTGCTTTTCCCCAGTGAAACGGGACTCTCAGCTCACTCCCATCTCTTCCGTGTCTTGTTCGATTACATGAAGTATTCAATAGTTTCTGAATTACACAGCAACATAGAAGTACCAAAACAATTATTTAAAGGCCATTCATGTCTGGAAAGAAGAAGCCCAAGAAGACAAACATTCCAGGTTATTGTTCTGTAGGATAATATGAGTGGAACTGCTTTATTTACTGCCACAGTGCATCTCTGTGTCAGAACGGACTAGCTTGTCTGAAAAAGCAAAAAGTTATCCTTAAGAAATAACACAGTTCAGGTGCTGAGAAACTTAAAAAAAATAAAGAAAAACAATTATAATTTGAGAATAAAGAAGAAAAAAAACATATACATCACTTAGTTTTACAAGAAAACATTGCACGTTTTTCTTAAGGACATACTGAAGTTAATAAGCATGTTCAAGTTAATGAGTAACTATGATGTTCAACAAATCACCATTAAAATCAGGAGTCTTTAAGTCAAGACCAAATGTCCTTCTAAAATGTCACTAATTGAATTAAGTACCTCAAGACAAATTCCTGAGTACTGTTTTATGGTTTCTGCTATGCAAGAAATCAGACTCCTGGTATCATAGTCCATTCTGAGTTTTTTAAAAAAATCTTCAGTAGTACAATAATTAAAGACCTTAAAAATATTTAGTTCATTTAAATTTTCTTCAAATAATCATTTTGTAGGACACAGAGGCTTTGATGTGATTGATTCAGGGAAGTATGCTTAAAATTTGTCTGGATGGCCCAAACATTAAAATTTATTCATAAAGAAGAAATTAAGAAACTTCCAAAGTACGGATCTGATAATAAATATCCAAAGTTTGCATTTTAACACAAGAAAGTACATTAGAGATATAGAGGAGGCTGAGTAGCAGGGAAATCAGGTGGTGTGCATTCACTGGATATCCGTATGAAGCCCCAAAAACTCACAGCTCCTCTACTCTATCTGTTTCTTACCTGCAAGACATTACTTTCAGCTTCCTCCCCAGTAATCACTTCCACCTTCGCCAATAAACACTTCCTTGCTGTTGCTTTAGTATAGGCTGCTGCAGACTCTGCCAGTGACTCTGAAATATTATTAGCTGAACAACATTTTAAAAGTTTGAGAGTGATTAGCATATAATTAAGTAAGATTTACAAAGATCTCACAAGTACACCAACATTTAGAGTACTGAAGTACAAAAGATGGACGTTAATGGAATATTAGAAACAGGACTCAAGTTTAAAGCAGAAGTCAAAGCTTGTCTTTTAAGTCTTGTTTTAAAAGTGTAAGACAACACAAGGGACAGAAGAGGCAAATTATCTAAATTTTGTCCCTGCATCCAGTATTTCAAACCCTTTGCTAACACAGGGACACCTCTGTCTCTGCAGGTGCTCCGGCAGCACTGATGCCGCATACAGCTGTGCCTACACACCTACAGCACCACTCCTTTCCCACTTGTATTTTGATTTGCAAGCAGGTTGCTGAAGAAAACCCATAGCTCCCAATTTTTCCAGAAAATCTTGCCAATCTGAAGAGTCACAGAAGTCTAGAATCCAGCAAACAGTTCTTGATTCAAACAACACATTCAGTGCCCCCACTCAACACAATATATGTTTGACTCAGACATTCCGTCGCTGGAAGTATAATAGAATTGTTAAAAACCAGTTTGCCACAGTTTTACACTCTCTAGGTTGAAGCACCTGCTCTGTTAATTCCCTCTATTTTCATTCTGCTGAAGATACACCTAATACCACAGAACAACCATGAAAAAGACAGCATAGCCTGTATGCATTTAACATTAAAGACAAAAGGACAAGAGAATCTAGCACACGGCACATCACCTCCCACCCCCAGCCTGTATCTTTGGTTACAAGAGACAGTAAAGGCAACATAAAAACATCATGGTTTTATAAAATAAGGGGATATTGAAAACTGCAATCACTTAAACAAGGATTAACTACTATTCCTAAAATAAAATTTTGTTTTTCACCTTTCTCTGGTGTGGCTTCCTGAGAAGATGATTCAGACCCAGACTCGGTAGCAGCATTCTCCTTATTGCTCTCTGTACTACCTTCATTTGATTTTGGTGGACTCTATCACAAAGGAGAGGAGGTAAAGAGAAGAGAGAAAGAATACACTAGTTTTACATAAAAGGAGTAGTGATCAATTCCTGCCAGAAGCTCTACTATCTATAAACCACATGGCAAACAAAAACCCTGCAGATGGCATGCTTTCCCAGGAAAAGCTATCCTGCTGCCCTAGCCAGGGAACTGAATGGAAAATGACCTGAAAAGCAGCTCGAATTACTTTCCCCTGAACTAAAAATCAAATGTCAACCCTTATTTTGGAGTTATGTTCCACAAAACAAACCAGTTTCAGCTATGGTTCAACTCAAGGCATACCTGGCTGAACTCCGCGCTCAGTGGTCAGACAGGTATGAACGCGCAGCACTGAGTGCTTTCCTTCTGCGCCAGCGGGGACACCTCCGATAGGAATTCCCAAGGCGCTACAAGTTATATTGTAGGACGGTACACAATAAACAGAATTTCCTCAATCTTACCCCAGTACCGAGGCAGTTGCCTCACTGCTGGGCGTGAAATCCCACCACTGGGGGAGTCATGTAACTCAATGATCCTCAATTTGGTGGCCAGCAAACATCAACCACCCTCAAATACTTATATCGAAGAAGCCATTCAAAGCAGCGAGCTGTGCCATAAAGTGCTTGGACTTGAGAGCCACACGCACTGTGGAGGCGGCCCAGCCTGGCAGGGAGATCCTGGTGCTGGTGCAGACAATAGCTCACGGCAACCCCCCCATGCTGCACTACAAATAAGCTACCTACCAGGGAAACCACTGAAAGAAAGCCCGGCTCCAGTGACAAGTATAATTATAGGTACTCAAAATTCCTGAGTGATAATACATAACACACACTGCTCACAAAATCACATTTCCAGCACAGTGGATACTCACTAGGACTCGCTCACTCATGTTCTGTCCAAAAACAAACTTGTTGCTAGATGCATCTGCACTGTTTGTAGAGTTCTCTACACTGGAAAAAAGAAAAAAACAAAACCCAAAACAAAACAGATTTTGTAAGTCAGGAAAATACATGGTTATCTTCTACTGATAAAATTCCTCAAAAAGCAAGCGATTGTCACTGGCTTTAAAAATTAAGCACCGGTTGACACAGAAACAAACAGAAATTTAGCTTAGTAACATACTGGTAGTAACACACCACATACTGGTTTTACAAAATGAGAATTCTCTCAGAATGATGGGAAATTATTTTGTCACTGTAAATATCTGCCCTTTAGATATCTAATTAAATACTAAGCAATGCTGAATGCCAAGTGAGGGCTTACTGCTTAATCATATAACATACTTTTTTTTTAAAAATCATTCCACATGCACAAACTTGGACCACTACACATTTTCAGGTCAATTTTCTCAGAAAGGGAAAGAACTGAAACGTAAGCACTTGCAATATCATACCTGAAGCAAAGGCAGCAGCAATAAGTAATGTCTTCTATTAGACTAGCAGCAATGCTACTGCCTCCCTAAGAGTTTCACAATCAAATCTCAGCCCTTGCATCTTCATTACAGAATAAGCACTCTCCTCCCATGTGGCATTTTTTTTTTTCATAGATTTTTAAATCCAATTTACTATTTTACAAACTCAAAAACTTAACGAGTGGTTGTCCATCTGCCTTCCCTTCAGGCACACCTCGCAAAGACAACACCATTACGGAGGGAGCACAGGGAACGCAGCCCACCTGGACCAAGCCTCTAGGCATGTCACCACATTTGGAAAAAGGGTGCATGTGTCACCACACCATTCAAGTAGAACCAAACAAACCTTTAAATTGTGCATGTAGAGTCACTACTTCTGAATAAGGAAATTTAAATATCAGAGGAAATCCCCAAGGGAAGGAAGCTTTGCCTATGAAGGGAATTAAATACCACAGTTCTGAGCTCCAGACGTTAACTGGGAACTCAGCATGAACCACTGGTATCTGCATCGTGACCAAGGACTTTTATAATTTTTGAAGGACCGACTGTATGTTACACAAAAAGAGGTATTTCCCTTTTACAAGTCAACTCCCATGATGTGATGCCATCTCACCTAAAAAACAGAGCCAACTCCACTTAGAGATGTTGGGGTTTTTTAAAGGCAAATGCAAAACTAGGTTTCTGGCAATTGACCTACCATGAATAAATTCTCACAAAGTGAAGACTCAATTGAAATATGGCAGTAGGTGTCACACAAAGTGAAAGATATAAACAAGTATTCCAGTATTTGAAGCCCACATTGGAAATTGTCTCTCAAATCTGATTTAAAAAAAACTGAGTGTCTCTAGAAAGGCATTAACCTGGCAACCGCACAGTTACTGGGGGGTTCTCCACCTCTCCAGCACATCAGCTGAAAATTCCCATCTCAAAAGAGGTTAAGACTGCAAAACTGCCTAGTGCCTACTTTACAGTGAACAACAGGGTCTTAATAATGCAGAATATAAGAAGGCAAGCACACGCTGCTGCTTTTTCTACAGTTATTTCATGGCCTCAAATAATCTGCAGTTCAGGTTCTGCCCCAAGTGGGATTTTTCCCCCCACACTTTTCCAGTTATTATTTGAATTCACAGCTCTGTGTAGTAGGAAGTTCTCTTCTGTTTTCTGCTCATTCTGTAACAGTACTTGATTTTTTTTATCACTTTGGAGCTAAAATTTTCAGAGCCATATTAACATCTCAGCCTTAAGTGAAGGCTGGCAGTTCAGAGTTTACCACCTACAGCTTTAGCACAGTTTTCCCCTGGCTGCCTCACTTTATGTATACCTACATCAAGTTTCTTCTGATGCCATTGCCTAATCAGAAATTCTCTCAAAGACCTCCCACAGTTAGCTGCCTGCTTATTCATGCAGGCCCTCTATATTGCTCTGAAAAGTTTATTATCATGACTAAATAGCTTTTTTTTTTAAAAAAAAAATATTCTTCCCTTTATCCATATCATATATAAAACATAATGAACGCCACAAATATAGCACAGATCTCCCACAGGATCCTACAGGATTGGTAGCTCCAATTTATTCCATCACTGTTTCTTTCTAATCATTCATGAGACAACTTCTCTCATCTTATGCTTGTATGCTTGTTAGTTTTCTGAAGAGGCCTTGGTGAGGACCTGGTCAAGTAAGTGGTGTCAAACACATCTCCCTTGACCAGGTGATGGAGGATTCCCCTAGATCTGAATCTTGCCACTTCATTCTTCAGAAGCCTGGGTTCCCACTGACCTAGGATAAGCCTTATTTACAATAAAGAGCAGAATCACAAATAACTTCAAACATAAGAGTAAGGAAAACTTTCCTACAGATGTCCCTGTGGTCTCACCTGGAACTGATGTACTGTAGAAAATAATTTGTTGCAGAAGATACATCTGATGTAGGAAGGCCAGCATTCTGCACATCAGCAGTTTCATCGCTTTCATCTCCTAGCTAAAAAAGCACAAGTATATATTGACACTGAACTACTGACCGCAAAATTTTCAGCTCATTTTTTTCAAGACAAAGACCCACCCTCAAACACTTCCTACAATAAAACAATATAAGTCCAAGTTCCAGTATTATACTTTCTTTTTTTATGCTAGGAAACTCATGTAAACCTATGTAAACCTGTCTTCAACAATCCAACTCAATTACTTCATGCATAAATTTGAACCCAAGTTTGAGAACAGGCTACCCTATTTTTGTTTTCTTACCTTTTTCGTGAGTCTCTGTTGCATGGGAACATCTTAGGAACACATTTTAACTTAATTCTGACTCAAAAGGAAAAAGAAAACATCCCATTGCACTGAGCTTTACGTGTTACCTATGACTGCTGTAGATGCAGTAGATTTATGATGCTGTAGATTTTTGAAAAAGCTTCTCATGCTACTGAACAGTATTAGTTTTTTTAGTGTCTCGAAGACCAATTTAACAAAACAGCCAATCGAACTGTGTTCACAGCTTCTAATTTTGCATATTATCACGGAGGTTTTAAATCTGTTAGACAGTGGCTTCAACGTACTTCATAACCAGTGTGTAATGCTCACACCAACAAATGATCCATTCCATTGCTGCTTATCCTCACTTAAGCACATCAACTCTTACTCAAGATAACAAACATGCATTTACCTTAACTCTATCTCTTAGGTTTTGCCCAAATACAAATGCTTGCTGTGCATTTAGTTCTGCCTTCTCACAGCTGTCATTATCTGAAGTGTCGTTGGACTCCTTTTTCTGACATTCTCCTGCCTAAAGAAAAGAAATTGAAAACTTTGGTGCACGTAATGGAGTTTCTTTCAACAGAAAACATATTATGACATGATGATTCAGTGTCATTTACAACAACAAGCCAATAACATCTACAGAGCTCCAAGGCAAATTTTGCATTTAAAAAAAATAATCCTCTGTTGTTGCTTAGAGCATCTATCTTAACAAACCACAGAGCACTTAAGATTCAAGGGGATTTCTAACAATCATTTGGTCTAAACCATGCTCCAAAGCAGCAGCAACCTCAAAATCACACTGGACTACCTGAGACCTCATACAGTCAAGCCTCAAAAAATCCAAGGATGGCAGTTTTAGAGTTTGGTAGCTCAGTGTTCAACTGCACTAAATACGATAGCGCTTTCCTAATACTTAACTGCAATCCCCCTTCCTCACACCTGCAGCCTCTCCTGTGCTTGGTACACCTGGCACTTCCAAGTCTCATCTTGTCTTGCTACAGGCCACCACTAGAAGATGGTTGAGGAGAAAACTTCAGTTCCCTCTCCCCTAGCGCAAGCAGAACATACTCAGCTTTTTCACTCTGTCATCAGACATCATGTGCTCCAGCCACTTGCCACCTTGGTATTCATAAATGTCTTTCATATCCCAACTATCCTAAACTCCACATGGTGTTCCTGATGCCACCCAGCAGTGGCAAATGAAGGGGAATAATCACTTCTCTGAACCTTATGGTTGCAGTCTTTAGTAAAGGAACCCAGTACATTGCCTTAATCAATAAAAGGATGCATTACTCATTCATGTTCAACTTGTTCATCGCTGTTGCACAGGACCTCAAGGCCATAGTGCGACCTGCTAGGTTAGGAACAGTGTGTCCTGTTCTTCTTCTATTCTGCACCCCATCTTCCATTAGTGGCTCTGTAATCTTTCCCTGAAGCTGCCACAGCAGAGCTTTCAAGAGCACCTGTGCCAATACTGTCCCCTATTGCTCTCATACTACAGTTCTCACCCCATTCTACTCAGGTCTTCACTCTGCCAAACCCTTATAGCGGTGTTGGGAAGCAACTGCAACCAGCATAGGAATTGTCCCCTTCCCCCTCTTTCCCCATTTCTTACCCTGTAGCTTTCAATATACATTAGAAGACCCAACAACATGCACAAACCCTAACAAATAATCAGCACTCAGCAGCTGCCCCTTATCAAAGCATTCTCTGATCAGCATTAACAGAATCATAAGCAGAAAAAAAAAAACCCCACACAGTAGGAAGTTTAAGCATATTCTGATGAAAACTATATAGTTACTATAGGAAGAATATGGGATACCACCTGGGCTTCACTGGAGAGGCACAGACTCAATTTTTTCACGTCCTTCCTCACTAGGTTCCCTCCAACATTTAGCAGCAGACAGATTTTTCCTTCATCTTGCCTTTCCTGGTAACGCACCAGGAGAATCCCTTCTTGCAGCCCTTTCATCCCCAGACATTTCCAACTCCAGCTAAGCTTTGGCTTTCACAATTCTCTCCCCACACAACCTGGCAATCCTTTTGCATACCTCTCATGTACCTTGACTTCTCTCCCAACTTATGTACACTCCCCTTCTGGATTTAAGGAGCCCCTAGTTCATCCACATTGGCCTCCTGCCACAGTTCCACAATATCCTGCACATTGGGACAAAAGTACTCATTCTCTGAGGTGGTTGTCCATAAAGATAACAAGCTCTCCTGAGCCCTTCTGTCCTTCAGGATCCTACCACCAAGCTTGATGATCAAGCTGGAGTTGCTCCGAAAGTTTGGGTCTTTGCTACTTATCTTCCTCACTTGCCTCAGGATCTCAAACTCCATCTCTATTTCTAACCATTTCTGTGCTGTGAATACCAGGTACAGCTGAGCACCTCTCTGGTCAACTTATCCAGCACCTGCATCAAAAAAAACTGTCCTCAATTTATTCCTAAAATTCTACCAGGACATGCTGCCACTTTGATCAGGTATCAGAGTTCTTAAAGTACTCCTTTAGATGCAAGGTCTGTAATTGTGAAGCTTGCAGCTCTCCAAGGGCTTTAGCTACTTTCTCCTCTTGATCGGTCCCTATTAACCTCCCCTTGTTGTCTTCCCTTCTGATCTTAACTTATAAAGCCTTGACCAACTCAGCACCTTTCCCAAACCAAAGCCTCTTCATTCCAGCAGTTTCTTTGAGCATAGCAGAACACATTCTCTGCTTGTCCTTCTTGATTCACTTCCTAAAAAACCCACAGGTATCCAATGTAGTTCTCCAATTGTCCAAATGAACCTCCTGTATCCATGACCCCAGTGAGGTTACTGATCTGCCACTGCAGACAGATCTCCAATTCCTCCTGTTAGCTTCTCACGCAAGGTGGTGTTGCCTACAGCAGCACCCGATGTGCTGCCAACCATGGCACTTTCCGCACAGGGGAAAAGCGGCAGTGGCAAAACAACACTGCATTAGGAGTTCTGCAAATCCCAGTTTATGTTTAAGGGAAATAAACTTTGCATAACCCAGCTCTATTATCTGCCTTCAGATTCTAACTCTGGCATTTCAAAGACATCCTTTTTCTGCTGGTATTCAGAAATGGGCCATTGTTGCCTGCTGGGAGTAGTCCTCCACCACTGAATGGTGCAGATAGGGTAAAGGAGCATTCTGTTGAACAAAAGGAAAAATCATTAGCCTAGGATCTCCTTAACAGGTCCTCCTTCTGGATAAGGAACACTATCTCCCTGCTGCTAATAAGGCCGAGGGATGCAGAGTAGGCTCAAACAGCTGCCTATCAAGCATCCCCACACATCTGATGACTTTCAGCCACCAGACTCTCCCACCAGTCAAGTGAGGTTGAGTCAACAAGTTGGGCGGCTTGTACCCAACTAAGGACTAGGTTACGTAGGGCTCCTCCAATTTCCTGGGGTTTTTCAAGACAAAGAGACAAGGCTTAGCCCAAATAGGTACAGGTTGCCACAGAGATGCTCAGAGTAGGACAACCACCAGATAGAGAACATTGCCACTGTGCTACCTTGCATGACCATAAGATAGAGACCTCAAAAGAAGAAGAAAAAAAAAAAAAAAGAAAGAAACTGCTCAATTCACCCAGCTCAAAACCAAAGCCTTTTCAGGCAGAAATAGGAACTCAGCAAATGCTTCTTAGTCCCTGGCCCGACAGAAGCACCAGACAGATCTGGCCACAGCCGCTGAAAGAGGAGCCAGCTCTTCTCCCTCCTCAGAGAAGACTCTCCTGACCCATCCCTGCACACAGGGTAAAAAATGAACCTGCAGGAAGGAAAATGTATTTCTTTGTGCAATCTGTTAGATGAAAAAGCAGTACTCTGACTATCAGTCCACTAACCAAGACACCTAAACTGCAGGAATCCAATGCCGGAGGTAGGAATGGCACCACTCAATCAGCAGTAAGATTTTAGAGCAAAACTAGAAATAAAGCTAGAGGGACTAACTAAAAGGAACCAATGACAGCAGAAGCAAACCGAGCAATTTTATTTTATTTTGCAAGTGAAAATACATATGAAAAACCATCCTAAACTGTGAATTCAGTAAATCTTTATTACAGTCCTCAAGTTAGTAAAGATAAATATAGCATGCTATTAGGATAGTATAAAATCTGGTACTACACCTAAAGTATACTACCATAGTATGGACAGAAAGAGGGCTATCACTGATGAAACTGCACTCATATTGCTGAACCAGTAGACTGTTCAGAGAGTACTATTTTATTGACTGTCACTTTGAGTGTCCTTCCAATCCTTTTCCAACTCACCTTGTCTTCCAAGTCAGAACTTTTCAGTGTTGCATTATTTAGTGATTCTGATGTGGCTGCAGAATCTGGTGGGATGTTTACACCATTGGTGCTACTGCTGAGAACTGCAATAAGGAATGAGAAAATGATATCAGTTCTTTGGATTGGCCTAAAAGCAGCAAGCTTTCTATAGCAAATTGCTATTTTCTTGTTTAAGTCCTAGAAACATTATGATGTAAACTACAGAGTTCCCATAGTACTCTGCAAGACACGTGACAACCATGATTTGGCAATTCTTAGCAGGATCAAAATTCCAAATGCAGAAAACCAAGTCAGCAAAATGTCATCTAATCTATACAAATGCTGCAGGGATTTCAACACATACAACTTCAAGCATCCATTCTACTCCTATCTAGTACTGTTCACAGCCAGCAGGGCTCCTCTTGGGACAGATCTAACTAGTTGCACAGTGAACTCCAACTGAAAATGTGTACCCAATACCGAGTCCTTCGTAGAGTCCAATCTGTCCCAATAGGTACGCCAAGAAATCAAGCTTTGGTTTTATGTCAGATTCAGCATTAATTGAATTTACTTCTGTTTCAGTTTAACTGAAATCCCAAAAGGTAAGAGGCTGGGAAACACTGGAGTTCAGGATACACAGACACCTCGAACATTTTAACTTCCAGTTTTCAATTGTGTCTACTTCTACTAGCTATAGCAAATTCCAGAGCAAGACAATAAATATAACATACATGACTAAACTAAGAATTAAAAGTGTCTCTCAAAGTCCCAACTTCAAAATGATCCCCAAGCCTAGAGGCACCTTCTAGTGATTGAGGCATTTGCCAGCACAGTTTACCACTATCTTCAACCAATCAGCACTAGCTCATTACACCATGCTCAATGCTGTCACCCTTATAAGTACTTCTATTCCAAAAACCAAAACTGGCCTACATAAAAGTCAGAGGCCTGGCAACCTCAGACAGTCATCCCATAAGAAACTGAAGGCGTGACTGCGTTATCGCCCACGTAGTCCAGATATACTTAATATTTCAGGTGTTTCTTTTCTGAAAGGAGAAACCTAGCAAAACAAAGGCAGGTGCTGAGTAAAAACAAGCCATTACAGTAACCAGGTTTTGTATTTTTGTTCTCCCTCTGCAGTACTCTAGAAAGCAAAAGCATTATTTACCCATCTGTGAGAACGCTTTTGGCTGTGGTGCCTGTAATACTGCGGGACGTAGCACACTCCGCTGCTGCTCCTTCGGTTTCTGGCTGGGGAGACCTGCAAGTAAAAGGTGTTTTCAAGAGTGATAAAGTTGAAAAATTCAACTTCATTAATCTTCTCTCTAACTACTTCCAACAGAACACACAATGGAAAAATAGACATTTAAAAAGCTTCCACCACCTTCTTTCCAACTCAGCCTCAGAACAGAATTAATCCCAAATAGAGAAGACAACGTCCTAGCCTTAAAAGACACTTTAAAATATATTCTCTACCTTATCCAATTCTCTACATTATCCAGGAAAGCACAGAAAGGAGAGTTTACGAAAATGTAAGAGAAATTAACAAGCACTCTTACTTATTCACTGATATATTATTCAACTACACATTCCAAGTCTCCTTTTCTCCTTCCAAGGAAGTAACTTCCAGATACTGGCAAATTATTTCTCCCTCTCCACCCCTCCCGTCCCTCTGCGCCCCCCCCCCCCCCCCCCCCCAGCCCCATCCCAGACCCTGTTCCTGCCAATGGCTGGATGTACTTCACTGCATGCCTGGAGCTCCCAAAGGAATCATGTTCACGGAGCCCAGCACAGCTCTAAGAATGGAATCAAAGCATGCTAGAGAGACAACTGAGAGATGCGTTTCAGAAAAGCTCAACTGAACCAAGCCAAAATCCAGATGTGTCTGTACACACTACACAGTGGATATAAGTATAACTACTCCAGAGAATATAAGATTTATATTATTATTTTTTTGTATAAACACAGGTTTAACCACCTTCAAGTTACAACAGCAGTTTGAGGAAACTCCTAAATAAATAAAATGCTTGAACTAGTTTCTTTGTACTGCTGCAGAAACCACTGAACTCACCTGCACTAGGTGCCTGACCATGGATAAGTATTGGTGGCTTCAGCCGGAATCCACTGCTCTTTTCCTCTAGAAGCAAAATACAATATTACAAGGGTGCAGCTGTAACATAGTACAATCATTCAGTCATAAAATTCCTCATGCTTTCCCCATTGTAACAACCCACAAGTTTATAAAATATCCAAAGTCATAAGGAGATTTCCGAAGAACCAATTCACTTCTTCTGAAAGAAGAATGAGTTCCCAATGATTATCACACCAAATACACATCACAAAGACAGAAACATGAGTTGTTGCAAGAAAAAAAAAAAATCCAAGTTTTTTTCAGAAGCATGAAAGAAATCATTTTCACAAGAGAAACTAAGTTCCTACTGTAAAGGACATGTAACAGAGGCGCTTAAGTGAGAATCCAACTAAAGACAAGACAATCTGACAAGTATGACACGAGAGCTGCTAACAAGCACCCAACTGCCAATTATCATAAACGAACTTAAACTTTATTACTTACTATATTAGTTTCTTATCATTCCATTAGCTTTTACCTTATGCTTATATTATAAGCTTTTACCCTATGAAGGTAAAATAAATTCCTTTCCTTGTACTCACTACAGTTAAGACTCTTAGATAAAACACCAAAATCCCAAAAAAAGAATACTCAAATCCACAGCTATTACAAAATGAGTTAAGAACTTACAAGGTATAATTATAAAATATTTCCTTTTAGAGGCATAATGGCTTGCTCAAAATATGACAACTCAGCACCTTGCCATCTTATTATACTTCATGATTCTCATGCCATTTAAGCACAACAACGTTCTACACAGCGATACCAACACAACTAAAGCACAGAGTAACAGTGATTAATAAAAACAGCAGTAGTGTCAGCATAGGGTTCACAGGTCATGGCTGATCATTGGGACCACAGATTACAGCTGATTACATTTTCAGTATCAAAAAACCAGTATCCAAAATAGATCAATAAGAACATCCCCTAAGTTTTAATTTGAGGTTAACAGATGGGCATAGAGTCGTGTTACAGTTTTCCACCACTACTCCCAAAGCACTTCAGAATTTTGATACGTTATTTCAGTTACTTCTAGCAAGCATGAAATCAAGCAATGAAGGGAGCAAGAGAACAGATGTAAGATCAGATCCATCACCACCTCCATTCTTCTAGAGAGGGTCCTACTTGGGTAGTATCAGAGCAGGCTAGATGGTGACAGCCTGACAGCGCTCTGCTGAGAGCTGAAGAAGCTCACCTGGTTCCGAGTCAGAATTGCCTGTAGAAGGTTCACAGAAGCTTGATGGCATAAAGACGTTGTTCTTTGTTACTGCAGTCAAGGAAAAATAATAATAATAATATTTACAGATGTCACACTTGAAACAGAAGAGCAAAAAAAAAAAAATGTATGAAAGGAACAGGCAAAGGACAGTGTTTCTTCTCCACCCTTCAGTGGGACCCAGAGAAGGGAGCAAAAAGGAGTTCGGTCTGTTCAGCAGTAAATACTTTTGGTGTTGTACAAAGAATTGCAGCCAATGCAGTTTATGAAACAGGATGATCAGGGTAGGAGGTAAACGCATTGAGAGTCACAAGACAAGAGTTGGGGATCTGCAGATCATCTTGCATGAAAAAGAAAACTCATCTCTAACACTTATACGAAAAGATACAGCACTTGCCTTTTATATTTCAATTTTAGATTTTTTTTCCATATTTGCTTCTTTCCTTTAATTCCACCTTCTCTCTTTTTATTATGGTCTACCATATGCTTAAAGATGATGCATTTTTCATATAAGCAAAATTTCCCTACACTTGGGAGAAACAACCCCACAAAGAATGTAAGAAGTTTGGAAAGTGAAAGATGTTCTGTAAATCAAGGCCATCAAATACTGTCAGCAATATTTAAAGAAGCCTATATGGAAGTTGCAACTCCAATCAAAGTTGTCGCTGCTTGACAGCACCACACATCAGAAGAGAACAAGGGAGTCAAACAGGGAATAAATGACCATACCCCGTCAAAGCCCACAGCCAAACTGAGAAAGTATTCCCAACTCCTGAAACATCCAGTGCTTAACCATAAAGAGCCAAATAAATTGTTTTCCTTCACTTCTTAACAAACATTAGCATTAACCAAAATCTGAGATTTTAGAGATTCTAATCTCAAAATATTAGACTTTACAGACTAGAAGAGACAGGGTTTGTAGGGAATCTAGGAATATAAAGTCCAACAAATAAGGAAGGTCCTAACAGGCTATACACGTTGTTATCTTAAGAGAAAATCTACAGACACCACCCCCCCAACTCATTATTTTTGTGCAGACAGTGTTCTTTTACCATGAGTGACCAGCAAGCAGCCAGCAGCAGCACTGCTCCCCTGGACCATACTCAACAGGCTTGCACCTCAAAACCCACTGAGCCATTGGCCAAATCAGAAGGAGAAGGGATTCCCCCCCTGGCTAGCCCTATCAGCATTAAATGAGAATAACATGCCCATAAAACACCAGTGACTGCATTTATTTCTTTAAAATTGAAAGCAAAATAACTAGGTTTTCATCTTTTTGCCACACTTCCCAGATGTGCTGTGTTAGAGGAGTATTTCTTCATGTTTTCTCTTTTACTGTTTTTCTCATCTCCTTTATTTCAACTAAGATGACAGAAATGAAGTACCAAAGTCTCCAAATCTGCCCCGAGCACTGACATATCTTAAATAAAATAATTCTCAACCAAAGCAAAAAACTTCTTATTGTCTGTGAAGAGAGAAGGCATGAATTTTAGAGATCAATCCTGTGGGTAAACACAAATATCAAACACAACCATTCCCGCGTATGTGATTTGTGGGAATTTACCCTGGCCTCTCCCAGGGGGTTTGCTGCCTTGCCCATTCACAGGAACAGGCAGTGGTCATTCTCCTGGGTATTTGCCAGGTGGGAATGGTGCTGAAATGCACCCAAGCCTCTCCACTTTAGAAGGAATGGGAGAAAAGGAAAGGACTAAAACAACTTAAGCACAACCCGAGACTTGGAAGATTTTCCTGGCAGTAGAGGAACTAGGAAAAAGGTAAAATTATATAAATTTGTTAAGAAGCAACCTGATCAAACAGATCAAAAATATTTCTGGTAAATTCTTAAATTTAACAGGAAAGTGTAAGATTAAAAGCTGAAACTACATGTATAAACTTACAGATAGAAAATATTTAAAAAAAAAAAAAACAACAAACCACAAACATATTTATGAACTCCTTTGGGCTTCATTGAATTTTCTAACAGAGACCACATACAAGGTCAGAGCACAGCAAACAGTAATAAGGCTGCTGACACGGCTGGGAAAAAAAATAATGAGTACAAGACAGAAACCCAGCTCTCATATATAATATTGTAACAACTTTTACCTGATTGAGAAGGAGGGAACTGAGTTAAGGATGAAGTTCTCTCACGCTTTACAGGTGGACAGTAGCTGCCATCCTCTCGATCAGATTCTGTAGAAAAATGCAATTAGAGAAAATGCACAAAATCCTGGAGACAGATACTCTCATGCTTTTCAATATTACAATCAAATCTCTTACCATCTCCATCTTCTGGACTTGATCCATCTGCTGATCTCTGAAATCAGATGACAGTGACAAAACAAAAATCACATACTGAACATTTCCATCTCTTTGGATACTTCCAAATTTTTTAACCATTGGAGACTTTTTTTTCTTTACCATCAATGGTAAAGTGGTCTTTACACACAAGACAAAGCATTATTTTTATTCCTTACATGTATGCATACCAAACTTCACCCAGGTACTATTAAAAAGATTAATTCAGAATATTTCATTTACAAATAAGACACCTGAAAATTATTACCCAAACACTAACATCCTTAAAGACTATGCAACAATTACAATTTTCTAGATATATTCAAAATCTGAAAATGACAATGTTCAAATTTGGTTTGATTTTTAAAATGTCATAAAAGTTCCAAACTCATAATGAACATGCCCATTATTTGGGCATGTTTCCTAATTAAAGTAACTGCCATCAGTTTCTTCAATAAAAGGACAGTGTTGAAGGAATGTCTTTCAAAGCATGCTCTACAAACCAGCACTATGATATTTTGACACAAATTAGCAATAGTCTCCCAGCATCTTCCACAGAACCACAAACATCACAGGCTACCAACTATCACAACATTCAAAAAGTTTTTGAACAAAGTTTTCACATCTTTTCTGAGGATTTCTAGGTCTCTCCCCTCCTCCTTGCTCTGCCAGTTCCTCAGCTGATACCCTTGTTCCTGCAAAACATCATCCCATGATGGATTCCTTTCACCAGACGAGGTGGCCAGGGCAGCATTAGCGCCTCCACCTCATTACAGAACCCCTTGACGTCCTGGACCTTCTCCCTAGTCCACCACCACAATTTCCATCCTGCCCCAGGACACAGAGACCTTCAGAGGATGGCTGACACAGGGGATACAGCCCCCTGCAGCCCAGAGCTCCTCCTGCCCCACTGCAACTGGTCATACTGGCATGGGGAGCAGGCAGCACACAACAGGACTGGCTACAGGACTATAATCCGAAAGACATGCCTTGGATAGAAGAACACCAGAAAGCACAAAACTTCCTAATTAGCGCTGCATATATTTAGAATCAAGATATTACTATACTATCAGGTCTTCACTCAATGCCAATAAAAATCCATTTACACTGCATTTTACCCATGCAATTCAGTGTAAGGGGTTTTCCATTTTATTTCACATGAATAGAAAAGTATACCTTCTTCACTAGCTATAGCGCTAGCCAGTCCTAGTCAAGCACTTTTGAGACCTTAAGCACAGTGAACGCAAAGCTACTGATGGTTCTGGAAAACACCCCCACCCCCTCCACACACATCTATCAGCCCAGTTGCATTAATACTGTATTTGATAGTCTATGATCTTCCTACATAATTGGTCAAGTACTGCACACTGTTGGAAGATGATCTTATCAGGCACCTGCCCTGCCC
This sequence comes from Gallinago undulata, assembly GCA_026546715.1. Taxonomy (NCBI): domain Eukaryota; kingdom Metazoa; phylum Chordata; class Aves; order Charadriiformes; family Scolopacidae; genus Gallinago; species Gallinago undulata. The sequence goes on from JAOTQQ010000014.1 coordinate 1,250,487, forward strand.
ACACACACTACTCTCCCAAAGGAAAAGGCTAACGTGGAAAGCCCTAAAGCCATCTCCTTGTTTCAGCAATCAGCACCTCAAGTCAGAAAAAAACCCTTCTATTTTGCACAGGAAATCTTGTCACATATACCAGCAATGTGTTTCAATTTTCAGCAAAAATCCTCAAAGTAAAAGGAAACCATTTGGTAAAAAATATGCACAAATAGAACTACAGATCTCCATCCTTAAAAATCAACCAGTAATTTCCCCCTGAACTTCAAAAACTTGAGAATACAGCACATATTAGTAACAGCTTAACAAGTTTTTGTTCATGGCTCAAGTAATACACACAGAAGTCAAACACAAGCTTCAAATTCTTACCTCGTTGTCATTTCATTACCTGATGCAAGCACAACTAAACCCATTATCATGATATTTAGTTGGCAAGGAGCATCAACATCCAAACCCAATTCTGGAACCTACTGAGGGCAAAGCAGAGCTAAGGACCTGTTGTCTTGGAGTTACTTCCATGCTTCCTAGGCCAGGAGTTTTAGGAGATTAAAGTTGTGCAAGAGCCCACGTGACAAGAGCTAGAGCAGTTACTGATACTGCTAACCCTAGTCAAATATGCTGCACAGAAGTAAAAAACGACTTCCCTTTCTCTTAAATGTGTTGTTTTTTTTCCTACATAGGCATCTAACGATCTAGTCAGTTGGTAAGCTACCTCCAGTCCTTCCCCATGAAAGTACGCCTCACAGTGTTGCTTGGAGAATTTTGGCCAGACCTTGCAAGTAACTCCTACCAGAGAAATGCAACAACAGATTTAAATCTTTCATAAACTCAGGAAATTAAAGGGCCAGGGAAGAAAAAAGTCATAATCCCTTAAGGTGATGCCCAAGCACAGACAGGAGGAAGAACCTCATTGACGTTCTCCCTCAGTACTGAAACTCCTGCCTGAGCATTTAAGATATTCAGGTTCGATTTTCCGTTTTCAAATTAATGAGAATATGCACGACTTATTCCACTGCAGAGTTACCAGCACTACAAGGAACTGTTTTTTAATTTTGTTATATTCTGCATCCAGTAGAAGACACACACCACTGTTTCCTTGCTTTTATTAAAAAAACTTGCTGCCAATGTTCACTCCCCATTACTCAGGCATTACTCCTCAACCTTGGATAAATCTGATGTTTTCTCACTATAATAATGCTTTCACCAACAACCAATTCACTCTTACAGATCTTCAAAAATATTCCTAAATCCTTCATTGTTAGAAAAAAGGCTGTCAAGGAAATAGAGCTGTATGTGCAGGATCTAACAAAGCCTGATTTCCCCCAGACCCTGCCTAGATAACAAACGACGTGGAGTAACCTGGAGTGAGAAGTCAAATGCTTGAGGCAGCGCAATGTTCTCTCTCCTCTCTAATCTCCTCTACCCACAGAGGAACCCTGAGGAATCTCTGCCCAGACCTGGTGGAGCTCAGGCAGAGGGCACAAGGCTGGCACACCCTAACGTACTGCATCCACACCAGCTCCATTTGCTTGTGAAGCCACACTATAAAGTAAGTTAATGGGCAGCCAAAAGGTGCCTTCCAGTGCTGCTTACTGGGAGAGCCTGGGGAGACTAGACCAAAAAAGCCTCAGGACCTCATCAACCAAGAAAAAAAGAAAGGTGATTGTAATAGGTGACTCCCTTCTGAGGGGAACAGAGGGCCCAATCTGCAGACCAGACCCGTCCCACAGGGAAGTCACCTGCCTCCCTGGGGCAAGGACATACAGAGGAAAATTCACTCCCTGGTTCAGCCCTCAGATTATTACCCACTACTGATATTTCAAGTGGGTAA